>OW026520.1:105353200-105953200 GCA_932274085.1 Protocalliphora azurea
ATGTATATGTATATGTATATGTATATGTATATGTATATGTATATGTATATGTATATGTATATGTATATGTATATGTATATGTATATGTATATGTATATGTATATGTATATGTATATGTATATGTATATGTATATGTATATGTATATGTATATGTATATGTATATGTATATGTATATGTATATGTATATGTATATGTATATGTATATGTATATGTATATGTATATGTATATGTATATGTATATGTATATGTATATGTATATGTATATGTATATGTATATGTATATGTATATGTATATGTATATGTATATGTATATGTATATGTATATGTATATGTATATGTATATGTATATGTATATGTATATGTATATGTATATGTATATGTATATGTATATGTATATGTATATGTATATGTATATGTATATGTATATGTATATGTATATGTATATGTATATGTATATGTATATGTATATGTATATGTATATGTATATGTATATGTATATGTATATGTATATGTATATGTATATGTATATGTATATGTATATGTATATGTATATGTATATGTATATGTATATGTATATGTATATGTATATGTATATGTATATGTATATGTATATGTATATGTATATGTATATGTATATGTATATGTATATGTATATGTATATGTATATGTATATGTATATGTATATGTATATGTATATGTATATGTATATGTATATGTATATGTATATGTATATGTATATGTATATGTATATGTATATGTATATGTATATGTATATGTATATGTATATGTATATGTATATGTATATGTATATGTATATGTATATGTATATGTATATGTATATGTATATGTATATGTATATGTATATGTATATGTATATGTATATGTATATGTATATGTATATGTATATGTATATGTATATGTATATGTATATGTATATGTATATGTATATGTATATGTATATGTATATGTATATGTATATGTATATGTATATGTATATGTATATGTATATGTATATGTATATGTATATGTATATGTATATGTATATGTATATGTATATGTATATGTATATGTATATGTATATGTATATGTATATGTATATGTATATGTATATGTATATGTATATGTATATGTATATGTATATGTATATGTATATGTATATGTATATGTATATGTATATGTATATGTATATGTATATGTATATGTATATGTATATGTATATGTATATGTATATGTATATGTATATGTATATGTATATGTATATGTATATGTATATGTATATGTATATGTATATGTATATGTATATGTATATGTATATGTATATGTATATGTATATGTATATGTATATGTATATGTATATGTATATGTATATGTATATGTATATGTATATGTATATGTATATGTATATGTATATGTATATGTATATGTATATGTATATGTATATGTATATGTATATGTATATGTATATGTATATGTATATGTATATGTATATGTATATGTATATGTATATGTATATGTATATGTATATGTATATGTATATGTATATGTATATGTATATGTATATGTATATGTATATGTATATGTATATGTATATGTATATGTATATGTATATGTATATGTATATGTATATGTATATGTATATGTATATGTATATGTATATGTATATGTATATGTATATGTATATGTATATGTATATGTATATGTATATGTATATGTATATGTATATGTATATGTATATGTATATGTATATGTATATGTATATGTATATGTATATGTATATGTATATGTATATGTATATGTATATGTATATGTATATGTATATGTATATGTATATGTATATGTATATGTATATGTATATGTATATGTATATGTATATGTATATGTATATGTATATGTATATGTATATGTATATGTATATGTATATGTATATGTATATGTATATGTATATGTATATGTATATGTATATGTATATGTATATGTATATGTATATGTATATGTATATGTATATGTATATGTATATGTATATGTATATGTATATGTATATGTATATGTATATGTATATGTATATGTATATGTATATGTATATGTATATGTATATGTATATGTATATGTATATGTATATGTATATGTATATGTATATGTATATGTATATGTATATGTATATGTATATGTATATGTATATGTATATGTATATGTATATGTATATGTATATGTATATGTATATGTATATGTATATGTATATGTATATGTATATGTATATGTATATGTATATGTATATGTATATGTATATGTATATGTATATGTATATGTATATGTATATGTATATGTATATGTATATGTATATGTATATGTATATGTATATGTATATGTATATGTATATGTATATGTATATGTATATGTATATGTATATGTATATGTATATGTATATGTATATGTATATGTATATGTATATGTATATGTATATGTATATGTATATGTATATGTATATGTATATGTATATGTATATGTATATGTATATGTATATGTATATGTATATGTATATGTATATGTATATGTATATGTATATGTATATGTATATGTATATGTATATGTATATGTATATGTATATGTATATGTATATGTATATGTATATGTATATGTATATGTATATGTATATGTATATGTATATGTATATGTATATGTATATGTATATGTATATGTATATGTATATGTATATGTATATGTATATGTATATGTATATGTATATGTATATGTATATGTATATGTATATGTATATGTATATATATATATACATATATAATATATACGTATGTAGGTGCTCGCAATTTGATGGAGGAAATCGAATTTTTGGTATATGGGTTCATATTGGCGTCATAAATATAACTTTATTTTACCGTGCTATATAAATTTTGTTACCCTTTCTTTTTTTTGGAAACTTTATTATAATTTTTCATTTAATTTTTGTTTAGAATTACGAGTATAATTTTCTTTACATGTAGTTGCCAAAAGAATCTCCTGATAATGGCTCATTATTACTGAGGTTTTATTACGAATTTATAGCTGCTTGAAATTTTAAAATTATAAATTCCAAAAAACCCGCCTGTTTCATTAGATGTTTTCTTAAGAATTTCTAACACGCATCATTTGAGTGGTTTTCATACACTCTAGAATTATTATTTTTGATGTAAAAACATAGTGTGCAAAATATTATAGTGATCTGATGCCGATAACACGTACTGCATCGACCCTGAAATTTGTAGGGTGCATTTATGTTGGGTATTTTGACTTTTTGACAGTTTTTAAAAATATCTATCAAACAAGATAAAACAAGTTAAAATCGGTTAATAGATATTAAAGTTGTTATAAATTTTCCCAATCATTAGCGTAGTTTCGAACATTTCTGTAAGCAACTTATAGACAAATTTTAGTTTTTCTTGATTCTTTTTAAGAGGTTTTGAAATAAATTGCAATTTTGTTAAATTTGAACCATAATTACTGAAAAATAAGCTATAAATCCTGCAGGAACCTATAATCTTCTTCTCGAGATTTATTTAAAAATTGATTTCTATTTCAAAATTTCAATTTTTTTTTTTAAATTTTGTAAAAAAAAACACGAAAAAACTATGCTGTTTTATAGACAACATCACAGAAATTAAGAATTAGGTCGATACCTCTTATAAATTCGCCGTACCTTAGACTTGAATTTTGCAGATTTCGGCAAAAAGGCATTTTTACGATTTTTGTGTCGTAGAAAATTTTTTTTTGTACCAGTAGACAAATTAAAATTATATCATAACAAGATAAATATAGATCGTAGAAAATATATTCTAAAATGTTTAACGTATTTGAGCAATGTTGACCCTTAGTGGAGGAAGGTTAAAGGTCAAATTTTGGAATATTTAAGATTTTTAACGAAAATATAACTCAAAATTATTTACTTTTCCAAATGATTTACTAACGTATATTTTCGTTAATTTATTAAATAGTCATGAAGCACTATTTAAGTCTTTATATATCGACAAGTGGGGACTTTCTGGTACTATTCCATTCTTTCAATAGCAATTTTAGAATTTTTTATAATATTAAACCTAAAAACATAAAATTAACATATGTGTATAGTCCTAAGTAGATGGAAAGCCATAAGAGCGGATTTTATAGTAGTTTTTCGTTTTTCTAAGAATAATTAACCCAGAAATTAAAGATATATAAATGTGTTTTAAATTTGGTGTCCCACAAGTTCACTAAATATAAACACATATTGTAATATTTTAATTTTTTTATAAAATTATAATCGGGAATAAAATGTGAAGACCAATAGTCATTTCATATGTTTTGTGTCATAGAATTCATTATATGTTAAAAATTCTATTCAATTTCATAACCTTTTTATAATTTAACTACTGTTTGGACTTGATTTTTTTTTTTTGCTACTACTATCATTTGGACAGTTTTTATTTATTTAAAATGTGTTCTGGGAGCGGTTGTGTTTTGAATGAACAAAATAAAAATATGCTGCAATTTTGTAAACGAATGATTGTTTGTCCATCATGAAAAACAAAATTAGAATTTGCTATTGTTACATATATAAATTTTCATTTTCTTTTGCATGTAAAATACTATTATTAAACAAATATTCCCAAAAATGTAAATTTTTTTTAAATGATGAAATAGTAGAATTTAACCTTGTTATTCGTATATAAAATTCAAAGGTATGCTTAGTTAAATTTAACTGATATGTCAGCTAAGTGGTAGTTTGATTGTAAAAACAAATATCCATTTTATTTGCAATATTTATATTTAGTCATATGGACTTTAGGAAATTACATAAGACCAAAAATGGTAATTTGGTATTTGATATTTTATGATAAGATTTTAGAATTTTAAAATATATACAATGAATAATAGTTAAAGGATTTAATGGTCTTTGGTAGTTAATATATTTCACTAGCAGGTATTTATTCCAAAACATTGAACAACCATCTGTTCCATCATCATAATTGTTGATGGAAGAGTTTACGTGAAAATACAAATAGTAGTGAATTGCTATTATATACTAAAATATGATTTATGTTTATTTCCGAATTACTAACAAAGGCTTAAAAAAGTTTCGTCCTCTATCTATGAATTTATTTCCTTACGCCATACTTTTCAATAAAATATTACAATACAAGAGCAAATATTGGAAAAACTTCTTATGGTTTTTTTTAGTCCCGGCAGATATTATATCTAGTGTTAGCAATAAAAAAACACTTGGAAAAAAAATTAGATGTCAAAATTATTTAAACAAAATCATGCTTATGCCATACCAATTCAACGCAGAAGTATTGTAATCTTATGTACAGGTTGGAAAAAATAGATTTCCCCAAAGGTATGTAAATGAAATCAAAACATTTGTAAAACACTTTTATTGTACGTTCTGTAACAGATTTTTTTCTCCTTTTCCTATTTTATCAATTTAAACAGCAATTGAGCTCACCTTTGTGGAAACTATTAACCAGAAAATAAAAAAGGGAAAAAATACTCGTATAAAATACATACAAGAAAATGACGTGCACGTGCAGGTGTACTTTAAAAAAGGTTAAATGTGTATAATACAATAAGGGCATTAATATGAATATGTATGTATATATATATATAAATATATATATATATATATATATATATATATATATATATATTACGTATATTAAAAACACAATGACTGCAATGCATCATAAATAAATAACTACAAGAGATTTGAATATGGCATGTATTGTTTTCATACGTTGTTGATGCAGAAACAAAATTTTGAAATGTTTATAGTAAATTTTAACCAGTAAAAAAAAATCAATTTAAATTACCAAAAAAAAAAAACAATATTCTGAAAACGACATTGTTAATATACTAGAGCACTCTATTCGCTAACAAGAATATGCTGAAAGGAAGAAAATGTCTGAGAGACCTATAAAAAAGATCAATATAGGTGCTTCAAAAACCATGAACTAACTCATTTGTTATCAAAGCAGGGCTGTACAGTGGATAACTAATCATTTTGATATTTACACTGATAATAATGATAATTATTCGAACTGCCTTTAGTAATTTTCGAAAGGTTATAACTCAAAAGTCAGTCTATATTTCTATATAATTATTTAACTATATAACAGCTACGAGTCCACAGTACATCAGAGTGAAATATTTATGTAAAAAAATAGACTGAATCCTGAGTTAGATTCTTTCGAAAATGACAAAAAGTATTTCGGACCAAGCAATGCAATAGCCTACATAAGTAGGCCATAACAATGGAAGACTCACGATAAATTTAAGCCAATTACTAAAAAAATTGAAACGAATATTTTGTTTTGGTAAGATTTTTGTTGGTATGTTATAGTTAGTTATCTTCTAACAATAACTTATTTTTAGAATAATATTCTTTTTAACCTGATGTTTATATTTATATAGAAATATTGGAATAGACTAATTATTTATATCTTTTTACTGGCCTTGAGCTTCAATTAAAAATTAAAATTAAAATTGAGTTTTATAATTTTATAGTTTTTTAAAAATGCCAAAAACAGTTTGGGCCATACTTTCTGACAATTTTTCTGCCGATGTGTAAGAGCTTGCACTACTGATTGAGAATTATCTGGTATCGGATGTGGGGTTTATTTAGTCCTTCAGGATTGTTAACAAAAAAAAAAAAAAATTTCTATGTATCCAGAAAAAACTATTCCATAAAATTTTGCAAATAATAAGTGTTTTAATCTTTTACAAAAATTTAATTAAATTATTAAATTAATATAATTAATATTATTATTGGTATAATTTTTTCATAAAACTTAACAAAATAAAAAAAAATTAAAACAAAATAGAAAAAGTTAGAGCGGAAAAAATAGTATGCCTTAAGATATAATATCTATACTTAAAAAATAAATATATAGTAATGAATATTATTGCTACTATTTTCTGTATAATCAAACAGTTTTAGTTGAAAATAGCAGTCTTACAATGGCTATTAGTGTTTTATTTTTGCTATAAGCAGCAGTTTAGTTGACAACAGTATAGATATAGATATAGTTTATAATATTTTTATTTAATAAAGTAGATTAATATTCATTATTTAAAATTCAAAGTTAGAGTAGAGGATTTTTAACAATCAAAAAATTTTTCATAAAATCTAAGTTAATTAGATTAAAACTTATTAAATTATTACAACAATATCTAAAGATGAATGTATAATGATCACATACAATACGCCGCCTTCGGAAAGACTGATGTTTAGCAAATTAAACGAAACAGATTTTTTATTATCTTGAAGTGTATTTTCAATATTTGCGTTTTTGTGCCGGTTTTAATTTGTTAATCCCAATCGTTTTGATTTTACCGTCTATATCCAATCTGAAAGCTAAGAAGGCCTCTATCAGCTACCTTGTATGAACCTTCGTACGGTTGTTGTAAAAACTTTCCGTTTTCTATGAGTACAAAACATATTTAAAAGTATAAAGGTCTTTTGGAACATATATATATATACCCGCATTAGAATACTTGTGGTGCAATAAATTTGAATGAACAGTCTTAAGAAAATCTTTTAATTTATTTAAAAAATTAAAAGAGCTTTCAATCATGTTTGAAACAACTATTTCCTCAGGTAATCTAATGTTGTAACCATGCACCATTTCACCTAGAAAAACCACAAGAAGAATATCGTACCAATTTTCGGAACATCGTTAGTCATGATTGCTGCTTTTTACTGTTGATGAAGTTTTTCCACAATTCCATTGGATTGTGGGTTATAAGGTGACAGATTTTTGACTTCCTAAAAGTTTTGTTAATTCTGAAAATATTCTCGAAGTAAATCTAAGTGGTATTCCGAAAAGACTTAATTTATAAAGAAAATCTGAGCCATTGTGAGCGCTGAAATATCTTTAATTGGGTATGCCTCAGGCCAACGTACAAAACGACCAATAATTGTCAAAATATAATGATGATTTAGGGATAGGGCCAGAGGTCCTACACGTAGAGAAGAAACATGGTTACAGCATATTCGCTACAACAATAGTATGTTCTCATTGTTAATTTTATTTAATTGTAATAACTCTGTGTTCATGATAACAATGATTTTGATTCAATTTTGTCATTTAATGTTCACACTTAATAATAATTTTAATATGATTGACTGCAAAAATTATATGAATTTAAATATTTTTAGCAGAAATAAAATGTTGTTAATATGAAACATATAATTACTTCTACAATCATTAAATATTTGCAGTCTTTTCCCTTATTCTTAAACCATATTCTGTTTTTAAACCATATTAATATTATTATTTCTATAACAATAAAATGTTACAAATACATATAATACTTATCTTTTGCACAATACTTATTTGTTATTAAATATATAATTTTTTTTTTTTTAATATTTGTTTTCTAACTTCAATGTAATTCTCATTTAGTTTATATATGAATAAATATAAATAGAAAAGGTTTGGTTATACCATATAAGAATCTTGCATTTGAACATAATATGATGGTACAAATTAATATAACTAAATATATAAATATATATAAAATATATTATATATATATATATATATATATATATATATGTATATATATATATATATATATATGTATATATATATATATATATATATATATATATATATATATATATATATATATATATATATTATATATGTATATATATAATTTCTCAGTAAAAATTTTATAAAAATAACCATAATTCAATAATTTTTATTAGTACATGATAAGATGGAATAATAATATGAATAATAAGAATAATATAAGATTGGATAACTATATGATAACATGAGGTAAAAATATGATAAAAAGGAATCATAATATGAAAATGTCTTATAATAATATAATTCAATTATATGTAATACTATAATCATAACATGAAAAAACAAACCATAAAATTGGATATAATATGACAAAAGAGAATCATAATAATTGTTATTTATAATCATTTCTATTTTGGGCTGTGATCATATCTTTCAATTATAATATGTTGCTCTTATATTATGGTCACTACAACTATATTTTTTCTCTGCGTGTGCTGTGTCTAGGTGAAAATGTTTATTTTAGATTTTTGGCAAATAATACATTGTCTTGATCAAGTATTGAGTACCTTGTTCATATTTTTGGGAAATCCAACGACGAGTAGCTTTAACACCTGGGTGAGTAATTGAGTGTAATTTGTCAAAAATCATATGAAGTTTCGCGGAATAGAGGAATCCTTATAAGTTTTAAATTAAGATATTTATTTCTATATTCTAATGTTTTGCTAATTCCCTAAGCTCAGTATCTTTCTGTTGCTCATTATAAAAAAGCCTCAAGTTTATATCTGAATTTTGAAATGCATCTGCTTCATATGTCCTTGAAAATGTGTCTCCTACTATATTTGTTTCGCTACTTATATGCCTAATATCATTTGAAAATTGCGAAATGTATTCCAAATGTCTGGTTTGTAGTGGGCTTCTTTCCGCTTTAGAATTTAAAGCAAAGAATAATGGTGTTCAATTGTAAATTCCCTTCCTTCTAGCATATGTTTAAAATATTTTATATTTAAATAAAATGTTAATAGTTTAAGATCAAATGTGCTATACTTTGACCCAAATGGGGATAATTTTCTAGAGAAAAAAAAAATATTTTTTTTGATATTATATTCAAATACATTCGAATGCATGCAAAACCAGTTCACGTTGATAATTTTGTGTAGGGAGCGCGAAAATTATAGTGTTTTTAAGTTGAACATATACAAATTTTTATAAACTAAAAGTTTATGTACGAATATAATTCTAGTAAAAATTGCGCGCTATATCAGGACCTACTGAATTATTCAAATAAAATTTATAAAATTTTCAATGTTTGACGGTAGTATATTTTAGGGTTTCCCAGTAAAATTAATAAATCTTTATAGTAAAAATCGCAATATTTAAAAATTTTGAGAAAAATGGGTTTCGAATCCTAGTTATTTCTCCATATATTATACGAAAATATATTTTATTAAAGTATATTACAAAGAAATTCTATTTAATATTGTGATTTTTTTAGTCCAAGTCAATTTTTTTGGTCGATAAAATTTCTATCTTTCTAAATTTTTTGATAGGCCTCTGCATTTCTGTTTAGCATTACAAATACTATCTAATTATGCCAATTATGGTCAATTTCGTGCTATACATAAGTTGTGCTTTAGCAAATGTGTTTTGACAAAAGAAATCCGTTTTCATGTGTCTTCAATATTTCGCTTAAATTTAGGATCCCGATTAATTATGGTTATCGCTGCTCTTATATCTATCTAAGATGAACAAATTGAAATTTGCGATATAAAAGTACAGAAATAAAAATTCTAGTTTTTGCGTAATTTTTTTATTAAAATTATTTTTAATGCTCCTTCGATTTTGTTGTGTAAAATAACAAAAAACTAAGTTCACACAAAAATTCAAAAATTGTCGCTCTTGTTTTGCAAACTTTGAGACTATATATTTTAAAAATTATGTCATAAAAATTTTACTACTCTGTATGTAACTGCTGAAAGTCTGCTTAATAATAAAGAAGGCATAAAATTTATATGCTACTTTTTATAAGGCATAAAATTTATATGCTAGTTTTTATAAGATCGAATTAGATCAACAAGTTTAAATGCGAGACAAAAAATGTAGAAAAATTTAAGTGAATTTTAGCCATTTTTCTAAGTTTTTGAACTTTGAACAGCAATCATGATTATATGGTGCTATGGTGCTAAAATCTACACTCTATTAGTTTCAAGTCTTGTGAGTTCAGATCTGTGATCCGATTGTTTAACATAGTTTTACTACAAGATTTGTTAAAGACTTAAGGTGAGTACCAAATAGGGGTAAAAGTGGAAAATTAAATTTTATTCAAACTCAATGATAAACTTTCGATAATATTAAAAGAAAAATGAAATTAAATATACATGTTCAAATGTGGATAAGAAATCACAAAATAAATGATAATACTTTTTGAATTTTCTATAATATTAAACTTAAAATCATGAAATTAAAGATATATGGTTTATGTGAATGAAAATTCATAATAGGGGACCTTGTGGTACTTTTTCGTTGTTCTAATTGTACTTTTTGAATTTTTTATAATATGTGGATAGGAATTTACTAGGGGGACTTCGTGGTCCTTTTTCGTTCTTCTTATGGTATTTTTTGAATTTTCTATAATATTAAACCTACAAAAATGAATTTAAAGTTACCTGGTCTTATGTGTGTATGAATTCAATAGGACATATTTTTCTGATATTTTTTGTTCTTCTAATGGAATTTTTTGAATTTTCTATAATATTGATTTTAATTTTCTATAATAAGATCATGAAATAAAATATATATGGTTGTGATGTTTTTTCGGGGGACTTTGTGGTATTTGTTCTTTCTTCTAATGGTACTTTTTGAATTTTATATAAATTGAATTTTCTACTAGTGGAGACTTTGTGATACTTTTTCGAAACAACGAAATGTTACTTTTGAATTTTTAAATTTTTTGTAATATTCAAACTGATAATTTCAATAATTCGTACGTGGATTACAATTTTGGAAAGCAGATAACTGTTTTAATGCATTTTTATGATTTTTCTTACTGTTAAAATTCCCGTTAAGACTAGGCATTACCTCTACTTTAATAGTGATCTTTCTAATAGATCCAGTAGCGGTATTCAGTCATAAATTCAAATACAGATTAAATATCTTTCTTATAGGTTAACTCTTTTTCGTACCTATTCAATTCATTCGTACTATACAAATGTGAAATTAAACAAGAAAACAGAGTATAATTTAAATAGTATAAAAACAGTATCGAAAAAATATACAGCTATAAAAATAAACCCCAAACGATGGAAAAGGGAATTAAACAAATTAAATTCACCTTCACATCACCGAACGATGATGATTCTGGATGAGAACGAAACATATTGTATAAAAAACAAGAAAATGTATACAAATTTAATAATAATACGGCATTGCATATAGGAAAGGGGAAACAGATTCTGTTTATTCTATCAGAATAAAATAAAGAACAGCATCAATGAATTGAAAACAGAAAAAACAGACAAGAAATACAAATGAAGGCACAAGAATACGGTAAAGGAATAAGAATTTTCATGGCCTTTTAATTCAATAAGCATTTTAAGAAATTCTTGTTTAAAAGCGGTTAATTTGAAAAACGAATATTTTGAAGATCTAATTTATTAACAAATAATGTTAATGGTGTCTTAGTAATTTAATTTTACTTAATTTAACAAACCAAACCGTTAAATAACAAAATATTTTTAATTGGGAAACTAACAATTAATAGGAATCCTATCCTATAAACTCGTGTTACTTTATCTAACAAAGAAATTTAAATATTTTCTTCTGGGCCTAGATTAAAATCACCTTACCTTAGTTAGTCACATTAAAGGTAGTTTTAAACCTATCACAAAAAAGGTAAAAAATAATGATAAATAAAAATGTTTTTGTTGGGTTGATCTTTGTTGTCCTTCACTTTGATTTCCAAAACTTTTCTTTTGAATTTTCTTTTTTGTTGTACCCAACCTAAGGTCGTTGTTATATTTTATACATATTGAAACAATTAAAAAAGATATAGTCGGTCAAACCCGATCACATAATAAGCTACATCATAGTGTATGTGTATCAAAATTCTAGAAAGGGATTTTGTGATACCTGTGTACAATTGAATTAAATGTAGTGCATTTTTCTATTAAATATTGGTATTAATATTCATATTGTATTTATATTCTTATGGGTGATTCCCGAAAAAGGGACTTGTATGAGACCTATGGTCAAATATGGGCCGATTCTCATAAAATTTGGTACTAACATTTGTAATTAAATAAAACTTACATATGTTATATATCGACTTGATACTAGCATGTCTACGGGATTTGTGCATGTTAAAGTGATTTTCGATAGAGGGGTTTATGTGGGAGCTATGATGAATTATGAACCGATGTTCATAAAATTTGGTACACATATTACTTATATGGAACTTATTTGTGCCGAATTTCATTAAATTACTATTCCGGGGAGACATTTGTATGGGGCTAGGTGAAACAATGGACCGATCATAACCAATTTCAATAAGCTTCGTCCTTGTACTAAAATAATTACTTGTTACAAATTTCATTAAGATATCTTCAAAATTGCGGCCTCTACTATGTTCAAATTTTCACATGGACAGTGGGACTTCGTTAAATCGACTCAAGAAGTGATTCTGAATCGAATGGTATACTTTAAGGCGAGGGTCTTATGTTAGAAAAAGAGAACCTTTTATACCCTACACCGTACACTGTCACGATTTCATATGAAAGTTGGCGAAAAATAGAATGAGTTGTCATAGGTAAATAAAGATTGGTATATATAGCTTTTCTGCTTAGGAAGTAAAAAACAAAGTTTCGTGAAAATCAGTCCAAGGACAGGCGCACCTGCCATAGATCCTAAATAATAAAAATCGTCTATTTTCTAAATTTTTAATTCGAATTAAACAAAGTTTGGTACAATTTAATGCTTTTTCATTTAGGAGTGAAACAAATTAAATTCTTCTCTGAATTTTCAAAATCCTTTTTCCAATATTGTAATTCGAATTAAACAATATTTGGTAGAATTTAATTTATATAATTCATAATATTTTTGCAAAGGATATACGCATACAACTTATCGACAAATTCTGAAATTTTGAAATTAGTAGAAGAAAGGAACTGAATTATTTAATGTGGTAAAATAGTAGTATTATCAACTGAAAAATAATTAGATTTAATTTTTAATACACCATTATGATTTTGTATATAATGTTAACGAAAATATATAAAATAATCCATAAGTCCTTAGCAAAAAATGTCTTAATATATAATTAAACCTTAGAAAATAATACTTTTGTATTTTAAATATTTCGAAATTTACACCTCATACGCGAATATTTCCTCCAATTTTGCTTTAATTTTAATGATTTTGATCAAATTGTTTAATATTTTGTTTTACAGTACTCTGCTTTAACTCCAGCCACTACAGCAATATTGACAACAAAACATTTTACTAATCAAAATTTTGGAAACTTGTGCAGCTGAAATTTAATATATACGACAGAAAACAGATTCTTTGTTACAACCGAATTTTTTCGGTTACAAGGACAATCTGTTCTTCGATCATAATTACCGAATGTTTATGGTACATGTAACCGTTTTCATTATCAATTAATTAGGGAGGTACGACAACTATTGCGAATGACTTTCAAAAATAATTTTTTTTTCATTTGTTTATTTAAACCAAAAATCTATGTATATATAAATAAAAAAAAACATCAATTTTATTAACAAAAATATATAAATTTACATAAATATTGCATTATCTGTATTATTTTTGGGACTGGCTGCAGTTTATCCCAATTGCAGTACTGTAAATTAGTATACCAAGCACTCAGCAAAGGTTTTGAGATGGCAAATGAATGTTAAAAAATTATAACTGCTGCTATAAAAATCTTACGAGAACTAGATTTTATCACTAAGAATTAAAAATTATCTGCAATAAAATTTTGCATAATTTTAAGATTGTAAGTTATGATAGAACTTTTCATAAAATATTATTTCATACGTTTCTCGCCGTTGTTTCCGCTTGTGAAGTTTTGTTGAATATAATTGGATATTTTTTAGCAAATTTCTTATTTATGTTCAACCAATTGAATTCTAAATCCAACATATTTTTCAACGTTTTTTGTTCAGCTGCAAAATTGTATTTGAAATGAATTTTAAGTTACTCAATTTATTGACTTCTTAAATGTTTGCTTATTTTATATATTTTTTATAATATTTTTATTTATTTAAAATTTCAAAAACAGAACGATAAGAAAAATTCGATTAAGAGCTCCGAATTTGTTGTTGTTTTTTTAACTGAATTTGTTTTTCATTTGAAATAAATTTTTTATTGTAACAATCAATACTAATTATTAAAATTCGGTAATCACCATCAATAGTTTTTAGAAAATGTTTAATTTTACGAATGATTAAACTAACTGAATTCCGTTTTCCAATAAATATTTTTTCTGTGTGTATTAAAATACTATAGTTTTAGTTTTTTAGTTTTTTCTTAAATTTCGACTTTACATTAGAAAAGTATTTTTGCTAACGGTACTTCATATTTGATCAATATTTGTAAATAATATAATATTATAGAATTTTTTTTAATTACATATTATACTTACAATCCAACCAGATTTTTACGCAGACGTTACAATAAAATTTGAATTTTAAATATTAAAAACTCAAGCGCAATTTCAGCAGTTTTTTTTTTTTGAGTTTATCATGTTACATACAATCTTCAAATTTGACCCATAATAATTCAAAAACTAATTGAGATTTTGAACTAATATTATACATATGATCTAATTGATGTCTTTTTTTTATTAACAAATGTAAAAGGATTAAATTTTGACATCGACTTTAACCATTTTTTATCAAGCTCGTGACAGTGTGCTCCTCCATAGATGGTTTGTAATGCACAAAAATATTGGTCCTTTACGAATATCAATCGACTGGCTAGTCGACTCCCTAGCTGGCTGTCTATGCAAACCTTCTCAACAAAGTACAGGTTGCAATTTTGAATGATGAACCTTGACATTAATAATTATTTTGGCGCAAGGACAAAACTTGTTGAAACTGATTATGATCGGTTCATTATTTCACCCAGCCCCAATACAAATATCTTTACGGAATATGGATTAATGATAATAAATCTTTTAAATATAGTAACATTTTAATTAAATTTGGTGCAAGTAAGTTGTATATGAGTTTTCTTCCAAAAATCACTTTAACGTGTATAAATGTCATAAAATGTTAGTATCAAATAAGTTGTGTATAAGTATAAATGACAGTGAAAAAATTTATGAAGATCAGTCCATTATTTACCATTAATTAATTTACCATTTATGCACTTGTAGAATCACCCAAAAGTGCATAAATTCGTATAAATGTTATTATCAACGTAATATTCTGTATTCGGAGGGGTCTGATTAAAGACCCCTCTCCGAAATTTGGTGTACATACACAATGGTATATGGTATCATATGGTCGGTCTTTACCGACCATATCTTTCTTACATGTTTAAATTTATGTTTGACATATTTGTGTAAGGATTTTTCAAAATCGAGGCATTTCTTACTTCATGTTAGGATTCAGATGATTGTGGCCACTAGATTGTGTTCTTTTCATAATCTATTTAAATTTGCAATACTTTTGTTCTTTGTATTTCAAAAGGTTTATAGAATAACCGTTAAGGTATTATACAAGTTAATATTTGCATGTAATTTAATAAATGTCTAAATATCATTTTGTTTTGAGGTAATTTCACTGCAATCATAATAATAAATGAAGGCAATGCCAATTGAAAATTCAGACTGTGATAGTTAATGTGGGGAGAAAACCAAATAAAACTGTTTTTTCATTTCTATTTTAATCAAAGGAAAATGGATCCCATTATTCTGCGCTGAGGACCTTAAAAAAGGCAATTGGTGAAAACTGTTATTTTTTTTTCTAAAAGCAGAATGGGAAACATAAGGTACGCTGTATAAATATTTTAGTTGAATGTTTTTGTTTGTTTTTACACATTGTCAAAATATCCAATAGAATAAAATATAAGAGTATAAAAATATTCTATATTTAAATATTCTCTATCTAAGCCAGAAAATATTAGGCAATATTAGACACAAATATGTACTGTGTAACTAAAAAATATTTTAAAATATTTTCGCTTTAAGCTGTCAACCTCAAAATTAAGAAAAATACACATTTTTATCCAAAATAGGAAATAAAGTACTTTATATATTCCTAAATTATTGGGGCCTTCAAAAACGTAATTTTAATAGAATAACGATCGGAAATATGTATCTTATTGTTTCGACATCAGAGGTCATATATACGTGTCTCGCTCTATAGTATTTGAGTTTTCTTAATTTTTTATAAAATCCATTTTTTGTTTATATGTTAACTTCAAAATGCGATAAAAAAAAACTGCAATCAAAAATATTGCCTTGTTTTCAAGAAATTCCAGAAATAGTACGAAAATTATTGAATTTAGCTAATAAAATCATTTGAATTTTTATCACCTTTGTATTTAAAGATGTCAAACAAAATAAACATAAAACTATTTTAATTTTTGTTCGTAATATATCATATATACGAGTATCACTCTTAAATATTCGCTGATTTATTTTTCAAATTTAAAGTTAAAGTTTGGGGGATATTTAGTCCAATTGTTTATTTAATGGACTTAGTATGTATTTAGTTGCTTACAAGATTATTTTTTCTAAATGTCATATTTGAAGTTTCCTAGTTGTTTATTATGGGGAATTGCACCATTAAAAATAAAATATCCCAAATATTAAACCCATTTTAGTAACGATGGTATTAAAAATTTATTTAAAAATTTTGAGAAATACCTTCCAGATATATACCCATTGACAAATTTGTAGACTGCAACACCTAACTTGACGATAAAGCTCCAAAATATATCACGACATAATTATTTCTCTAGTTATATAGCCATAAATTTTTTTGACTAACGAATTTCGCTCCAGAAATGCTGCAGCGGAAATTTATAATTTTGTTTCGATCAAAATAAGTAATATTACCTGAAAACTTTTACTTTTTTATAGTGTCCCAACTACTCATAAGACTTACAGATAAAACAGTCTCGTTGTGGTGACCGAATGTTTGCCAATCGAATTTAGTCGGTTCAAAGTGCTAACATGTAATTCGATTGGGTTTACTAAAAAAATGGTCTTCACAGCTGCAACAAATGAAATAATTCGGTTGGAATAAACAATAATTTTGGCGAAAAATATTGGAAGTGCTCACATTTTTTTATTTTTATTATTATATTTATATATGATATAACATGTTATATATATTTTTATATTATAACTATATGGAGGATTTCTTAGAATACCTGAAACAAGCAAGTCTTCTTGGTGGAATAAATTTAAGACTTTCTCGTAAGGTACTATACGTGCCAGATTTTTCAGCAATAGCTATGGCTTTAAGACGTTCTAATTTTAAGGTGAAATCTATTTTAAAAAGAAGAAACAAATGCAATTAGCTTGGAAATAATATTATGAAATTAATTACCATATGAATTTTTAGGATTCCATTGCAAAACTTGATACAAGATACGTAGGAAGCATAATAGAGATTTAAGGATTTCGCGGTATATTACACCCAGCCAACTATTTTACAGCATACTGTGCCAAAAAACCAGCAAACAAAAGATATCTTGCTATATGAATTGTGAAAAAAAAATAATTTTTGTTATTGCACATCAATATATTCACTTTCATCATTACGTACATATAATCAAATACACACTTATAGAAATGACTTATAGAAATGACATATTGCTGTCTTCTTCTAAATTTTCATAATCATGACCGTTTTCCAATCATTGTTTTTACTGTTTGCATTCTTGTAGCCGCAATCCAAGTCTCCAATTTTAACACAGCTAATACCCAAAGAAACACAATATAAAAATTTTGATAGATTATGGGGACCAACACTTCAGTAAAATTGGCTTAATATTGAATATTTTTTTATCTTTTTAGAGCTTTTACAGAAAAAATATTTTTCGAAGACACGCAAAAGTCCATTTATATTTAGAATTTAAAAAGTTTTATGTTCAGGAAATCATATATGAAAAATGGCAAAATTTCCAGATTTGTTTTTTACAAGATACGTTTAAAGAAACTTTAACAAATTTCCCCAAAATTTGACACCAAATTTATAAAAATAATAAGTAAACACTTAACAATGATACTTTATACCAATTAATGTAAAAAATTATATCTTTTTTGACCTTTTATGTTTTTTTTTGAATATCTTCAAATACAAAAAATTAAACAATTCAAGCACTTTTTGGTGTACTACCTGTTATTTTTATCAATTTCTACTAAGCGATTCGACATTTGTGCAACTTTTTGCAGCATTTGGTTGAAGACATATCAAGCAAAATATCCCATTCATAAACAATTTATTTTTTTTGTTTTTATTTAACTAATGTTACAATTTAAAAATCTTTTTTTTTTATTTAAAAATTAAAATTCACTAATTTATGTGATACACTGTAGGTACGTATTTTATTGGTTCACAGATAAATATTGTAAAAATTATATACGCAACGACAATATTTTCTTATTACCTCTGGTAAAAAGTGCAAAAGTTATTTAAAATAGAATATGTAAAGTCTTAAGAAAAATTGTTGAAAATAATAGTGTAATTTTTGTTCGCTTAAAGAGTAACTTGTCCTTAAGTTTAGCCACTTCTGACACTACAACTGATGAATTCTAAAAACTAATGATAAAAAAACCAAAATCTTCAACAAAACTACTAAAATAAAATTCATCAAAGTCGTAAAATGTAATTATCCTCCTTTCATTGTATTCCAATAATTGACTTTCTTATATTTAACAAAACAAAACACTTATTTTTATACTAAATTTTCATAATGCTAGTGTTGAATATATTAAAAAATAAAACAATAGATTAAGTCGAATAATATGAGCGCTTTAGTTTCAATTGCTATAAGAAATTTATTATTTACTTAATAACGATTTCAGGTGGTTTAAAAAATATTTTATAATTCTTATGAATATCTGACTATTATAAGCAGTGTGAGAGGTGAGAAAAAAAGAGAATTGACTTTAAGAAAAGTCAAAAAGGCTAAATGCTTCAAAAAATAAGGTCAGAAAAAAATTAAACTTATTATTATTTTTTTTAATTTGCAAACATTTTTCGTTCTCGTTAGTTTTTGATATTTTTTTTTTTTTTTTTGATATTTTATTTGTAAAATGTCCCAGTGTTTTGGAGTGCTTTTTCCTGACTTTTAAACTGTAATTCCATTCTGATGCGATTCTTCGCTTTTATAAGAATTTTCTTAAAAATATTTTCATAATTGAAAATTGAATTGAATGAAATTTAAGTTGTACTTGTTTTAGAAAATGAAACGCCGAAGGCGAAAATGTTTGTTAAGTATAATCTCGATTTATATAAAATGCATTTTTAAATGAATTATTTTGTAAAAATAAAATTAGTAATACGAAACAAGAAATTATTTCGTTATTGAAATACCAAAAAGGCTAAACAAGCTAGAAGATAAAACAACAATTTTGAGGCTAAAAGCAAAATAAAAGGTCTAGATTTAGCTTCAAAAAATACTAAACTGGGAACACTGGCTTTAAGGTTTATTCGAAATTATGTATCGTTATAAATATTATAACTAAAATATCCATAATTTTTTCTATAAAAAAAAAAAAAAATTAGTTGCCTTCATAAAAATGTAGTAGAGTGTAAATTGAAAAGAAAAATTATTATACAAAATTGCCTTAATACAATCACAAAACAATTGTCAGCATTAAGTGAGGGCAAACATATGTACGAATTTAAGTGTGTTTGGATATAAAGATGGTTTCTGTATTAAATTTTATACCCAGCAAACATAATAATTTAAAACATAAATACACAATAGTGTAGAGAACGTAAGAAACAAAATATTTATTTTTTAAAGTGTTAAATTTGCAACAAAAATAATGTTACAAAATTGTCAACAAAAACATGTGCTTTTGAAGATGTGAGTTGGTTTTTTCTTATAAAAACGAGAAAAAAATTGTTTGCTATCTATATAAAAGCGGGCACAAAAAAAATACTAGATATAAATAATGCGGCAAATTTTAACATTTTTTAAGGATTTTTCTAAAGTTAACGTAAGTTTTATATTAAAAATATCTGAAAGCAGTACAATTTGCATTATTTTTGTTACTTTGTATTGCTTTTTTTTAACAGAAATTTTGGTTTATGATAATATATCCCGATGCATTAAATTTTAAGTTTTGAAATAAAAAAAGCGGAAACTATTTCACTTTATACTACGAATTACAAAACACTATCTAATTAAGGTCTAAAAATTTATTTAAAAAGCACAGCTTTTAAAATTATTGCTTTTCAGTGTATATAAAAGTACTTCCGCTAAAAACTTCGTTAGGTTTGATTAGAAATAATGTGGTAATATGATATAGCAATAGATTACTCTGCATAAATAGTTTATGCAGCCTTTTAAATTTAATATATAGTTTGCTCAATATTCACGGAAAGCATTTAATGAAGTTACAGAATAAGCAATATAGTACAGTTCACTGAAAAGTTTATTCAATAAAGATTAACTTTTTATTTCATTTTTATATCAGAAACATTTTATAACTTTCATATAAATAGTTTGATTTTTAGCTAAATTCAAGAAAACTAATCATGCCAAAAGAAGAAAGTACCTTATTTAATTTAAGACAGTATAGATATGTATTTGTATTTATGGTCGGATATGCAACTATGTACTTTTTTTAAATCTGAGGAAATTGTGATCCTTTTAGGCTGATAAGTTTTAAGAAATTAAAAGTTAAATCTATTGCTTTAGGAGGGGTAAAATGCGAAAAAAAACTGTCAAATTTTTGGAAAAAACATAATGGCTTAACTATTTTTAATCATGCGTTCTAATTCTCAGACACAAATCTTCTCGAAAAGATCTTTTTTTTTATGTAGTCCAAAGTGCAATTTAGTAAAAAAATTTAAATAGAGACTGTTTTAGACAACAACTAACAACTTAAATGCAAAAATTCATACCAAATCATTTAGTTTTTATTTTATATTTTTTTATGACTAAAAAATATATCATATGGTGCGTTAAACGCTTGATTAGGATGATTCCCATCATCCTTTATCAAGTGGTTTATATTAAAATAATATGGAAATTATTTAGTTGCAATCACAATTTTTTGAAGCTTTTTATTCAATCATATTATTTTTTTTATTTGTATATTTTTCTAAACCGTTTGTATTCTAATTATAAATGCATTTTAAATTGTTTTCTATTCATTTCTTTCGGATTTAGGACACATGTTTTGCTGATTTAGTAGCGCATATATTTTGAACTGTTCCTATTCATTGAAATTTTTTAATTTAACCAAAACATTGAATTTTTTCTAGCAATTGAAGTTATTTCTAAAAACACTCTTAAAATGTTTTTTAATGCCGTGTATCAAATTCGCGTTATTAAATCGAGTTATAAAGAAATAGTATAAATTAAGTACCACATAAATCCAGCGTTATCTGTAAAATGGGTCAAGATATTTCTAACAGCTTAGTTTCGTATCATTTATCACATAATCTTTAAAAGTCGCCATTTAGTTCAATTTTAAAAAAAGGTGCCAAAAAAGTGACCAGGTGATTGAAAAAGAGGCAATTGGGAAATAGGAAATGTTGGGGTAAAGTTTATTAAATTTATTTATTACTATTATTTTTAAATGACTTTTGCATTTTTGAAACCACACGAATATCACAGCTCAAAATTCAAGAAAGTGATGAAAACAAATACATTGGTAGCAACTGATAAAACTAATAGAAAGTAACAAAACAAAATTTATAGGCAGTTATTTCTAGTATATAGAATAGAACATTTGGGTGAGTTTCATCATATCAAGTGTATATTTTTACAGCATCCCCTATTTCTGTGATTTTAAAAAACATTATTTTTCAGCGATAAAATATATAGTATTTACATTTTTCTGAAAGATAACTTTATAGAAAATTGTGTAAAGGAAAAAAATTAAAAACTTTAATCCTGCGAGAACCAGGGTCCTCTAAATTTATATCATATGTAGTATACCAATCGACTCAGAATCTGTCTGTCTGGCTGGATGGCTGGCTGGACGGCTGGATGGTTTTAATTTTGAAAAGATCGATTTTTTTGCCAAAAAAGTAGTTACATTATTTTTCAGTGATAAAATATATAGTATTATTACTTTTCTGAAAGATAACTTTATAGAAAATTGTGTGAAGGAAAAAACATTGTAAAAACTTTAATCCTGCGAGAACCAGGCTGGCTGGCTGGCTGACTGGACGGCTGGCTGGTTGCACGACTGGCTGGTTGGACGGCTGGCCGGTTAAACGGTTGGCTTTGTACAAAATACGGATCGTAATTTTAAAGATAGTTCAGTGAAATTTGTCGCGTGACACTCTTATGATACAGGGACGAAGCCTGTTGAAATTGGTTGTGATCGGTCCATTATTTCACCTAGCCCCTATACAAATGTTCCACCGGAATAGAGTTTAAACATTCAAACACGAATTAAAAATAAGAATATTTTAATGAAATGCGGTGCAAAGAAGTTCTATACAAGTATAAATTTGGTAAATTTTGAGAAAATCGGTCCATAAGACCATAGCTCCCATATAGATCCCTCTTTAGAAAATCACTTTAACGTGCATAAATCCTATACGAATGTTAGTATCAAGTAAATATTCTACACAAATAAGTTTTATGTAAGTAGAAGCAGCATTGCCCAATTTTATGAGAATCGGTCCATAATTTGCCATAGCTCCGATATAAAGCCACTTCCAGGAATCACTTCACAAAATCATCTAGATGTAAGTCCCCTTCCCGAATTTTCATGCTCGTACACAATGGTGTAGCGTATCATATAGTCGGTCTTGACCGACTATATCTTTCCTTCTCATCTTTTAATGATTTTCCAATTTTTGGCATAATTTCTCAAATCGCAAAATTTAATTCAATAACTTAATCGGATTCACAATAATTCACATCTAAAAGATAAAGCAAATCTTTATTTTCACGAGCGTTTTTATGTAACAAATCCCTGTAGCATATCCAACGTTTTCTCATAGATTTTCTCAAGACTGGATTAGTTGATATTATAAGATTAGTTGATATTATAAAATTATCTTCATTTTGAGACTGTCTGGAATATTTCTTGAGCTGAACTGTTAACATATTTAAAATCCCGGTTTCTCGATTCTCCTGAGGGAAGAATGTTATGCTGAATTGTCGTTTCTCCATGGCATAATATCTTGTGTACTGTTAGCGGCAATAATTTTTAAGGATATAATTTTATAACTTATTTTGAAATTTCATCGGAATACTCGCCAAATTTCTTTGAATTAGCTTTATGTTCACTATGTTGACTCTTCGTAGTAAATCCATATCAATTCCTGCAATTTGTGAGGTGGTTTCATAATTTTCATAATTTCATGTTTTCCAGCTATTCGTTTTTATATACTGATTCACTTTCGGTTCGTGGTATGCTTCTATACTTCAAATCATATCCGAGATTTAGAAAGTATTCCATTTTTTTAAGAACATTTTCATTAACAATTTCCTCTCTTCTGCTCTTTTTTTGCCATATATAAAACAAAATCCTGTTATGGCGTTTCTGAATTTTCCATTAATCATTGTAAGTTTCAGCCCCCTTAGCTCCGCTCCTGGGAGTTTTTTGTGCCCCCTTCCAAACTTAACATTGTACACTCCTCCGCTACTTCTATACCAAATTTCATGAAAATCCAACCAGTCGATCAGAAGTTACAGATTTATTTCCAAAAAATTTCGATTCTGCCCCACTGTGCATTCGGAAATTCCATATTTATTTCCATTTTCAATGGATGGAAAAAGTAATGCAGAAACCGTAAAAAGTGGGGGATGGTAAAGCAGATGATAGTATCTAAATTGAAAGTATAGCTTCAGACGATATCGTAGAAATATTACAAATAGTTCTTCTGATATTTTGATAGTTTGTTATCTTCTCCTAAATTCGAGGCTACACGAAATGGTAATTATGTCGATCATAATCAAATAATTGAGTTCCTTATATGAAATATGTCGTAATTATATAATTTCAGCAATCATAAGTTTTATACAAATATAGATCGTTGTAACAATTTTATAAATATCGGTCCATAATTGATCATATCAAACTCCAATGCCTAAAAATTACTTAAAAGCTTATAAATCCCATATTTATATTAACATTAATTCAAAATTTTATATATATGAGTTCTATATATGTATAAATCATCATTCACAATTTCACAAAAATAAGTCCATAATTGAAGATGGTTCCCATATAATCCCTATTCCCGAAAATAAATTAAGCTTGCATATATCTGACATAAATATCAATATTGGTAAAAAAAATAACACAATTAAGTTATGTACAAGTATAGAACGCTCCACTAAATTTCATAATGATCGGTGCACAAATGACCATGGCTCCCATATAATTCACATTTCCCAAAAACACTTAAACCTTCATAAATCTAAAATGCCAATATCGAAATAAAATTTTACATAAATAATTTTCATATACGCATAAATTATAGTAATAAAGATCGTTCCACAATTGACTATAAGTCTAGTATAAGGCCCTCTTCCGATGTAGGGTATTATATTGTCGATCTTGACCAATACTGCTTGTTTTTATCCTTTCCTATTTTTTTTATACTAAATTTAAAAAAAAAAGTATCAGAACACTTAAAAGTATATTATTTGTTAGTAGAATTTTACTAACTGCTATAGACATACTGTTATAACGTTTGATCACATTGAGATCACATTTTAAAATATTTACACTATAACGAAAAATTGATTGTAAATATTATGTCAAAAAATAATTAAAATTAAAAGAACTTTTTTCAGGATATTTTTTTATTTTAGGGGTCCTTGCGCCAGGAAAATGTATAACTTTTATGGTTTAATAATAAAAATGAATATCAATCCTTTCCATTAATATCAACTTGGTTAAAATCGGATAATGCACGCATCTTAAACTTTGTTTATTTTTAACAAAAATGAGTTCTTTCCTCCATTCGTTCATTACCCCTTGGTTTTGAAAGTCTATCTCATCGCAATATTTTACGTCATGTAAGAAAAATAAAAAATGAATAGTGCTGCCCGTGATAATATATTTTTCTAATACTGTAATGTATTAATTTTTTTGTCTCCAATTTAATGATATGAAAATATAGCCTGCGAAATATGTAACCAGAAAATGTTACCCTAAAATTTACTTACAAGTACTATAATTGTTTCTTGGGTATTTTAATGTCTTCACTCGAGCATATAACATTTAAAATTTATAAGTTTCATGTCCGACTAAAGCACAACCAACCCAGTACATAATGAAAGAGTAAGCAACTTTCAGTTTTAAGTTCGTCCTCATTCTTCCCTTTCCGTGTGTGTAAACGTGTCGTAGTGTTTAAATTTTTTATTATTCTTTATTTTTGTTTTTTTTCTCACTAAAAAAATATTCACTTTTTTTCTTAAGATCTTGTTCTGTTCAGCGATTCAAACAACTGTGGAAAATTAAAATTTTCTGTATTTTTGCTGATTGTTTTCGGTTTGTATTGTATGTTTTATTGTTTTTATACCCTCCATCAAAAAATGATGGGGGTATATTGCGTTTGTTATTCCGTGTGTAACATATTTAAATAATCACCTACGACCCCACAAAGTATATATATATATATATATATATATATATATATATATATATATTCTGGATTCTCGTGAAAATCTAAAACGATCTAATGATGTCTGTCTGTTGAAAGCAGGATAGAGCTGGGGGCGGATATCCTAGGGGGCGAAATTTGGCTCAAATATATTTTTTTTTGTCAAGTTTTTGGTATTGAAAACAAGCAAAATCGGCTGATAAGTAAAAAAGTTATGGACCAAATACTAGAAAAACAGGATATCCGTCTTAACTCCAGTTTATACTTTTCGGCGTCTTCTACAAAATACATTTACAAGCATTTATAAAATTTTTCTGAAATAGTTGAAAAACTAAGATCAATACGGAAACAAAAAATTAGCGTGGTGCGCCCACTTTACCACCCACCTCCCATATAAGGTAAAAACATCAATGAAATTTTGTATAAATAGTTCAAGGACCAATGTAAACTCGGAAATTACCTCCCATATAAGGAGAAATTTTAAAAAGTTGCAGGTAGTAGGTATATGGATTCGGATAAGCCGAATTTCTCACTTGTTTTTCCCTACTTGTTGATGAAATTGTTGTTATTATTGCCTGTTCCTTTTTATTACGGTCAGTTTAAAACTGCAAATAAAATTAAATTCAACATGTAGACAGCATAATAGAAGAAAAGGACGACCATTCTAACTTAATATTTTTGTATATTTACGCATGTAGAGACTCATTAGGAATTGTATGTTTTGGTTTTTTAACAACAATAACAGCAAAACTGTTATTCTAAGTACACTTGACACAAGGTGAAAGCAATTTCATGCAACTTTTATTTTATGGTGTTTACGCTAAATAAAAAAATAATAATAATAATAGAACGAAAATCAAGAGAATAAGTAAAAATTGAATTAACTAAAACCAAAATGAGAAATTGTTGTTGATTGTATTCATAATTTCAAGTTTTTTAAGAAGTAAAAGCTAACATTTTTTTTTTGCGAATTTAAAGTTTTTTTTATTTGAAGAGCACTTTTAATGATAATTTCGAGGATATTAAAAATGGAGGAGGAATATTTTGCACAAATTTTGTTTCCAAAAAATTTCTTTCAAAATTTTTATTTTGAAGTTGGCAAATTTCAAAATTGTGTCATAAATATTTTTGTAAAATTTCGGTTTTTTTTAATTAACCACATCGGTTCGTAAACAACCCAGTTGTAGGCAAAAATCTGAAAAAAATATTAAAAATTTACACACAAAAACATATATAAAAAGTATTGCAATGACTTTCAGTGCTGTTGTTTTTTTTTTATAAGTAAGTAGTAGGTTTTGATGGTGTGTACAAACAAAAATCATTTTTGATGTATGTTTGGACGCTTTTTAGTTGGAAATAGAAGTATTGCAATGACTCAGAAGCATGTATCTTCATATAAACATACCCAGACAAAAAACGATCAAGTTCTTCCAAAAAAGAACATTTTCCTCACTTCAAAAGTAGAGAAAAGAGGATAATAATTTATGAGAAAATTTTGTAAATTTATAAGAAAGTCTAAAACAGAATTTTTATTAAAAAATTTCACAAACATAGTCTTAAGAGAAGTACTTCAAAAACGCTGAACAAGAAGCATAAGAGAAGAACATCATACCAATGATAAAAAAATTTCTTTTTTTAATCCAGTAAGTTCAGTACTAAGTGCTTCTTTCCAATTTCTTTTTTGCTGGATATGTATACAAATTTAGTAGTGATTTTTGTACAAGCAGTGATTGTCATTTGTATATACAAATAATCATTTATATGAAGCGTTGCAATGACTACCAGCGTTGTTGTTGTTTTTTTTTTTTTTTTTTGCATAAGCATGTATATATACATGTATGCAAATTTAGTACCCGCCTCACCTAAGTTACACTATTAGCGAATGTTCGCTAAAATCGAAAAGTTCTCGAAAAAGAATGTACGAGAAACTATCGGCAGTTATATTAGAAATGAATGTTTGTAACATCCACCTTTTTTCGATAATTTCTCGGTTGTAAACATTCGAAAGTTTTAAAAATAACAATATCGCAATATTAAATTTTTCTGAATAAAATCGCGAAACCAAAATTTTTGACAAACTATTCTTTTCAATTTCTCAATGATTTATTACTTAAAGAAAAACGAAACGTAATATTTTTTTGTGCATGCAAAATACTTAAACAAAGAGAATAATATGTCATTTTTGAGTCATATTTCATTGCGTTTAGTTCTAAAATATTCCGCATTAAAATTCATGATGTTAGTTAAATTCAGTGCAATTTTTAGTAGAAAATAATATAATAAAAAATGGTAAGTAATGTCGATACTTGTCTAAATAGATTTACAAAATAGCATATTTATCTAAATATCTAATGTGCATATTTTTTTACACATTAATTCAGGAAATTTTAAACTAAAATATGTAGACTTGAGCAACACTGATAGAAAAAACATTTGGACAAAATGCTTCAAATATTACCACTATTATATAAATGACTTTATTAATTTTATTATTAATCGTATGAAATATTATTTTTGAAATGTAATTTATTATTATATACTTATATATTTTTAATATATTGTGTTAAGTTTGAAGAAAAACATAACTTTAAAAATCAAATCAGCTCTTAATTTTAGATCAGGAATAAAATAGAAATGAAACAAAATAGAAAACAATCTTTTTCGAACTATTGCCAATGGTAATAACCACAAGTTATATTATATCAATATCGAATCACTAACGAATATTTTTAGTATTGACATCGCTAAAGGTTTACTATTAATACAATAGAAAATCCTTCGCGATCGAAAGATTTGCTGCCACAAAGTTAGCTCGAAGAGGTCATATTCGGATCGCCAGCGATAGTCGTTCTCGAATTTTTTGTCATAGATATGTTCGCGAAATGTTCGAATGGGATATTATTATTATTGAAGTTTGTAGTCAGCTTGGTAGTCATTTTTTGTATAAGCAAGCAGGGGTTGTCGTTTGTATATACACATAATCATTTATATAAAGGATTGCAATGACTACTAATATTGTTGTTTTTTTTTATAAACATGTATCTGCATGCAAACATATGTATGTAAATTTTGTAGCCATTTTTTATAAACAAGCTGTGTTGTCATTTGCATATACACACAAACATTTATATGAGGCATTGCAATAACTATTATTAAGCAAGCAGTTCAGTTGAAAACAGCAGTATTATAATCAGTTTTGCCAGTTTAGACTTTTTAAGGCCAAATCTAGCCTTTTTTCATTTTTAAAATTGCCATAAAATGTCTATATTGTTAGTATTTCAACAACGAATAAAATAGTTTATTATTTGCCATTATTAACTTTATTTCTTCAGAATCATCCATTTAAGCATTCTTGTGTATTTATTCGCATAAAAAACTCGAAATTATTTATATTTAAAAAAAAAAAAAATGTTGTCAGGGCGATTCGTGCTACTTTCAAAATATTCGGCATAAAGGAAAAAATGGCATTCTTGATATTGATACATTTTTTAAAAACTTGTTCATAAATTCTTACATTTATTTAAATTTTATTTCAGATTTCACAAACACTGATCCACAATTGGAGTTTGGGATCCGGGAATTTCCGTCCGGGAATTCCTTAGAAATTTTTTAATTTTCCTGTGAAAATGGGAAATTAAATATTCTCATAGCTTTAGAATTCTATTCCAAAAATTTTGCTACTTTTAATACCTTATATCAACGAAAGATTGACTGAGAGAAATGTAAATATTGCATGAATTAGGTTTTTGACTATTTAGTTATTTTTTTTTCTATGAAGTATCTAAGTATCTATGTAAATTCAACAGAAAAATGATTTTAAACAAATATAAATTCATTTAAAATCAGACTGTTTATATTTCATTTGATATAAAGAAACTTTTCAAATTTTTTAATGTTGATTTTTTAATTAACAAATTCTCTAAATATAGATTAGTTTTAATTTTTTTTAACTCACAAATGCTGAATATATAAATCAGTAAAAAGTTATGTTTTTTCACTTATTTTAACTTATAAAAATTATTTAACCCCCAAAAAGTAAAAATAAATATATATAATTTTTCATTTGTTTATTATTTCTTTTATTGTGAGTTGTATTCCAAAATATAATAAATCTAAATAGCAGTAGTAAATCATTAAAAGAATGCAAAATATGCACATACATATATACTTTTATATATCTAAATAATAACACTTATAATATTAAATTGTTTTCATATGGATTAGTTTTGGCTGGACTCGGTATAAATTAAGTTATTCTGTCTTGACCTAAATTTTTTGACTTATGTCTGCAAGTAAAATTCGAAAGTCTATAGGAATACAAAAATAACTGCTTGTAAATGTTTAACATAATAAATTTGGATTCAAATCTTACCATTTGTTCGAAGAAAAATTTTTTCTGCTACATGCTAATCAATATCTCTTAACAACTATCACCGAAAAACTATTAAACAAAATTTATTTATTGAATATTTTTTGTTTAATCTTTTAGCTTTTCAGTATATATTTATTGACAATTTTTTTCTAAAATGTATGAATCGTACAAATATGCAATAAAATAAAATGTTATTTTTTTCATTTAAAGTAACTTAAACTATTGTTTAAAGTTAGATAATTTTGCTTTGTTTTTGACACATATATTTTTGTGGGAGTTTGTTTTTTTAAATGACATATATAAAAATTTAAAAAAATATTTTCTTTCTGAAATAACTAAATTCTCATAGTTGCGGAAAATTTTCTTGATAACTACAAGTAGTTAACATAAAACTTTTTTGAGTGTAGGTAGGTATTTTTTGGCCACAACTCAAATGTTTCATTTATATTTCTGTTACTGCAGTATAATAGTAAATACTTAGGAGAATCAAAAATTGCATTTTATGTTGAAAAAAGAAATACGCGTTTGTCAGAAATGCAAAAAACCTGGAACAATTTTCCTGCTTCGAAAAATAAATTTAAATAGGAACTCTTTTGAAGAAACACAGCAGATAAAAAAATATCTGTTATGAAAATTAAAGATATATTTTATGTATCCAAAGTGAAATATGAAAAAATTGCATACTCGTGTGCATATTAACAATTATTTAGTTAAACTTTTTATAAAAATTTTAACGGGGGACAAAAAATAAAAAACTAAAATATTAAAAATCGAAATTATTCCAATATTTTGGGGATTATAAGTCCATAATATTATGATTACATCTAATAATATAATCTAATATCCCTAAATTTTCTCCTACATACGCCAACTATAATTATACAAACTTGCACTTTTTATTTTAAATTTTACGCTTCCGGTCACACAGACAAAATGAATAATAATTTTTGGAACAAATAAAAATACAGTAAACAATTCCCTAGAATTATTACCAAATTTATTGCAACTGCACTTGTTTGTGATGACCACAAACAAGTTGAATAAAATATCTTACATTGCACTTCCGTTCACATAGACGGAATAAACAGTAATTTTTGCCCAAACGAATTGCTTATCGGCGAGATTGATACTAAAAATTAGTATATAAACAAAGGTAAAATTTGTTTTAATGTTCAATACATATATATTGTAGTCAGTGTTAAGTGCAATATAGATATATTCAAGTAAGTGTTAAGTCAACATATATATATACATTCAAGTTAGTGTTAAGTTAATATGAATATAATATTAAAATATAATAAAGTCAATAAAGTGTATTAATAGTTTTTTTTTTTTGTCAATAAAGTGTATGAATAGTTTTTTTTTTTATTAAATAAAGCAGGTGATTTTACTTTTCTTATAAAAATAAAATTATTCTTTTACCGGCACAGTCGGTAGGATCCGCGGAATAAGTGAAAAAAACTTGTGTTCGTTTTAGCGATTTGTCGCGGATATACCTGTTAATCCTTTTCAGGATATAACACATAAGGAAAATTAATTTTCTTTACAACAGTAAACAATACAAGGATTATTAATTTCCTTTAATTAAACAATAATTAAAAGACAGCATAAAAAATAACACTAAATAAATAAATAAATAAATAAACAAACAAGACTTTAATAGTAATACATAAATTTAAAAAAGGGACTGTAATAAAAAAAAGAAACCCCCTAATTGTGAGGAAACAACTTAATGACAACAAAACAATGTAATGAAATATTAAAAAACAAAGAAACAATATATATATATATATCAGCGGTAAAACAAAAAAAAAATAAGAATATATATATATATATATATATATATATATATATATATATATATATATATATATATATATATATATATATATATATTAATGAATAAAAATATATATATACAGCTAAGAAAGAAAATATAAATACCCTGTAGGAAATGTCACTAGTAAAACAGTACTGATTTACTATTGACACTGTCATAACATGATGCATAGTTCTCAATTATCGTAAATTAAACGATAAAACTATTGATGATAAATGTCCTATTCCCAATATGGAAGAGATATTAAACAAATTAGGAAGAAGTATGTACTTCTGTCAAGTTGAAATAGACGAAAGAGATGTGCACAAAACCGCATTTTTTGTTGAGGGAGGTCATTACGAATTCTTAACAATGCCTTTTGGCTTAAAAACGGCACCAGCCATATTTCAGCGTCTGATGAAAGTTGTATTAGGTGACTTATTAGGAAAGATTTGTTTGGTCTACCTAGATGACGTGATAATTTTTTCCACGTCACTTGAAGAACATCTAATTTTTATCAGATTGGTATTAAACCGAATTAAGGAGGCCAACCTAAAAATCTAGCCGGACAAATGCAACTTTCTAAAAATTGAAACAGATTTTCTCGGGCGCATTGTAACCCGCGAAGAGATAAAACCAAATGACAAAAAAGTGGAGTGCATAGCCAACTATCCCTTACCAAAAACCCCAAAAGAAATCAAGAAAATTTTCGGTCTTAGTGGCTACTATCGAAAGTTCATAAAGGACTAAGATGTAAAACTAGACATTAACGACCTTGAATACTTGAAAAGTTTCAATGCATTAAAAACTCTCCTCACTAGTAAGCAAATTTGTAGTAAATACTGACGCAAGTAATTACGCATTAGGAGGGGTTCTTTCACAATATAATCACCCAATCTGTTATGCTAGTAGAACGCTTAATGAACATGAAATAAATTATAGCACAATTGAAAAAGAACTCCTAGCTGTTATATGGGCAGTGGGGTACTTTCGCCCACATCTATTTGGAAGAAAATTTACTATTCAAACCGATCACCAGCCATTACAATGGCTGTTCTCAAATTCAAAATTCCCAATTCAAAATTAGTAAGGTGGAGACTCAAATTAGAAGAATACGGCTATGACATAGTCTACAAATGTGGAATAAATAATGCAAATGCTGACGCGTTATCTCTGATCTCACCTAATAACCCGCAAATAAATACAATAGAAATTGTTAACGAAATTAGAGAAGTCGCAACACCAATTAATTTTTATAAAAATCAAGTCATCATATCTAAAATTAGTTCTGGATCTACTAGAATACGCATTAAGAAAATATTTCGAAATACTAGAAGAACTTTTAACTTCAAGGAATTAGACCACGCAACATTAGTGACTTTAATTAAAACACATTTTAATGCAACTTAAGCCAACGCAATCATAATTGAAGACTGTTTTTTGGAGACATTCATAAAACATATAACGAAATTTCCCAGGGTGACAGCTTTCGGACAATAAGATTGAAAACAATACTCGAGGACATAGAAGACGATACTAAACTAATGGAAATTATTAAAACAGAACATCTCAGTAATAACTATAGGGGAATCCAAGCAGTCTACGAAGAACTTAAACAAAAATTTTATAATCCTAACTTAAGAATAAAAGTAACTAAATTCATAAACAATTGCGAGATTTGTATTTTAGAAAAATATAACCGCATTTGTATTTTAGAAAAATATGACAATGACGACAATTTATGACATTAATCGATAAGTTTTCAAAGTACGCAATGGTTTTTCCGGTAAACGGAAGAAATTGTGCCGAATTTAAAAATAAACTGCTACAAGTTATAAGTATGTTCGGGAAAATAGAAAAAATCATTGTAGACAACGAATTAGGATTCAAAGCTTCTGAAATGCAAACATTTCTCCAAAAAGAAAACATTTCTATACATTATACTTCAAATAGCAATCACACATCCATTACTGACATAGACAGATTGCACAATACAATAAATGAACACATACGACTTTTAAGAAATGACGAAAAAAAAAACACGGACGAAACAATTGAAGAAAAAATTATTAGAATCATTGGATTTTATAATAATACTATCCATAGTACTACCAGTATTAAACCTATAGACTTTGTGAATGGTAAATAAGTTAAGAAAGAAAAATATATTTCTAAGTGAAACAAGGGTAGGGTAGATGTATAATTAGAAGAAGGAATCAATTACAATAAGGAAATAAGAAGTGGAAAAGCCCATAGAAAATATAGAAAAGTCGACGCTAAAAAATTAATAACGACCATTTACAGACTAAACGAACTGGACATAAGTACTATAAAACACATATAACACCCAAAAGAAAGTACCAGGACAGAGACAACCTTAACAACTAATGAACAGTTCATCGACTCTCTTTCAGATGGATTTCAGATTTTCAACTTGGATACTTACTTTGACATTCTTCACAGTTGTTTTCACCCAATCAATTGTCATAGAAGACTTAACTAATAATAACGCATACCTACCAATAAAAATAGAGGATGTGAAAGTCATCGAACATTACAGCAAAATAATTCATATCGTAAACACGACCTATTATTCAGAAACTTTAAACTTGATATTAAGAAATATACATACTTTAAATACAACAACCACTGAAAAACAGACTTTACTAGATACGACAATCAAAAACTTCATTTTACTAAAGGCCAAGCTCGAAAACCTCATTCCACATTTCAGACCAAAACGTGGATTAATAAATATACTAGGAAAAGGATTAAAATTTATAGCCGGAACAGTGGACAGTGACGATGAGGTTCAAATTAATGAATCACTAAAATCATTATACAAGAACCAACAGACTATAACTGAGAGAACGGACAAGCTTGCATATTTTAATAACATAATAACTCCCAAATTCAAATCATATAAATCAGAAAAAAAATTTAATAGGAACCTATATTAATAATGTTAAAGACTTTCTACAGAATAAAATAGCAACACTAGAAGATGAAGTTGCATTTATGTCACACATATATCAAATAAATAATGATATTTCACTCTTGCGAGATCATATATACAGTATCGGATAAATAATTTGTTCCAGCAAACTTGGTATTATTCCTTCAGACATACTGACAAAAACCGAACTGGACCCTATCAACGAATTTGACAGCTACATAAATATAAAAGTGGCCGTAGGTGTAGATGATTCCAGTATTATGATAATCCTTCTTATACCACAATATTGGAAAGAACCTCTTTCAAAAATCATATTCGAATCAATCCCCAATAGTCATAACAACTCAATATACTTAGAAAATAGTGAAGTTCTTGTAGATGTGAACAATAACGTTTTTAATATCAATGTAAAAGATAATACGAAAAAGAATTTAATAAAATTAAATGATTCAGGTTTAACAAAAACAATAAACTTTAAAGAAACATATTGTAATATGAAAAATTAGAAGAAACTACAGTAATTGAAATTACATCAGGTATTCCAGTATTTAAGAACTTTTTTGGATAAGATTACACAAAACTGTAATAAAAATAATATAAGTATGATAGGAAATTTTCTTCTAAAATTTAAAAATTGCGAAGTAAGAGCACTAAATAAAATATATTTAAATGTAAAAATTAAATAATTACTAAAATTAATAAAATAACAAAGCATGAAGAAACTATAAAATTAATATTGTACCAAAACAAGAATTTTGATACAATCACTATAAGTATAGATATAATAATAATCTTTGTAATAATTATCTTAGCTACTACCCTTTGTATAAGAAACAAAGTGTCAATTTTTAAACTTTCGTCGGAGCCTCAACCTAACGGTGTGGGAGTTATGGTGACCCCTAATATTATGATTACACCTAATAATATAATCTAACGTCTCCCAATTTTCTCATACACGTGCCAACTATAATTATACAAATTTTTTTTAACATTTTTTGAATGTATCAGAAACTTCTTCATTCGAAATTATAGAAAGCTTACAGGCCAGTCTTTTCTTCTTAGATCTCGTACTTAAATCAAATGTCTTGCAGGGTGCTCCAGTTGATATTTTGCACGCCGATATTTCTATATCAGTATCCATCCAATCGGAATGTTTAATTTTTAATCTGTTAGTATGCTGATTCAAGGACTTCATTTTGATGGCACATAACTTGAAAAAGCTCTATGTCTGAGATTTACCAATGACGTCGATTTTTGCATTCTATGTAGTTTTTATGAATTTCAGTACAGCTTCTAAATTATTAAGATCATTTTTAGATAAACTCCACAGAACACAACACAATTGCTCATGTTTCAATGTAATCAACATGGTAATCAACTTCGTTATGATGTTGATAAGGATTAGCTGCGCATTTATACATTTCTATTAGATATATCGCACAGGTATATATATTTACAGGAATTCTGTGAATTTTCATTAGGTAAAATATCTGAAAGAGTCAATTTGGAAGAGTACCTATACCGAATTCATTGATATTATATGTTGCAGTTAGGAATCACCGGAAAGGATATTACCTCTGCATTGTCACTATCTCATAAAAATATATATTTTGAACCATCAGTAATAGATAAATGCTGCAGCTAGGTATTACCGGAAAGGATACCTGTACATTGCCACTAGATCATAAATTTATAAATTTTTAACCATCACCAAGAGATAAATACATTTATTAAATTTAGGTAAACACCATTAGAGTAAACTAATAAAATACTTATTGATTAAGTTAAAATAGACATTTTTTGTTTGTTTTTTTATTTTAAATTTATTAATAGAAATATAAGAATGCTTAGAAAGGGATAAAAATATACTTAAATTTGGGGAATGTGGCAACCCTATCAAAAATAAAAAATATTTATTAATTATTTTTATGAAAATATTTTGTATATAGATATTATTAAAAGTATACAGAAATATTCATAATTTTCTAAGTAATTATTCACGCAAAGCTAAAGGCAAAAGTTGTAAGTTTGTAAAAATATAGTCATATATACAAAAAATTGGAAATATAAACGTTTAAAGGCGTATATTTCTGAAATGAGGATATTGACTTGAATATTTTCGCAAAAGATCGGAAATTATATATGCTAAAGGATAAGCTTAATTTGGAATGCACATTTTTAAAATTTCTTTCGCTATTTAGGAATAAACCAAAGAAAAGGCCCAATTTGGGTTTTTTGGAGAAAATTCAAATTTTTTAATTGTAATAACATGTAAATGATGAATAATGAAATTTGGAAATGTGGATCTCATTAATATAAATAAAAGCGCGTTAACCAAATTTCAATCAGGGATAGGGTTTTCCTGAATTCCCAAAAAACTAATGAAAATTCCCAAAAATGGGATTTTTTACATTTTTGGCTATAGAATCCACATTTTTCCGAAGTCCCGTACATTTTAATTTAAACAACATATTGAGGATTCTTAAAATATACTCTGCTTGTCGATTCGTGATTTGGGATTTAAGAAAATATGGTCTAAAGTCATAACTTTCATATAAAATGGGTCGAATTCGGGAGGGAGAGTATCATGACCAATTAAGTTATTGGGCTTGTTTTTTATCTTAATGTCATCTCCGTGAATTTAGCTTTCAGAAAAGTGCAAAACTATTATATATTGCTAAAGAAAATTTTACCTTAGATAAAAAAGAGTGTAGATACTTTTTTGGCTAAAAAAAAACACAAAACGTGTTCTTATTTGCAATTTTCAAATTCAAAATCGTTTATTTTTGGACTCGGTAAAGATATCGACTTCAAATTTTTTTTATTCAAAAGATAATTTTTTCTTTAACTAGTTAAGAAAAAAACTAATAAAAACGGTCGCAAGTACTAGGATATATATGAAAAAAACTGAACCAAGAACATGCAAATTATGGTGCTTAAAAATTCAAACGCAAATAACTCGAAAAGTAGAAGAGATAAATAGGACACGTAATGATTTCTTGTATAGGTCTTATCAGGGACTACAACAATATATACAAATATTTGAAATCGGAGAAGATCCAAAAATTTGGCAAGTGATTAAAAATTTTTTACGTCAGAGGTACATAACTTTGAGAACCCTTAGCTCCGTCCCTGAGGAGTTTGTTATACCTCCCTTCCAAACTTAATATTGTGCGCTCCTCTGCTACGCCTATCCCAAATTTTATGAAAATCCAACCAGCCGATCAGCAGTTACAGATTTATTTTCAAAAAATTTCGATTCTACCCCAATGTGGAATGTAGCATTAATTTTCAGTGAAAAATATAAGACATTGTATTTCTGGACAAAAAAATTGGTATGACTGATATATGTGCAACGATTAGAAATTACGGTTCCAGTTGACTTTCGCAAAAAATACTTTCCGTTTTCCTATTGAAATAGATCTCAAAAAAATTCTAATTTTGAGCTTCTTATGGAAAAAATACTTTTAAATTTTTTCTAATTTATATATATATATATATATATATATATATATATATTTAAGTATTCAACTCATCAATGATCATCTTTTAAATGGTCTTCCTAATTTTTTTTTCAACGGAACGGATTGCTGCATAATATTTGACTAAGCAAAATTAAGTTGAGTTTCGTTTTTGTCTCATAAATATATTTGATGTATATATATATATATATATATATATATATATATATATATATATATATATATAATATATATATATATATATATATATATATATATTAATTCAATTTGAATTTAATTTAAGTCAAATACAGTGAAAATACACAAAACATATATAATTTTAGTTTTTTAACAATAGTACATACAATTCGTGAAATTACACTTAAACATAAAACTTTTATTTGTTATTTTTTGTAGAAAAACAATTCTTGTATGAATCCAGAGAAATTTGATTTTAAAATAGTAATATATATATATATATGTAATATTTTGTGTTGCAGCCATAAAATATTAGTTGTTATTTTACTTGTATTTAAATCGTATTGTCTGCTTGACATGCAAATTTTTTTTATGGCGTACCCGCCTATAAAAGTTTACCGCATTATGTTTTTTCAATCTATACAATATTTATATATATATATATATGATGTTTTTTCTTTTCGCAAATAATTGCAACAAATAATTTTTTGGTATACTTATCACAAAACTTTGGCTGCTTTTGTGTTTTGGACAATAAATTATAAAAGTAGATTTAACCCACATTATTATAATTTTTTTGGGAGTGTCACTATGGTGCATGATAGAAAGAGTGATAAGGATATACTGATTTAAGTTTACTAAAAAGCGATTAATTGTTTTTTTTTAGTGATTAGTATTTTAAAGATAATAATATTAAAAGATTTTATATATTAGTACCATGTTCTTAAGGACTTAATGTGAAGTCTACAATTATAAATTGAGAAAATAGTTCAAAAAATATCTTTTAATAATACACGGAAACATTTCAACATTTTTGCATTTTAACAAACTGTACAGAGAAAAAAAATCATATATTTGAACATTTTTTTCATAAATATTATGAACTGAATATGACTTTTTTCCAAACTTTTTTTCATAAAAAATAAAATTTTGTTCATAGTAATTATTATATTGTTCATAATGAAAATTTTAGTGATTTTTCAAAAATTTTGTTTTATTAATTATTTTTATTAGATTTGATTGCAAATGATAATCATAAAAGTTATACATGAAAATAATAACAACAAACGTCTAAAAATTGCAAAATTTCAAGAAAATTGTGTAGAAAAATAATGTTTAGAAATTTGCATAATTTCGCTCGCATTCTGCAGCACATCACTTTGATAAAAAGCGCTTCAGTTCTGTTCTCATGGTGTAGCTAAAATCATTAAAAACTAAAATTTTCCGAAGAAAATTTCAAACATTTTTTACAAATTGAAATTGTGCTTAAATTTGGAACCATTGGACAGCACACACTTACATCATTTTCATAAAGTAGCAAAAGACCATTGTTTTGTCTCCAATGTATGACTGAAAATCATTAAATGTTAAAAATTTTTCTAAGAAAATAATTTTTTTTTTTTCACAAAATAAAATTATAAAAGAAAATTTAAATGTTTTTTCCTACCCTTCTTGATTATACACAGAACTAATTTTGTACATAAATAAAATTACTTCGTTTCATCACAGAGAAAAAAAATCATATATTTGAAAAATTTTTTCATAAATATTACGAATCGAGCATTTCTTTTTTTTCCAAACTTTTTTCAGAAAAAATAAAATTTTTTTCATAGCTATTATTAAATTGTTCATGAAGAAATTTTAGTAATTTTGCAAAAATTTGTTAAATCTTTGATTTAGTTTTATGAGATTTGATTGCAAATTGTAAATGAAAATAGTTATATATGAAAATAATAACAACAACGCCTTAAAATGGCAAAATTCCAAGGAAAATCTGTAAAAAAAATATTGTTTAGAAATTGGCATGATTTTGCTCGCATTCTCCAGCACATCTTTTTGAAAAAAGCGCTTCTGTTCTGTTCCCATAATGTAGCTAAAAAGCATTAAAAACCTAAAATTTTTCGAAGAAAATTTCAAAAATTTTTTTACAAATAGAAAATGTAAATAATTTATTTTAAGTCTGATTCATTTCCAAAAATGTAAAAAAGTGTTAATATTTAAGATATTATTCTTAAATATTATGAACTAAAATCAATGAAAGTAAATTCTTATATTTATGCACAAACTTTTTTCTGTGATTAATTTTAGTTCATAATATTTAAAACTAATTTCTTAAATATCAAACATGATTTCATATTTATTTGAAATAAAATATAATAAAGAAGGCTTGAAAAAAATTTCAAATTTCAAAGTTTTTTTATGTTTTCAATTTGTGAAAAAATGTTTGAAATTTTCATTGGAAAGTTTTTAATATTTAGTGTTTTTCAGCCACATATTGGAGGTGGAACAATGATTTGATAGCTATTTTATGAAAATGATATATGTTCCAAAATTTCGTATAATTTCAGATATACTCCTTTACAGATTTTTATTGCAAAACTAAAATTTTAATGAATTTATCATTATAAATATTTTTACTTAGCTTCTGCAATTAAATCATACAAAAATTAACTAAAATTTTCGCCAAATTTCTGAAATTATCGTTACGTGTGTACAATTTTATAATATTCATGAAAGTAATTGTATGAAGAAAGTTTGTGTTCAATTCATAAAATTTATGTTAAAATTCATTCCAGAAATGTAGAAATGTTTTCTGTGTATTTCATTTGAAATAGATATGAAAACATTTTTAATATTTAAGAAATTAGTTTAAATATTATGAATTAAAATTAATGAAACGAAGTTATCTTATTACAAAATTGGTGCTGTGTATTTAATATGTATTTCATGTACATTCCTAATCCTTAGATAATGCTAACCTCTATCTATATTACGCACTTTACGAGCTAAAGCACCTGCTTAAAGCACACAATAATATGTTTCACGTATAGAAAATTGTGTGAAGGTTAAAGTAAAAATTGTAAATTTTCTTTATTCTTTATTGCTGGTGCAGCCAAAGTCGTTACTAAATAATTTTAAGGAAAAGCTATAACGAATATAGCACCAATGAGCAATACAATGAAGCCATATACACGACATAACCAAAGCAACAACATTATTCAAAATTACCAGCAATAAGTATACAAGTATATGGGGCATTATCAAAAATTTTTGATTTTAAAAAATAATTTTTTTTTTTTTTTTTTTTTGATAGCACAATAAATTCCATTCGTATAAATATAAAGCGAATCGAATGCATGTTGAATCAGATCACATTAGTCACTTCATGCAGAGAGCGGGAAAGTTTTAGCGGTTTTGATTTAAATATAAACAAAGTTTTACCAAAAACCTTATGAGTTGCTGAAATAAAACTTGTGATATTTTCAACGTTTGGTGCTATTAGTGTAGCATATTTTCATTTCATTAATTTCATATGACATTTAAGGTTTTCCGAGTAAAATTTTTAAAATATTATACTAGAAATCCCGAGCTTTAAAAATGTTTCGAAGAATTTGGTTCGCATCTTAGTTCTAAATATGTTATATATTTATATAGATATATTTTATTTAAGTTTATTTCAAAGAATATTTTTTCGATTTATTAAATTTTTAACTTTTGTGTAGAATAAGAAAATAATTTCACACAATATGCTGTTCTATTCTATTCTATTCTATTCTATTCTATTCTATTCTATTCTATTCTATTCTATTCTATGTGAATTTGCATCGCAAGAAACTAACCTTTTTTTAAACATTTTCACTCTTGTTTTCCAAACTTTAAGACCATATCCTACGTTAGCTCTTTCGGGCACATCAAAAGGATATAGTGCAAAATACGCTTATCTACAACAAGTGTCAACCCTATTTCAAAATTTGTATTTCGTTGAGGGGAGCACAGACCCCGCTCACAAAACTAAACAATTTTAAAAATTAATAAAATAATTCATCAAAAGTTTACTACCACATACATCTATAACTGTTGAAAGTCAGCAGAACAACAGAGAAGTAGTAGGCTTTATACACAAAGTCCTATTAGCTTATGTAAAATCGAATGAGATCAAAAAGGATAAATGAGCTAACAAAAATTTTAGAATAATGGTTAAAATTTTATACCCTTTTTCAAAGTTTTTGAACTTTGAACGACAATCATGATCATAAAAGTAATATCTATAGTACTTTAATTCAGAGCTCTTTTATTTCCAAACTTTGTGAGTTCAGAGCTGCAACCAGTTTGTTCGAAAATGAATTACCACGAAACTTAGTAAGGAAAAAAGTCAGTTTTAGCCAGGGTATTTGGATTCAACATAAGTACTTGCGTATGTGACGTAAAAAATATAATAAAGTATTTTTGCAACAAAACTGTTTTTGTTCAGTTCTCGGAACATATTATTTTTAGCTTAAAATCTAAATACTAAATACGAATTTATGAGCTTGTACTCCACATGTAATAAATTTAAGTACCACATCATACAACTATTTAATTCATATACGCACGGTTACACGTAAGTAAAATTTGTATGTCCATGATATAATTTATGAAATATATTATTCCATTATATTGCATTTGTTTGTATAGAGTTGAGAACAACATTACGAGCCTACGGATTGAGATCAATTAAAAAAGAGTGAAAAAAATTATGTTTGATCAGAAATTTAACGATTTTTTTTTTTTGTACACTTGAATATAAAATAAATTAAGTTTAAAATATCTCTTTTAACTAAAGAATTGAGACTGTTTGTAAAGAAGGTGAAATCTTTTACACTTTTCTAATAATAACAAATTGCAGTGAAAGTCAAACATTTTCATAACTTACATATCAGTGTTAACTGGTGAACATCAAAGGCAGCATTGTTTAAAAGCTATACATGGCACCGACTAACGCATTCTCATAAAATTAGACATAAAAAATAGAGAGTTTTTATATTATTTGCAAAAGTAAAAAGAAAAAAATTTTGTTGGCGCCGCATTGCGCAATAAGGATCTTCTAAAGCAAGCATTTCCTTGCAGGTTTATTTACTGATGCCAATATCTACTAAATAATATATTTAACACAAGCAATTAAAAATATTACTTTCTTATTGAAGTCTTTCCAGATGGAGTTAAATTCTTAACAAAATATTTGTTGCCTTTTTGCTTTCGATTTTGGTGTAGAAAGACCACTCAAATAATGCGTATCGATGAACTGAATATAGGATACCTAATAAAAAAATACTTAAAAATTGATCTCCAGAAGCCTACTAGTGATTTAAAATTACGAAAACATTTTCCTCCAAAAAAGTTTTTTCTCAAAATAAGGCTCAAAAATTTCATAGTTTTTATCTGTTTAAAAAAAATACTAATAATAATAATTTTCCTCCATGGGATTTTTTCTCTCTCTCTCTATATATATATATATATATATATATATATATATATATATATATATATATATCCTAATTCATCTTTTATTCCGATTTAATTATCAGTGTTGCCAAGCTATGAGAAAAAAAGGAAAAATTGAACTTTGAAAAAGGTCAGCAAACTTTTTTCGTTCTTATTATTTTTTCACATTTTTCTTAAGAAATTGCAATAAATTTATAAATAACATCTAGAAAAATGATTCAACGAATACTCGTCCAAAAAATTTTCATACAAATTTGAGTTATACATAATTCGTATGAAAAATTTCCCAACGTTTTGAGGTGATTTTTCAAAATTTTTGAACTATAATTCCTTTCTGGATAAGCATTTCCAAATTTTTGGATGATTTGTCGCAATAATAAGATTTTTGTTAAATTATGTTCATATGTAGTTTTCATGGCTGATGAATTATATTAAAAAGTAATTATACTAAACGATTTAGTAACTCCACAAAATGAGTTAAGGTACTTTTAATTTGAACAGTGAAGCACCGCAGGAGAAATTTTTTTTTTTGAAATATAAACTATGCTTAAATGGATGATTTTGTAAAAACAAAATTAGTGCCGGCAAATAGTACATTATTATTAGTTGTTGAAATACGAACATTTTAGCCTTTTGAAGGCAATTTTAAGAACCAAAAAGGTTAGAAAAAAAGTTAAAACCGAAAACGAAAATTTTTAAACTAAAAGCATTTATTTTGTGTATAGTTGGATGTATGTATTTAAAGATATGAATTAGAAATTTAGAACATCTTGACCAGATCCTAGGACAAATCTTAAAAAAAATTGCCAATCATCATCAAAATATCAACATTAAATTATAGGTAAAGAAAAATAAATATACCCATATTTTATAATTTAAAAAACAAAAGTTAATAGGAAGGTTAGAAAATGTAATTTTAATAAAAAGAGCTCATAAAAAAATTACGAGGAAATAAAAATAAAACTACTAGCAAATAAAAAACAATTTTTTCGATTCCATAAACTTTTTTGGAAAAATTACGAAATATAAGTATAATACTTTACTATTAGCTATAGTTTAATATATATATTATTAATTTTGGTGAGAGAAAATTTCTGACGATTTGTTCAGGATTCATCAACTTCGGTATACCGTTACGGAGAATAAAATACCGGTGTATAGCATTATTATTGAAAACTTTAAAAAGTTAATTCTTGCGTTCATTTTTAATTAAATTAATTCAAATCTTTAAATACATTTTGAAGGAAGAAATAGTGCTACAAAAATGTAATACAAACTTGCTTGACTTACCTACTAGAAGTTGTAAATCTAACTTAAATAGAGGAAAGGTTTCTAATATATCATTTATTATTGATCTTCTTAAAGGAAAGATTGATTCTGAATTTACTCTGGATAAAGTTTCCATTACTGTTCATGATAGCCATTCCATTCCATAGATCCAATTTTGCTAACATTGATGTATTTTATAAAATCTGTTCTGAAGTTAATTCGTTATACAATTTTGTTGACTTCTCAGATTCGCCAAATAATATTAAAACGAGGCTCCTAAATTTGTTAAACTCAAACAAGTTTTAGTATAAGTATCTTTAGTATAAGTATTTTAACTATTGTATTAACTATCCTTGTTCATAAAATAAGCAACTGTAAATTTTTCTTAGCTGTGCAATTTATGTAGCTAAAGTAAATAAATAAAAAAATAAATAGGTATCATTAAAGGTTTACTGAATTAAAGAAACAAACAACAAAACTTCTTTAAAAACTCCTATTATTGAATATAGTTTTTGTCGCTATCAATACTTATAAGGGCTTTTAACACTACCCTTATGTAATTTTGTTAGTTTAGCCTTTTATTTTGCTTTCAGCCTCGAAATTTTGTTTAAGCTTCTAACTTGTTTCTAGACTTTTCTGATTTTTAAAAATTTACTTCAAAACGCTAAATGTTAATATTTCAACAACGAAGAAATACCCATTTTTGTGTATTTATTCGCACCAAAATCGCGATTTTTTATATTTAACCAAAATTTTTGCCTGTGGATCTTTAATAATTTTCTTTTTGTTCATAAATTTATTACAGTATCTTTAAGTGATGTCAAAAACTAATGAAAACAAACGAAATTAGCTATTTCGGACCTTATCTTCTTGGATTATTTAAATTCTTTTAAAGATTAATTTAGCCTTGTTTTATGATGCTTCTGACTTAAGACAACAGTATACCCCTTGCTCCCTTTTTTTCCTTTTGTTAATTTATTATACAGGGTAAATTTCTTTATTATTATTAGACAATGCACCAATTTTATTAATGGCTGTCCTTATATACATATATTTATACAAGTTTGTATATATATATATATATATATATATATATATATATATATATATATATATATATACATATATATATTTTTTTTTTTTAATATAAACATCATTGTGTTTCTCGTCACTTTGGAATAAAATATTTTATCGTGTATATGTGTGCACGTTTATAAAAGTGAGTGGGTTTTAATATCATGTTGCAGTTGTGTTTGCTTATGGTTGTATGGTAGTGCTAAAATATATTTTAAAGTAAAAGCGCTAACAAAATGACGCATATTTAATATTCATTAACAAGTTGAAAAAGAGTCACACCTTTATTTTATGAAAAATGTTGCCAACTACATTATGTACTATGACATTTTGGTGCATAGCTATCTTGGTAAATTAGAGTTTTTTCCAAACAACAGTAACTATATCATTTATGGGGTAGTGTCGCATTAAATTTTCGCTTGGCCATAATTTAAAATGCTCTGCACTAGTTAAGATAGGGACAGCTTGCCAATTATTTCATAAATAGACAACAAACTGGGTTTCGTCCATCAGTTAATGAACTTTAATGAAACCGCATAACTCTTCTACTTTAGTTGGTCACATTAATTTTTGTCTAGTATTCACTTTTAGTGAATTACTCTACTTTGGTAATCCCTGTGATGTGCCAGGAAGCATTGTTTATTCGTTAGAGGTATTTACTACTTTTAAAAACCAACAGACATTCTCATCATTTAGTTTACATGTTTTAATAGGGACAAAGTATTTTTTTTTTTTATTTTTCATAGTTTAGGCATGTTAATATTACTGTATATGTAGTCGTATTTAAGCAAGCGTTACTTACTTAGCCCCCAACCTTCATTTCAGCTTATCTTAAAGTCTGTTATTTTTGCCATTTAGTTGTATGATTTTTTACAGCTACGGACAAAAAACTAGGATCAAGTAAATTATTTTAAATTATTTTTTGAGTTTTTGATAAAATTTAATGCAAATCAATACATTAAGTTATCATCCTATATGAAAATAATATCCTATGACTTTACCCAATATATATCGTCTCAAGTGCAAATAATCCTTTTTCAGCGCGGAAAAAAAATTTAAATTTTTTAATTTTTAAATTTCTCCATTTTTTTCAAAACTTTACTTTTTAAATCTTGATAGCGATATTAGCAATTAAAAAAAAAAAACTGAAAACTATGGGAATCTTTGATTACCTTTAATTCCGAGAAAAGTATCCACAGAATAGGGATGTCAAAAATGTGGGGGAAAATCGAATGTCCGTACAGACGTTAAGTACCGCCGATTATTGTTATTAAAAATTTTATTTTTAATTAAAAGACAGCACTTAAGACCAACTTAGAAAGGTTTAGTATGAAAAACAGAACAAAAAATCTCCAACAAATCTTATCAAGTCGGGAACTTTAATTCTGTTAAGTTGGTTCAAACCTACTAGGAACATAAATTTTCTTATGAGAATGTAAAAATAAAATTAGATTAAATATTATTTTTCTGTAAGATCATTCTAGATTTACCTGATGCTAACAAATCGACCTGACAATTTGCTATGGTAATAACCCACACGGTAATTCTTAATTGCACAGAGGATATAAAATATTCCCAATTTTAAATTTTTTGAATCTTTGCGAAAGTTTTACGTTCAAGATAAACTAATAAAATTCATATATAAAATAAATAGTTGGTTTTTGCTTGATATCACTTAATTTTTATACTTTTGGTTACATAAGAATACTATTTGCTGTTCTTAATGGTCTATATTATAAAATTGGGACTTTCCCAAATAGTACTTTGAATAAATCGAGTTTCCACGAATTGTCCTCTTATATTTTTAGAATAATTTATGTTAGTGGCATTAAAGATCCTCGGCTTAATAAAATTTTTAGAAAATTTTTTCCCCCGAAGTACTTCTTTATCGTGAACATTTTCAAATTACCTCTTAGTGCTGTTTTTTAATTAAAAATAATATTATCTAACTAAAGCAGCCAATTTTTGTACTTAAAATTTGCTTGGGCCTTATGCTTTCCAGTATTTTTGAAGTTCTTATTCTATAGATCTTTTTTGATACAAATATTTCTCGGAATTAAAGATCATCAAAGATTCTCGTCTTTTTCAGCTATTAATTATTAATATCGTTATTCAAATTTAAAAAAAGTAAAACTCCGAAAAAATTTTGGAGAAATTAAGAAGAATTTTGGCGAATTTTCTGCTGGCTCTATTGTTTTTTTTTCCTCACTGAAAAGGAACTATTTGCGCTTGATCTTGTGTATCGTTATTGGGATAATATTAAAGTATATTATTGTTGTATAGATTTATAATCCAAAGTATTGGCAATGGTTTAACGTTAAAAGCTCTATTGTTTTGCATAAAATTTTATTGAAAACTCTATTTTTGTCCGTAACTGCATCTAAACTTTGGTATGAGCATATGTGCATTTCCGTTGTGTATTTAATGCATGTCACGCATTTTTTGCAACATTCATGTTTTCTAGGCAACCAAAAACATCCTTCTCATCTGCGTGTGTGTAAAATTTCATTATGTACATGTGTATTTTATTAGCTCCAAAACACGTTTAATTTATTTACAAAAGGTATTTTTCAAAAACGTTTATGGAATTTAAGTGGGTTTATTTATACTGAATTGCTTCGCTGTTAAACTGTTGAAGATTATTTTTGAACTAAATTTATAGTTTGGTCTTTAAAATTTATAAAAAAAAATGTACGTGTTGATTTTAATCGAACATTTTTGAAAAACAAGAGGGTGATATTTCTATATTGCTACTTTAAATATGTTTGTACAACCAAATCATTTTTAAACTAAAAATATTAGTATTTATTACTCATACGAAAATTAAAAATAACTGTATATATAATAAAATTTATTATTTTTTTATTTTAATATGTATGTACAAAATAATTCACATTCTTCACTTTCCAACAAAACTATATGTATCCTCAGCAAAAAAATAAACACTAATATAAATGTTTTTTTTTTTTTTTTTTGATTTAAGTAACTTTATAAAAGCGAAAATATGTATAAGGATAAAAAATTCTTTCTTAGTGAAAAAATAGATTCCAATATATTATTTAAGCATTTGCTTGATTACTTTTCTAAAACGACATATGGCACATTATCAAACATTTTTGATTTTAGGTCTCATCAAAATGATTATATCAATTACTAAAAACTGTAAAAAATTAAAAGCAGAAAATTTTTTCCAATTAAAAAATTGATCAAATCAATCAAGTAGATGATTAGGTTAGGTTAGATGGGCAGCTGTAAATGTAACTATAAGGCTAACTTGGGTCCTATTGGTCCCGTTGTGTTACCCTATTGGATCATCTGTTTTCACTTATCCGAGAATAGGTTCGAATCGAACCAACCTGACGTACGAATGAAAGATTTGATCCGTCTAACATCAATTGCAGAGATCTCAGATAGTCCATGCATATATGGACTACCAAATTCAGCAGTCCTTATATTCGCAAGAGCAGGACAGTTACAAAGAAAATGTTCTACTGTCTCTTCCTCCTCTTCGTTAAAGAAACTTCTAAAATAGTCGTTGAAAGGTAGTCCTAGTCTCCTAGCGTATGCACCAGCAATTCAGTGCCCTGTAATAATGGCTAAAAGTGTTCGTAGTTGACACTTTGGTAATCCCATAATGAAACCCAATCGTTTCTGATCGTACTAGGTCCATATCTGTCTCGAGATAAAACATGCGGAATCGTTTGTCCATCTTTGTTCAGCTATTCTCGGCAAATACTGCAGTATCATTGATCTGCAAGATGACAGAGGTATGCCCGTTGTTCCGTTTCTCTTTGAAGAAGGGAATCAGTTTTGGATAATTCATCCGCAATAATATTTTCCGGGGTACTTGAATGACACCTTACCCAGACCAATTCTTGGTTTGAATGTCTCGCCATCTCTTTTAAAGATGTCCGACATTCATGTACCAGCCCGAATGTTGAATAGACACCCGAAAGAGACTTATTGCGAGTTTACTATCTGCACAAATTTGAATATCCACTCCGAATACTCTATAGTACATTAGCCAATTTACCGCTCTTCCAATGGCTGACATCTCCGCTTGACGAGCAGTGCAGTGATCCAGCAATTTAAAGGAGATGTTCCTCCCCCAACCCCTTCTGAAGATTTGCATCCATCAGTGTAAACGTCAGTCTTTTATAGTGGGATTGGCATCGAAATTGAGAAGCCTCTCTCCAGAAAGGTTTTGGGAATAAAATAATCAATATTGTCAGGGATGTCATCCGAGATTCCCAAAATGGTCGCATGACCATAGCAAGTAGATAATTGAACGAATCAAAAATTTAAATGAGAAACAAAATATTATTTAATTTTTATTTTCATTTTATTTTTACTTGAATTTATTTATTAAATATAGATGCAAAATGAAACGACTGTGTTAGATGAAAAATATACGGTAACAATTTTTTCCTGTACTGAATTATTTAAATAAAAGTAATATTTATTTAATATTTGTTGGTATTAATTTGGCATATTTTAGGGTTTCATAGTAAGCTTTAAGAAATTTTCATTACACTAAAAATCCAGATTTATAAAAATTTTGCAAAATATGCGGGTCGAATTTGAGATATTTTTTCATGTGTTGTACGAAAATATATTTTATTAGAGCTTACTACAAGGAAATGCTATTTAATATTGTGATCCTTTTTTAACCAAAGTAATTTTTTTTGTTGGTTCATAAATTTTTTTCCGTTAAGTCCTACTAGTAATAATATATTTCGATAATAATTGGCCTAATAAGGCCAATTATGATCAAAATAGCTGTCCAAGCGACGTGCCTTGGCAAAATATATTTTGACAAAAATATCCCGTTTTCAACTAACAACGATACACAGAAAAAATTATTCCAAACAATTGTTTAATAAAATTATTAATTCATTTTATAATGAAATTTAATTATATTATTAATTAATGTAATTAACTTTCTAATTGGTTTAAAATTTTTTGACAAAAATCGATAGCTTTTAAAGAAAATATACATGAAAAAATTTACAATAAAAATACAAAAAAAAATATATATATATATATATATATATATATAAATATATATATATATATATATAAATATATATATATATATATATTGTTTGTAGATAGGCCAAAAACAAAAGGTGAAAAATATAGTTTTAGAATTAACATTTGGTTTTAGAATGAACACCATAGATGAGAAAACACAAGACCAATTAATTTAACGCGATTTTTTTTTTTTGAAGTCTGCAAGTAGGTTTCTTTAACATAAGCCGTAACATAAGTGATTCGTTTGAAACTATATTTATTGAAGTTTTATCATTGATTTATTTAGATCTTTATAATCTAATTACTAATAAATACTAATAAATAAAACTTCTAAGAAAGAAGTTTAATTAGGTTTAATAAAAAATTTTAAAAATTAAAAAAAAAAATGGCAAAAAATCATCTTCTTAGGTTGTTTATAAATTTATTAAAATATCTTTAGAAGATATCAAAAACTATGAGAATGAGGAAGAATTCTCTATTTTTTAGGGCATTTAGCCTTTTTTGACCCTTTTTAAGTTAGCATTTTTTGTATGACTTTCCTGTCAGCACTGATATTCATGCAAATCGAAGCACTGCTGCAAAAGAATACTTTTTATTTTCATTCAAATATAATCTAATATAGACTGTAGATCTTCTTTAGTATATTATGTAGCGTGTATCAAAATGCACCTTAAGTTTTGGGATATTCTGAAGAGAAAAAAAACCATTTTGCGAGTAGTTCCTGCACTAAAGATTTTGTAGCTTCCTAAATTTTAAGTCAGTTTTAGATTTTTAAATAGATTTGGAAAACTGACGAACGTACGTAGCAGACGTAAGATGTATTGAAATCGTTAATATATACTCCAAATAATTAGTTTTGATTTTGATGTAACTTTTTTGATTTTTTTTTTTTTTTTTCCTTCAAGTCAACATATGTAATTGTTTATAAACTTTTAAATGTTACTATGTTTAGAATAAAACGCGAAATTTTCCTTTAAATCTTGAGCTATTTTAAAGGAAAATTATTAAGAGTTTTCTTGAGTTTATTAAAAAATTTTCCTTTTCTTTAAGACAATTGGCCTGTTTCTCTATGTCAAACGAATGCTTTCCTTTGCCTTCGAAGCGAACGAAAACCGATTTGGTTTTCTATAATACACTTTTATGCGAAAAATGAGACAAATCGAACAAAGTGTTTTAATAAAAAATTTGATTTCTTTAGTTCGAATGATACGAACGAAAATGTAAAAATCAGTCACTTGCTATATTGGTTTCGACTGGTTGCATTGCTTAGTGAAAAATAAGAAAATTACACACTAAGTCATTGTAAATGTTCCTCAGTCATGTTTGTTATTCATTAAAAAATGCACCGTATCGAAAACTGAAGATTTTGTTTCAAATATCCACTTTATAAATGAAAAATCTCAATAGAATTTTTTTTATTCTTTTTTTTTATTTTATTTATTTACATTATTCCACTTGCGTGGTAGTATATATATCTAAATTCACACACATAATTTTACTTCAGCAATTCTTGCTTTAATTGCCTTGATTTGTTTTGTTTTGAAGTATGAAAATGGAAAACAAAACGAATATCGAAGTACAGACAAGTTTGTGCACTTTCATATTCCATCTAGCTCGCTCTCACACGAATTCAAAATTTCAGCAAGAAAAATTGCTGAATTGCAGTTTTAATATTTTTGAAAAAAAAAAAACACAAAAATATTCTGAAAGAAATATACAACAAAGACGATGTGAAAAGACGCAACTCCATGCTATCGAATTCTTAGGAAGTAGAGAAACCCAAAATGATTCGAATTCATTCGACTTGCGTTACGTTCGTTATTAAGAAAATGCAAAAGTATTTTATTTTTTAATTTTTTACTTCGACTGCTGCGTACCTTTTTGGGGGCAAAAATGAAAATGGAAGTTTAAATACGTTATATGTTTAAATACAAGTACGTTATACGTTAATATTTGATCAAAATAAAAAAAAAATGTATACAGTTGAAAAGCCTACTTTTCAAAAATTTAAAAATAAAAAATTGATAAAAGAATAACAGGATTTGGGGTAAGTTTTTTTTTCTACACAAGTTTTAAATTAACTAATTGTAGTTTATTAGAAAAGTTTTCCGTTAAGTTGAAAATAAATGAAAATTGATTTATTAAATAAATATATTTATAGAAAAAAGTTGGTATATAAATATAAAAATTTACTTCTTTGATTTCAGTTCATAATACTTAAGCATAATTTGTTAAATATTAAAACTTTTTTTCTATGAAATAATTGTTTAAATTTTAATTTTAATTTTTAAAAAAATTTTTGATATTTTCTTAGGAAAATTTTAAGTTTTTAATGATTTTTAGCTACATTTTGGGAACAGAATGCAGAATGCGAACAAAGTAATGCAAATTCCTAAAAAATTTTTTTACAGATTTTCCTTTGAATTTTGCCATTTAAATACATTTGTTGTTAATATTTTCATTTAATATTTGCAATCAAATCTAATAAAACTAAATCAAAGATTTAACAAAATTTTTGCAAAATTCCTAAAATTTTTATTATGTACAATTTAGTAATATCTATGAAAAAAATTTTATTTTTTATGAAAAAAGTTTGGGAAAAAAGTCATGTTCAATTCATAATATTTATGAAAAAAATGTTCAAACATATGAATTTTTTTCTACGTTTAATTTTGAATTTTTTATACATGTTATTCAAAAAACAACCTGCAGAGAAAGTGCTTTTAGCTAGTGTTAATATATCATAAAATTTGTTTGTTTATATATTTTTTTTAATCAAATTTACTTACATAATTTTTAAGATATACTGGAACCTATTTAAAAATAGGTATTTGAACATAACTCATAATTTTGTGGGTGTATTGAACATTTTTAAGACTGATTTAAGGCCTTTAACATACGTTTTATTACTTCTCTTGTGATTTTTCACTGTAGCACTGTAGTGTTTTTATTCATTTTTATTATCATTCAACCTGTGCTTCAACCTTGTACATCATCCATATCTTTGTATGTTGTCTTCACATTTTTGTAAAATCATATTTAATCACGCACCTTATTACTTTAACAGCTTACGTAATATTATGGAGCAGAAATATGAGGATTCATATAAACAAATATCATACTCATACAGTGGTAGATGAAAGTAAAACATAATTAAAATCACAATACGAAATCTTTTAAAAGTGTAAATTAAATTCCTTAATTAATATTCCGTTGTTGTATTTTTTTATACATATCGTAGTTGCCCTGACAAAAAGTGTTATGTGTAATTTTCCAAATATTTTCTTTGTTGAATCGCCATACCAATAATTCATTTACTTACCAATTTATGTATATTAAATTATATCTATTGTTATCAAATGGATCAATATGTAGTTATCAGAGGAATTAAGCAATATGTAATTTCATAAAGTTTCCATATAAAAAATCAATTGTCTTCTTTCTCTTCTAAAAAGTTGTTAAACAACACATAGTACTTTTCGTCCGCGACCCTACATTATATCAGATATTTAGCTGTTCATTATTTTTTTTAACTTTTATTGACAATACCTCATATGTCTCATTTTAAGACACATAGATGTTTTTTTTTTAATCACTTATTTTCCTCCTTATTTGGTTATATGCTTTTAGAGCTACTAGTTCTACTGTTGTTGTCTTTTGACTTTACATAGTGTCTACATTAGAGATTTTTTTATCAAGACAAATGTCAAACTTAACGCGAATTTGTGGAAGGTGTCACCAGTTGCACAAAAAAAAACAATATGGCGTATTCATTATTGTTTTTTATATATGCAGTTTGACAACTGTAACAACCAAAATAATAATCAGCTGCATAACTAAGGTTACCTTATATATATTCGCACTGATTTTGACGTTTGTTTTGATAAACATTTGCCTAATGTAGACACAAGGTTATGCTGACACTGCAGATCTCTGCTTAAGAGAAAAGATTGATGAGGCAATGAGGCATATAGTAAAAATTTACAAGTACTTTTATAACAACCGGATGTTGTTATAACTCATCATACTACAGCAAAAGCAACAAAAAACATTTGTGTTGGTGTTACCGTTATTTTGCTTTTACTATTATGACTTTAGGCTTATGTAAGCTTCATTTGTTTGTCTTTCCATATTGTAAAAACTTTCATCATTCGTACACATCCCTTAGAGAACTGTGTACAGATTTTGCTTCTTTTATGTGTTCTTTATCAGTATATAACAAGTCTTGTATTGTACTATGCTGCAACCATGAAGTTCCTGAAACAGCTGATGTTGTTGCTGTTTTTTAAGACGTGATTGGCAACTACTTAAATTTGAATGAGAAGAAAACAGATTTTCTATATTAAAGCCAATGACGCATGCAAAATGCATCATCATTATTTTATACATATAGTATACATCGGATGTGTGTAATGTTGATTAGTGTAAATGCAAGCATGTGCATATTAGTACATGTCTTTGAAGTTTGTGGCGAGGATTTGATTAAGATTTACATGATTTGAATTTTACTCTAGTAACTGGCAATGGTATGTAATTGTTTTATAAATGTTTTATATATGACTGCAAGTCATGTTTTCTTTGGAATCTATGATACATTTAAACCTCGTTAAATTGTTCGAAACTCAATTAGACACTGTTAAATAGACGTAAACATAAGCCATTTCTTTAGAATAATATTTTTTTTGCTGATAGTGATCTAAAGCATATAATCCTATTTTTAGTAAAATTAAAAATGTATAGCAAATTAATATTTAAAATAGTAATAATTTAGCAACTATTAGTATAAAAAACATATTTTTTATTACTAAAGAAAAAATATTATTAAACACACATACATATGTTTTCTTCAGGGATTATTTTAATATCAATCCTTACATAACTTTTAGGGTTCAAAGTTTGCAATATGTTTTTAAAAAATAGGACAATAATCAAACCTTTTGTATTAAAATTTATTAGTTCTAATTAAATAACCCAATTTTTTTGAAATCTTCTGTAATATCCACACAAGAAGACTAAACATCATCTAATTTTTTCTTTTGTCATATTTCAATTTATTAAATAACTTTCCTTTTTATTTTGCAAAATAGGCACAGGTTAGTTTTTTTCTATAACAAAGGGCAATATTTTGGCCATAAATTAAATTAATTCTTAATTTTTTTGCAAAGAAATTTCTCTTTAAAAGGAAAGTTTACACAAATGTTTAGAATGCAAAATGTTTTTATAACAACGACAATCTGAACAATTTCCTAAAATAAAAAATGAGAAATATATATTACCTAATAAACTTTTTGATGTTTTCTTTTTCTTCTAATACATATTTTCTTTTAAGTTTGTTTTTTTTTTTTTTTTCTTTAAGCTTGACTATCAATCATACATCATTAATGAGTCTCTCTTAAGGGATGTTATATTTTGTTTGTTTTTCATTTTTTATTTTATTTTCTTATGTGAAATACTTTGTAAACATTTTACAAACAAAAAGTGTTTAATGTCCCCAAAAGGTAAAAAAAGATAAAATTTGTATTATTATAAGAGACAAAAGTTTGGGTAAAATTTAACAAATTTGTCATTTTATTTACTTTAGTTTTATTATAAATTTAGTATAATCTAGAACACACGCACGCGATATATACAGTGAATGTTAAAATTATAATCACATATGTGAGTTCAAAATTATTTAGGGGGCAGTGAAATAGATTACTCGGAAAAGAGCAAATTTACCTGATGTTTTTTATTTTCCATAAAAATTAGTATACACAAACTTCATTAAACCATATATGGAATTCATGTGATTTTAAATAGTAATTTTAAATAGCAATATCACTAAAAAGGCTTTGTGAATTTCATTGATTTGAACGGCGTTTGAATTTTGTTCTTGTCGGCTTTAATTTAAAAAATGCAATTGCATTAAAATGCATTTGTAAAAAATCTTTCTTAGTTTTAAAATATTTTTGTTAAATTTGGCACAAGTAAAATTCAAACGCAGTTTAAATAATTGAAATCCACAAAGCCTTCCCATAGATATTTATATTTATAGTTACATATTTAGATTTTTTTTCTTTTTTTGGTTTTTGAGAGAGTAAAAGTAAAAAAACTGAAATCGATATAGATAGCGTGCAAAATTTTCTGAAAGTTGAAAAACACTAGGTAAATTTTTAGGCGTTCTTTCATGGAATTTTCGATGTATATATTCTGGGTCCTCGTAAAAATCTATAACGCTCCAAGTCGCATGAAAAAATAATTTTATAATGATTATATATGACAACGATCTTTTGTTGTTTTTTTTTTTTTTTTTTTATCGGAAATACAAAAATATTAAATTTTTACTATAGAATGCTGTGAACACTGAGCGCCCAAAGTGGAGTAAAAACTAGTAAACAGACCTTTTTATATATTATGAATTCCATGAAACATCAAATATGAAATAGCCATTGGTTCTCCGATTTGGGGAATATACTCACCAGTAAAACGTAAATGTTTTAATTTTTTTCAAACGACAAGAAATTAGCGGTTTTATTCATGATTCTAATTCTATAAATAATTAAAATATTTCACAAAGTCGTATATTTAATTATTCAGTTCAGAAATTGAAGTTCGATTTCATTAATTTTGACGCTAATAGGAAGGAAACCGCTTTAATTGTAGTTCAAAATTCACTTTTTTCATTTTTTTTAATACATAAATTTTAAATCCACATATCTTAGGTCATATTTCTCCAATTTAAACAAACTTTAGCTCAAATTAATGCCTAATAAATCTAGTTTTTGAAAATAAAAGGATAATGAAATCAGTATTCGACTTTTATATGGGATATTTAAAAAGTCATATGTTCCAATTGTATAATTTTTCTTTAAAATATTTCTTAGTGTTTGTAATAATATACAAACATTTAGAGTGCGACCATGAGGGGATGCTAAGAAAATGAAAATTTAGTAAAAAAATCAATTATTTCAGTAATAATTCTAATATTTTTAATGTCTTTTGAATGAAAAACAATTTGTATATTTATAAAAGAACACTAAACAATTCGGCATATTATTAGCGATTCTATTCTATTAAGCGGAATAATGCTTGAAACCAGAATTTTTCAGTGTGTCCAAAAGGAAATATTTTGACAATAAATCGGCGACTTCCAACTGACTGTTTCGATTGATAATGAATAGCTGAAAAATTCCAATTAACATATTTATGAGTTTCTATTTCAGTTTTACGAAATTTTAAATTAAGTTTAAATTTTCTCTACATACTAATATTTTGAAAAACTTAAAAAATCATAAATCATAAACAATATCTTCGACATCACTTAATAGGTTAAGGCAATTCAAACTGCGTTTAAATTGTAGTATTGTCTTCAACTAAAAGATTTAAAATTTTTTTTAAATTTAAAAAAATGCACTTTAATGCAATTTAATTTTTTAGATGCAATTTTCGTTGAATTTATGCATTTTTAACATTCTTTGAAAATATGCATACTTAAGTTTTTTTCCATCCCTTATGTGTTTCCTAAGTATGAATATTGTTTGACATATAAAAAAAAATATTTATTGCAAATAAATGAAACTAAATAAAAACACAAAATAGAATAAAATTATTTTAAATTTTAAAAAGATTTCAAAATACGCTCCAAATATATATTTTATTTTTTATATTTTTATATCTTCTCTGTGGTTATATATTTTCCATCAAAACCTTTTTAATTGCACAGCTCACAAGCTTAAGATTTCTTTTCATCTTTCAAGTTATTTATATATTTTTTTTAAATTGTCGATTTTTTTATTTATTTTTGGTGCCACATTAGGATTGAATAAAAAAAATATTTTGCCCAAAAAACTAAGTTCGATATTTATAAAGATTTTTGGCATTATCATAAGTAAGTAGCAATCTAAATTAAAAGACATTCAATAAATAAATAACACAATTAAGATAAAATATTTTAAGGTAAATAAAATATATCTATGATTTTTAGGTAAAGAAAAAATTTTGGAAAGTTGGGACCACCCTATTATAAATACATAAAGGCTTAACTCTATATCTACATGAAGACATTTTTATTTCTTAACATAAGAAATAACGTCGGCAGAATAATGGGAACAAATTTTTATTTCCAACTTTATGTGAAGGGGTGGAGAACACCTACATAAGAAATTAAAATTTTAAATTGCCTTTTTTACGTAAATTTAAAATTTTTTCTGTTCTTATTTTTTATTTGTCTCTTTAAAACAACACTAATTCAGCTTGCAAAACATTAAAAAATAACATTAAATTTAAGAGCTTATGTAAAGCATTATTGCTCAACCTTGTGTTTAAATATTTATTGCGAAATAAATTGCGCAATAGATTTCTTAGAGAGTGATGGGATTTAACAATTGCCAACATAAACATGTTTTTGTGTAGATTAGAGGTGAAGGTCCTTGTTTATTTTCTTATCATTTAAGTATTAAACTGTAAAACCAAACATTACTTAAGTGTGAGCCTTAACTTAAATGTTTCTTATCTAAGTTTTTACTTAAGTGTACAACAAAGAGACATCATAAAACTGGGCCTTAATAATTTTTTTATAAAAGCACGAAAAAAAATCTCCATACAAAAACTCATTTACTTATTTTTTTTTTTATTCTTTCGTTTATTTAAAAAAATGGAAGATACGTATGCCTAAATGAAAACATGTATGAGTAATTGAAAAAAGTGTCAAATTTTAATACCATATCATTTTATAAATTTTTTGATGCAAAAATTCTACAAAAAATGAATTTAAAAATATGCAAAGGAATTAATGCATCTAATTTCTAACAAATCTTGCATTATTGACTAACTTAGCTTAAAGTGTATCAAAGCACTGTTTATGTGCTTTTAAATCAATAAAATCGGACGTATTGAGTTTTATATATTTATAGTTGCACACTTTTTGTGTATAACATAGCTTAAATGTTAATCAAATATGTATTTTGTATGCGAATAAGTAATGGTATTTTTAACTAAAAATTTTTAAAAATAATGAACATTGAAAAAAGCAGTTGCATTATAATGCAAATTTTTTAAACAATATTACTTTTTATTATGGGTTTTAAAGAGAATCAAATTTTTTCTCATTCGCTTTTTATTTCAGTGAAATCGAACTGAAACTTAAGAAGATATGAATATTTAAACCTTGAGCTTCGTATACTTTTGACCATTTTCTTAAAACAAAACTCGCGAATAAAATTGCAAATTTCTCGAAATTTTGAATAATAAAAATGAATACATTTATTTTATTCCCAACGTAAATGTCTGCCTAGTTTTAAGAAAATTGAAGGGCATAAAGTCAAAACCAGGCATTTTTTATCGGTTTATCCTGGAATTCATGATATAGAAATCGTCAAATTGAAGAATAATATAAAAATTTAATAGACTAAAACCTCTCCTTGGTACTTTTTTTTTCTAAAATATAGAAATGGATTTTTATTAGTAATCTTTTATCACAAAGTTCAACGGTACTTTTGCGATATATTAACATTTAAGCGACATAAACTTCACCTTTATGGTACATTTCTTATTATAATATATAAAAGACTCACGTTACCAAATGAAATTTGGACTAAAAACTTTTATCTTTATTGATTTTTAGAAATTTTGATATTTACTGATTAAAACGGTCAAAACTGGTACTTTTATATCTTCCAAAATTTTGTATGCATTAAGGGCGTTTTTGTAAATTCGAACTGTAAGGGGTAAGATTTTTTTGTACTATTCAGCATCTCAAAATAAGTGTAGTTTATGATGATTTAATAACCGTTTAGTTAAAAAATAAAAGAAATCTGAAGGATTCCCTTTAAAATGAGAAATCAGAAAGAAACTGTATTTTTTTTCACTCCCGTATGCTTCCAAGCTTCTTCCTTTTCTTTTCTTGGAGAAAGCTTTCGATGCCCTAAGGAGAAAATACATGGAAAATACCTTTGGAGTACATTTTTAGCAAAAGGAGTATCCAATAGAATTGTGTCGATAATATGAAACAGTTACGATGGAACGACTTGAAGAGTTTTACAAGAAGGCAATGCCAGCAAAACATTTGATACTAATAGTAGAGTGAGTGCAGATTGTACGCTATCACCTTTACTCACTGTCACCATTCTGAATATGATGTTCGAAAAACTAGATTCTACTCCAACGGGTCTTAATTAGAAAATGTTCAAGAAGCCCGGTGATCTAGAGTATGCCCGCTATGTACATCTTTTTACTCACATCTATTCCGATATGCAGACCAAGTTAAGTATATTATCTGTAGTCCTTAAAATTTTATTGAAAATATTGCTGAAATAACCATTAACGCAAATAATGATCAGCATTTTGTAATACACAAAAAGGTAGAAAAGTTTGGTCCTTTTGAATATCTAACAACGAATAGCGCACAAAAAAAGCTGTTGAAAACCGGATAAGGAAAGCACAGTGTGACATATCATTTCTTTCTTCCAAAATATATGGTCATCAGTGACTATATCCACCAAAACAAAAACTAAAACCTTCATTGCACTTGTGAAGTCAACTCTTCTTTACGGTTCCTAAGCACGGATAATTACCAGCATTATAATCAGTGTTACAAGGAGGTAAGAAAAAAATAGGCCAAACTTTAAAAAAAGGTAAAAAAGGCTAAATGCCCCAAAAATAAGGCCAGAAAAGTTATTTTCTTTTTAAATGAAACATGTAACAGCTGCCAGCAAAATGACCTAATGAAAAATCCCTCAAAATATTCCCATTTGGGTTATACAAAGTTTTAAAATTTTGTTCATATGAAAAATAACCCAATATTTTGAAGTGCCTTTTTGTCATTATGTTCTTCACCACAGGTGTAAACGGTATGTATTAGTTTGTCATTACGTTTGTTATTTCCATAATTTGTTAAAATTTTCTGGATCCTTATATATTTATATATATATATATATATATATATATATATATATATATATATATATATATATATATATATATATATATTATATATACATACATATATACATACGTACATACATATATGAAAAATTAAATAAAATTTTTAAATTTTATGTTTCAAAATTTCTTTCAACTTATATTTATATTATATATATTAAATATAACTATCTGTGGAATAAATTCGAATTAAAATACATTTTAGTCTGAAGAGGACTTTTTGAAGAATTCTCATATTTTTCTATGAAAAATAAAATAGGTATCTTTGTACAAATTTTAAAATTGCAAAATAATTTTCCATTTTTTAAGCCAAATATTAATTTGACGGCAAAAATAGCATGAGAAGACATAATTACTGCTTTAATATTTCTTTATTATCCGTCCTACAGCGAAGACATACACCCTTGCTAGGATATTATATCGTTATTATTAAAAATTATTGAATTTTTTCTCACTAATTGGATTGGAATACTTCCCAAATAATTGCAAGTTCACATAAAAATTTTCGGGCAGAATTTTAATTAAAGAAATAATTTATTTATTCAGAAATTTTCGGATTGTATCTTAAGACCGACTGTCCCAAAATACTTCGTGAACGCTTTTGATCGTTATAAAGCTAAAACTTCCGCAAAATTGGAATGTAGGAATCACCATATTACACCATAACCCTTTTCAATAAATTCTTCCACAAGTTTTGGAACTCCGGGACTTTTTCAGATAATGCAACATATTTTCATAAATTATAATATGAATAATATAATATATAAAAACTATAAAAATGTTTTATTGTAAAAACACGAATTGATCTAATGAAAAAAGATTTAAAAAACAATTAAAGATGACTAGATGGAAGACATCCTCATATTATATAAATAAGAAGCGCTATGGTAATAAGTTGTAGTATGTGACTGCCTTTGGTTGGGATGATTATATCTGAAACATTTTAATGAAAAGGAAAATGTGAAGTTTTTATGCTAGAACTTATTGGAAATAATCGGGCAACTCTAACGTGGGTAAAATATTCCACCATTATAGAGAGTTTGGAATAATGAAGTGCACTCTATAATACGAATTCCACCAAAAAGACTTAAATAAATCTAAATCTATAATTTAGGAAGTACTCTCTCTCATCTAGCTATCAAAAAAATCTCCAGTATGGATGATCAAGGAGCAATTATATCCTTTCATGGTATTATATATATATATATATATATATATATATATATATATAATATATATATATATATATATATATATAATATATATATATATATATATATATATATATAATATATATACATTTATATATATATATATATATATATATACATATATATATATATATATATATATATAGATATTTATTTATATATATAATTATCAACATATTAAAATCTTCCAAAAACAGGTCAGAAATGGCGAAGATATTTAAAAAATACAAACCACAAATGAATTCAGTCGTTCCTTCAGTTAGAGGTATAGGCTAAAATGTATTTTTTACCGATATCCAAGTTCTAAATAAGCTGCGGACTTGATTCTTATGTTGAATGATCACATAAATTTTTCTTGAATTTCGGCTTTTTTAATCAACCAAATCGGTTTATAATCGTTTTTTTTTTTTTTAAATCGGTTTTTTTATTAATTTAATGTTGCTTCCCTCATAGTTGCTGTTTTATGGGTACTGAAAAACTACAACAATAAGCTAAGGCATATTTAATTTTTTCAATTGTTTGAAGCATCAATGTTGGCTAGAGACTGCATTCTTTCACAGAAGAATCGTAAATATTTTTAAGAATTTTCGTGTTGGAAATATGAATTAATCCCATCCTATTATTCTATATGAGCTCTTGACATCGTTCTTGCACAAATCTATCACAAATGTTTTTTTCGGATTTCGGTTTTGTAAATCAATTAAATCTATCTATAAATTTTTGACTATGTAAAGAGTAATTAAATATTTTTTTTATTTATAAAATGTTCATTCTGCACCGAAGCGATTATATCTTCCGTAGATATGTGCGAACTTATCTGAAATTCTAGGATATTCAATGTGTTATTTACTAGATTTTTCCGGTGCGTTTCGCTACCCTGTTTGATTCTATAACTAACTTTTACCTTATATGGGAGCTACTACTCCCTCTGGATCTATTCACCCTATTCGAAATTTGATATGAAAATTACTTTTCAAACTTTTTAAGACTTTCACTTTAATAGTCCTTTAGACGAGAGAATTTTGGCCTTATTTCCCTTCTCATTATTATAATAAAAAAGTAAATGAGTGATATTTAATAAATGGTGTACCAAAGGAGGGCAGTACACTAAACTGTCCAGAACTCTGTCCACTTTAAATGTATTACTTCATAGTAAATAAATACTTTAAGCTGTATAAAAACTAAAATAGGGTTTAAAAAGATGTAGTCCCATTTCCACTAAAAGATAACCGAAATTTTTGGGTATTCAGAATGTATCAATTACTTTATTAAAAATAAATGAAATATTAATTTTTCTTTTAAAGTTAAATTTTGAATAGAATAGCCTTTATGCACTCAATTTTTCAGGCGCAGACCTTACCTATGTCGGGTTTATATTCAAAGCTTTTATCAATTTCAAAAAAAGATGCAACAAAATATACATGAAGTAATTTTCAAAGAAAAGTTTTTAATTGTTGCAATTAGTAAAACTGATAAAAACATTGTGGCAGGTAATACAAAGTATGTTCTCCAAGCATAACTAATTTTTTTTTCATCTACAAACCCAAAATAACGCAAATTTTTAATGATTTTGGGAATATAAAAATAATAAGAAATCATTAAGTACAATAAACTAGTTTACTGCAAAATTTAAATAATTGCAAATAATATATTTTTAATTTTTTAAATTTTATTCACGTTAAGTAGACAAAGTATTTATATTCATAGAACTTTTTACAAAGTATGCTGCGATATTTACTTTAAAGAATTTCGCTTTTATGACCATTTTTATTTTTATAATTCACTGTACGCTCAAATACATTTTGAAACATAATTATATTCTATATACATATACGCACTAAATTCTATTCTGTAGTTAAGTATATATTGGATAATTTCTCTTGTCTTTTTTGTCTATGTTGGTTTCAACATCAATAAAATTCATAAATTTCCTTAGGGTATGAACCTCATTTATCATGCATTTCCATAGTGGTGTAAAAGTGCAAATAAAATTACACATAGTCACTGCTATAGAATACAATCATAATAAGGTATGTATGCGTAAAAATCTTCCTGTGTGTATGTAAGTAAATTACTTAAATAGAGTGCGTGTTAGCATCAATATACATATATAGTATACATATAAGTATATAAATCTGTACTCTTATTAGGTCGGAACAAACACAAATTTTTACCTACTTTAGATAGCTATGCATATGGGGAATCCTATTGTTTCGTTTACCTTTAAGAGACCAACCTTAAACCTCAATTTTTTTTTTTTCTTAATTCTGATTATTTTAATTAACTTTTGATGCAGTTATGTTAACATCATCTTGTGGAGTAAAATAAAAAAATCTAGACCTGAAATGGTTCCATGTGGCACCGGCAAGCACAAACAAGTTTTTTCTACCTTTTGATTGCCGTAATCGCAGATTTTTTTTTGTGTCGGGTTCCTCTAATTTAAACTTCAAACACCAACTTGTTTTCAGTTAATCTGTCGTTGACCAATGTTGAATTATATTTTGGAAAAGTGAGAAACCAAACTTTTAAAAATTTTAATTTTTTGCAGTTTTTCGATTCTGAATAATAATATTGCAAAATAAAGAAAGGCGGTTTATTGCTCTTGTAATTATGAATCATTTGAGAAACATCCACTTAGTGTGCCCTTTATAGAAGCGCTACAACGGTGCCCAAACTTGGGAAGAAAAAACGTGAATAGCTCTAAGAGGTGCCTTACTTCCGAGGAACACTTACAGCCTAATGAAGCTAAACTACTAAAAGTGATCAAAAAAGGTTTCCAAATTAGATTTTAAAATCGTTGTGGCGCGATAAAATATTAAATTGCAAAAACGCCATAACTCTTTAAAATTGAATTATGTATTTATATTAGCATTTTTTACATTTTACATGAAATTATATTTATAATCAGTGCACCTATTCTATTTTAGTTAAACGAAAAACAGGTTTCAATAAAAAAATTGCACAAAAAGTATTCATGACCTGACATTGCGATGTCTTGAATATTTCATAAATCGTCGAGGCACACACAAGGAACTAATTGAAATCAGTGCAAATATATACTAATCTGTAGCTGTTAATATAGCTTATATCAGAATCAAGTGGCACATTTTTAGGTATGTACTTTTGTCATTGAAAAATTTATTAACATTATCTAAAGATTCGTTTTATGGTTATATATATATATATATATATATATATATATTATCTAAAGATTCGTTTTAGGGTATATATATATTTATATATATATATATATATATATATATATATATATATATATATATATGAGAAATCTATGTACACATTGTTTTTTACTCGATATTCTAAAGGTAGGTTAAATCAAAATTAAGTTCTGTTTTACAATTTTTTTTAAGCGGTCATTTCTTGTCCATTAATGTACGCTTAAAAAATTTGTTGATTGTCAAATATTAAAAATATACCAGCAAATTTCATAAAATCAAAAAACGAGAAAATCTTTGCTACCTTCTTCATATTTTTTTTTAATGAAATGCTAGAAAACCATTATGATTGCAATTATCTTCGGCTTCATCAACTAAATCGTATCACTTTTAATTTTTATTTTAGTCATATTGATGCATATAATTCTGAAAATTTTTTGTATCTTTTTATTTTAAACTGTCGTAACACTGACGTCGTTTGCTAGAAGTCATTCACGCAAACAGATTTGTGTTTCATTAAGGACAGCCAATATTGATGCTAAATAGCTTTGATGTGCCATTAAAAAAAATTTTTCAAATTTGTTTGAACCTTAAAAGTAAACGAGTTTGAAGAAATTGTCATATGTTCCTAGATGTTTTTCGTCCAATACTTTGTGTACGTATATCAACATTTCCGATCACAATAGTAACCATCTTCGTTGTCATCTATTTACAAACAATTTTCTCACGTTGATAGTTAATGTTGATTTGCGTATGCTTAGAAAATATTTCGCAAAAAATCTCTGTTTTAATTTATTACTGTTAATTTTTTCGCTCTTTTTCATTCTCTTCCTGTAAAAATATTTAAATCTATTTGTACGTACATTCAAAGTTCTATGTATGTGTTTTATAGCACAAAAAAAAAAAAAAAAAAAAAAAAATATGCTATGATGTATGAGCTTTAAGGTCAAAAATGTTCATAATGTTTAACTTATTATCAATGTTGATACTGAGTTGTTCTGATATTATTCATAACTCATTTGGTTTACCAAGAAAAAATTGCGTACAGTCTTTACTATAATGTCGTATGTGTCTATTTGGAACATGAGTCCCAATCACGCACTTAAAATCGTTTGTATATTAGACCACTCATAAAATGTATAGAATTTACGAAAGTTTTGATTTTGTTGCTGCACCGGTAGTTTCTAGTAGATGGGACTAAAGAATCGATCGGTCATAAGCCGGTCAGTCGACTTTGACTTTCGTCCTAAAAAAGGTGGAATAAAGTTTTTATTCCACTATAAATCTTTAATTTAACATTTTTCGAAAAAAGTACATAAATCTTTTGTACAGAATAAAAAACAAAAATTTTTCATATATAATTGTTTAGATGTTGTGATGTTATTAGCAATCAAAAATAATTTTTTTTTTTTTTTTTTGAATTTATACATTGTTTTTTATTATAGACCTAGCCCGTTAACAACGGTTTTTATTTTTTAGAGGAAAATTTGTAGTTTTTATTTATAAAAACTACAAATATATATTTTCCTATAATTGTTACACAAATATTTGCATAAATTGCAGAGTATAGCAGGAAATTTCAAATTTGAAGCCATTGTTGGAAGAAGTAGTTGCTCGAAATTTAAGTGTTTAAATACTTATGACATCACAATAAGTTATAGTAGGCTAAAAAAGTATATGTCAAAAATTTTTGCTTTTTGTTCTGAATAAAAATTATTATATAGTTTTTTTTTTTCGCAAAATGTTAAATTAGAGAGGAATAGCGCAATAAAATTTTTAGTTACTTTTAACACCTTTTTTTTAACAATAGTCAAAATCGACTGGCCGGTTTATAAACGATCTATCCAATTTTTGCACCCATATTACTTTTTTATAGCCCCGTATATCAAAAACTGCCGGTGAAGCAAGAAAAATCAAAAATTTTGTATTCGTGGGTAGTCTATTGTACTTACAAAAATATTTTATAGTTTGTAATCATATTTAATGTTGGAAATAATGTCATCATTATGTGTTTGGACATAAACCGACACATTTGACTCCACACAGATCCACGCGCATACATATAACTGTGAATTTAACAGAAAAATAGTAAGAAATATAATGAAATTTTTGTGTAACAAATAACTTGCTATCGGAATGGTTATATGTATTTAATAGTATTATATTTAAAGCAAGTCGAGAATAGTGAATTTGATTAAAGCAGAAATTAGGAAAAATAAATTTAATACTTTAAGAAAATATATAAAATTTCTATTGTGCAAACTATTTAATTGCAACTGAAGTATGATCCAAAATAAATGTTGTTAAATTAAAATGTCATACAAATTTTTAGAGCACCAAATTAATTATGCCTCTTTATTTCAATATGAGTACTTGAGGTTATATATCTTCAAATATTTAATTTAGCACCTTTATACTTTGCCTTTAACACAACTACATATTATGCGTAAACCTTTATTACAAAATCTTATGGTTTATGGGAGTGAATTTATTAAAAATCTATTCATTTTTAATAATATGTAAATCTAGGCAGTTTAAATAACAAGATTTGTGTATGTATATGTGTGCTTTACTTACACAATAAGCTCAAGTGTAAACATTGGTGTTATTTTGAAATTGTTGACACAATGACCTCAAAATCTAGTACAACTTAAATGCTTATAAATAAGAAAACCATCGTTGTGTATACAACTGAATTCTTTTATTTTTCTTTATACTCATATGTATAATTTTAGGTATCCGTTTTTATTTTATTTTATTTTTTTTTTTTTTTACTATGATATGGGTTTACTCATACATATATATATGTATGCAAAAAAACAGACATAGCGGTGTAAACTATGTATGAGTATTTAAACTATGTCACGACATTAACACTTAAAACGCACAAACACACACAACACATTGAATTAAATATATGACTGCACAAATATATACAATAAAAAAGTGCAGTGGCTAGTAAAAATCATTTAAGATAATCTTGAGTTGAAAAAAAAAATACTTAACAATTATTTCGTTCTCGTGAGCTGAAATCTTCTCGATAAACAGTTTACATTGTTTTTTATTTTTTGTCAAATAAATTACTAAATGTAATAGACACATATCGACTAATACGTAATTAGAAAAATTTTTCCTAAACTTGGTTTTCATTCTCTTCAAATGAAGATTTTAGTAAAATTTTCTACACGCAGAGAAAAAACATGGTTACAGGATTATACTACAGCAATATTATATTCTCATTGTTATTGTCTTGAATTCTAATAACTCTGAGTTCATTATAACAATGCTTATGTTTAAATTTTGTCATTTATTGTTTACACTCAATAAAAATTTTAATATGGTTGACTGCAAAAATTATATGTTTTTAAATATTTATACCAAAAACAAAACTTAATTAATAAGAAAAATATCACTACTTCTACAAACATTAAATATTTGCAGTCTTTTTCCTTTTTCTTAAGCCATATTCTGTTTTCAAACCATATTAATATTATTATTCCCATGACAATAAAATATTTCAAATAAAAATAATACTTATCCTTTTCACAAACTTAGTGGAAAAAATTCATAACTTGTTTGCTTTTAAATATATTTTGTATTTAATGTTTGTTTTCCAAGTTCATTGTAATTCTCATTTGTTTATACTCGGTATGATTCAAGCAATATAAGATATATATATATATATATATATATATATATATATGTATTGTTTTTTTTTTTTTTTTTTTTGATAATGAACACTTCTCTATTATTTTCAATAAAAATAGTTTTTTATTAAAACGTTTTATTTTAATATGTGATGAGATGCAATAATAATATGATAAAATGGAACAATAATACAAAGAATGGCATAATAATATTATGAAATGAAATCATAATATGAGTGTGTTTAAGAATAATATAACAAGATAGAATAATAATATATTAACATAAAATCATAATCTGATAGAATGGGATAATGATGCTGAAAGACAGATATTTCCTATGGCATCTTAAGTAATGAAAACATGACAAAAGATCTTAATAAATTCTTTATGTATCTCGAATAAAAAGATATGTAGCACTTATCTAAATGCTATTGAAAGAAATCCGTATATTTAGATATATTTTAAAAATGATCCAGCTCACGTAAATAAAAACATTTAAACGTAATATTTACAGAATCATAGAAAAATATACTATTTTTATTTGTAAATATATATATATATATATATATATATATATATATATATATTCTTATTTTTTTATTTATTATTGATGAATTTATTATTTTTATTTCTATTTAAAGTTGTGAAGAATGTTTTGTTTGCTACTGTAATTCCATGAAAGAGGTTAAAATATTATTCTTTTAAATTTCTTACTAACATAGAAACGTATGATGATAAATTTATAATTGTTGAGGTCAGTATTGCATTTCAAAATTGCTTTTCTTTGACTACAGGGTAGTGCTATTAGTGAAATAGAATTTATTTAATAAATAAAATTTATAAAAGATTAAAAAATAGTATATTACACAAGTCAACACTAAAAACTTCTCGTCGAAAATATATTGTGGATTTCGTGGGAATAGTCATTTCAATCACCTGTAAAATTTTAGTTTCATTCCATCACGTCTCAAAATTTACTTACTGACGACCAAAGAGAATATGCTTCAAATTGCTTTAGCATAAATTATGTGATCGTCAAAATTATTGTCAAAACTCTAATAAAAATGATCCACGCAGTAACTCTCTGATAGAATTTTCTTTTTCATGTGCTAAGCCAAAATGAAAGATGCAAATATCGAATATGTAATAATGAACCTATAGTTAATTACAATATTAAATAATATAGAAAAAGAAGCCTAGATAACGTTTGTCAAAGTCCCAGAAAACTATGAAGGAAACCATAAATCTCCGCATAACGTATACATATATAATATTTTGAGTCCTCGTGAAAATCTAAGAAGATCTAGTAATGTCCTTTTGTCCGGCTGTGTGTCTGTTAAAAGAAGAAGGATAGGCCTCTTGGCAAAATTTGACTCAAATATTTTATATAAAACTTGGTACTGAAGATGGGTAAAATCAGTTGGTAAATAAAAAAAATAGTATCCGTCATACTTTTCCGCACATGGCAACAAAATTTTGTGCAAATAATTCAAAGATCAATGTCTTTATGTATGGCATAACTTACGTTATAGCCATACTTAAAGACATCATAAATCAGTTTTAAAAATTTCAATTACCCCTCAAAATTTTTAGATATGTTCAAAAAGACATTTTGGATAGGTTGCTGTGTAAATGCATCCCTAATTCTCACATTCTTTTGGTAATTTTTTTCTTTTTTGAGAAATCTGTCTTTTCAGCCATATAAAGAAGAATCTGTATTTTCAACCATATAAATTTTTTAAAGTTTTGGTCAAATATCTAAAGCAAAGTTTTAAACATCTAAAAAGGATAATAGAAAATTTGTTTTTCAAGTTTTACTGCAATTTATTATAAATTTTTCTGTAAAGATCTTGGAGTTGCCAGACGGTCTGGAATGGACTTTAATGCCAAGATATTTTAGAATATGTCAAGTTACAAGTTTAAATGTAATTTGTCAAGATGGTAACAAATTGTAGTTATATATAAAGTTAAATGAAATATGAAGCGTTGCTAAAGAATTTTTTTATAGTGGCATATAGAAGCATATTTTTATATTTTACAGAATGAAATGCCTTCTGGTTTATTACCCCCTGAAAGTGAAACACAGCAGACACAAGCTGAATTTTAAATAGTTTTTAAATCAGAATAAAATCAAAAATACTTGATATACGTATCGTTTTACAGGAAGGGACTATTTTAAATTTAAATAAATATTTTTTAGAATAAACTGATATAATTTTGTTAATGTCGTAAATAAATATTCAAAAGCAATATTAATGGATATTGAAATTATTGTATAGAGACTATATAACGAAACTAAGTCATATGTTTTATTTAATTTTTTTTAATTTTATTTATTTTTTTAATAACAATTGCAAATTTACTACCGCATTTCTAAATATTTTTTCGCAAAAATTTTAAAAACTATATCACTATTGTACCGACATATTTTATTACTGATAAATGAAAAGTAAAAATAATTACAGGATTTCCAACGTTAATATGTATTAAAAATTATAATAATTAATTTTCTTATTAGAACTAAATGTATGTACTCTAATAAAATTGATAAAATAAAAATGTTTTTTTATAAAATTATGAATTAAAAGTACTCAGTTTTAATTTTAAGTTAATTTTAAAAGTTAAGAAATAATTTTTTATATACATTTTAAAGTGTTACAAATTCAATTTATGTGATTTTTTACGCCAACATCTAAAAAATTTAAGTGTTGAATTTGAAGTTTAAAGATGAAGTGATTTATAAAATTCTATTTTTTTTTAAATAACGTAACATTGTGCATTTCCTCCATGATCAAACACTTCAACATTCTGGTGATTTGCAAAATACGAAATTTGTAAAGGCGTAGTGATTTACAAAATTAGGGTTTTTTTTTTTCATAATTTGACAAAAAGCGTAGAATTCATTCGTATTTGTAATGAATTACTTACTAAATATTTTCATACAATTCTTATTTTTAGCCCAAAAAGTATGCACCAAGTAAAACATCAATTAAAATACATTGTCTTAAAATAAGTATATGAAGAATTTTTTTTACGAAGTATAGATTATCAAATCATTATTGTGCTTTAATGATATTTCGTGTTATTCTAAACAAATTATTATTCAAAACTTTGTGTTAGATTCTATACGAATACCAGATAAAATAATTTTGAGAATTGTTAATATTATTGCAGCACTCTGTTATTCTATTATATCATAACAATTTAGATTATGTTAAATTTTCTTAAAAGCCTATGAACCTTCTTAGCTGTTTCTGTATAAAAACATGTAAACATACAAATAGGAATATTTAAACAAGTGTTTATCAGTGTTGCCAGGAGACTAAACTCAACTTTGACAATCATTAAAAGAGGCTAATGCCCGGTTTTTTCTTTAGTGTAAATTTAACTTAAAGCTTAACATTCCAAACATTTTTCTTCAAATAAAAATCAGAGTTATATTTTATTTGTACTAAAATGTTTCATCCTAGTTGTATTAATTTTTTATTGAATATCTTTTAACTTAGATTATTTGCTTAGAATAATGCCAAAAATCAATAAAAATATGAAACTTACTTTTTTGTGTAAAACACTTTTTGATACAACCCTAACGTGGTATCAAAAATGAATAAAAACCAAAAAATTAAAAAATTTTAAATGATTTGAAAGATGTTATGAAATCTTAAACTTATGAGCTGTAAAATTAAAAGACTATTGTTGAAGAATATATATAGCTATAAAGAAAATATAAATTTAAAGCGCATTTTGAAATCTTTTTAAAATTTTAAATAAATTTATTATATTTTGTAATTTTATTTATTTTCGTTTATTTTCAATACATATTTTTCCCGTTCCCATTATTTTTTAATATTTTTTAATAATTGTAATAAATTTAAAAATAAAATATAGAACAGCTGCCACCAAAATAACCCAACGAAAAATCGATCACGAAATTCTAATACTAATTTGGATTATATTTCATACATAAAATGACCCAATGTTCTGAAGTGATTTTTCGTAATTTTTTAACTTTAATTATTTTTGATCAAGTATTTCCAAATACTTGAGTGATTTTTTGTTTTTATAAGATTTGTTTTTTAAACTAAATTTATAAATTCTTTCTACGGTTAATGAAGTATATTAAAAAGTAATTATAATAATCGATTTAGTAACTCCATAAAATTAAGTTTAATATAACTAATCTTGAATTTTTGTACGAATAAATACCCAAAATTGATGACTATGTAAAAATAAAATTAGTAATAGCATATAAGAAATTATTTTCCTTTCGTTGTTGAAGTACTAACAGTTTAGCTTTTTAAGGTAATTTTAAGAGTCAGATAAGTCAAAAAAAAAAAAAAAATAAGAGCTAAAATGAAAATTTTAAGGCTAATATGCCATTTACACAAAACAAAAACTAGTAGTTTTTGGCTTTATTTGGTTTTTGAATAAAAATTACGTAAATTTATTTGGTTTTGCTATACAAATCCAAAACCATTTTCAACTAGTTTTTACTGAAATCCAACTAAAAACCACTAAAATAACTATTTATGATACATCCTATTTGGCAAATTTTAGAACCGTAGCTTTTATATATAAAGAGAAAAATAAAATTTAAAATTTATAGAAATTATTTGTTTCGTTTATGAAAATATTACAATAAATAATTTATTAAAAATTGTACAAATATGTATAAGTATTGAAATTATGTATTTTCTGATTGAAGAAATAGCAAATAGAGCGGAAATAAAGAATATCAAAAAAAAAAAAAAAAAATGTGAATGTCAACAAAAAGTACATTATGAAGAAATAAGGTAAACGATGTAGTTTTTGAAATTTTGTTTTTTAAAAACCAATTAGTTTTTGTTTTGGTATAAACGACATATAAAAGAAAAATAAAAAGGTTAGAATTATAACCAAAAAGGCAAAACTGGCAACACAGGTATTTATGTATATATATATCCACATACTTTAATATGTATGTATGAATATTAACACATCATCGCAAATCGTTTACTCGTGTATGCATAGGTCAATGACACTTCCATTAAAAGCTATGCAAACTATGTATGTTATTTATATGTTATAGAGATAAGAAATTTAAATTAGTTCTTTATATCACAAACAAAAGGTGATGATACAGATGGAGCTATTTTTTAAAAGTTGAAATTTATGAAAATATTTTCAAATATTTTATTTATTTTTAAGTACAAAATAAACGAATTTAAATAAAAAAAATGTTAAAAAGGTACATTTTAGCAAAATTAATGTTTAGCTTAGAAGCGTTGTACATACACTGCCTACTACTTGAATAAAGAATCACATTTTTTTAACTTTAATTAAGTATATCTCCTAAACCAAATTTCAAAGTGTTGGCTTTAGTTTCCTGAAGAAATAAATAATATACATATTTTGTTATACTAAAGTAATGCATTTATTTAAAGACATGTATTTCTGTGGTACTTTTTCGTGTGTCACTTGAATCAGGAATATTTTAAAACTAAGCAAACTGTAATTTATTTTTAAATTTTAGATTATAAAAATGAAAGCTATTATTTTCTAGCATTCAATTAGTAATGATTTCTGCCACCATTTTTAGAAATAACCTCAAAAATGCGATTTGGCATCGACTATAATGACACTAAGTAATTTAGTGAAATTGAAGTCCATGCTTACATGTTATTACATCCTTTAAGGATTCTATCGTCTCAAATTGCAAGCCAACCCCAGACATTTTCATTGGATACGGGTCTGGTGAATATGGGGGCCAATCCAAAAGTTGTTGATTAATCCATTGTTTTAATGCTCTGGCGGTATGAATCGGAGCGTTGTCGTGTTGATACGTCCAAGGTATGGGTCCAAAGAAATCATTAAATTTTGGAAATGCTTCCTCCAGAATGTTTTTGTAAGTCGTTGCAGTCATTTTGTTGTACACAAAAATCAATTCTATTGTACCATAATACGAAATGGCACCCCATACCATTATTCCGCCCTCTCGGCCGTGTCTGCCGCTCAAAAATAATTCCTCCTTATTTAGGTCATGGAAGTAATAGTTATACCCATCGGGACCATCAATATTAAACTCTTTTCCGTCTTAAAAAACAATTTTAAACCATTTGTCGGACCATGTCATTGTATTTTTGGCAAACTGTAGATGATGTGATTTGCGTTTTTCATTAAGTGGTGGGTTTTTTGCAGTTTTCGTCGGACTATGTATGGACACGACTTCAAAATACGGTGAAATGTTCTTAGACTGGCATTGACTCCACTTTTGTCACGTATTTTTGATACCGACATGGTAGAATTTGATGCAATTCTAAGAATTTTTCGTTTTTTTTTTTTTGGAGTTGTTGCCATTTTCTTCCGCCTTTTCATATTTTTTCTATATCTTTCCACGTTATTTAAATAATTGTACACAACTGTCTTTCCTCTATTAATGAAAAAAATATCATTTGCCACATTATAAGCTATGCAGCTTAAGTTTTTTTTAATTTATAAATTTTTCTCATTTTTCGCTGTTTTCATTTCCTTCATTAAATTTCAATGCAATGTTTTAGATTTGACAGTTTTTGCATAAAACATAAAAAAAATCTATAGATGATGAGGGCTTTATGTGCCACGTCAAAATTGTCACTTAAAGTTTGACACTTTTTTTATTTTCGTGCATCATTATGTGAATATTTGTTGATGTTCACTCATTAGAATAATGTTTATGGCAAAAACCACCATCAGAAAAATACTTTCTCCCTCAAACTATTTAAATTGTAATTTGTTAGATGCCAAAAAGAAAAATATATAGATGATAATTTAAAAAAAAGTATTAAATTAAAGAGATTTTTTTTTTACTTTATTTTGTCAAAGAACACTTTTAATTTAAGTTAGTATGAATATTTTAAATAATTTATAAGCTTATCAATTATCTAAAAATGTTTTCTTATTCAGTATTCTGTCTGTTTTTGTCACTGAACCAATATTAATTTAATCTTCAACTTAAGTTTGTATTCTTCTTTACAGGTCTCTAAATGTTTAAATGTTTTTTGATTATATTTTTTACTAACTGTTTCTTCTACTTTCTTTTAAACCACCATCCTTTAAAACTTCATTTGGGTTCAACCCTCTTCTTGTCAAACTTGCCTAATTTATTTGAAGGGAAGATAGGGAACATTTAAAATATTTAACCTTTCTGGATTGTATTAATATATTCTTAAAAGGGATTTGCATTAAATCCTCTTTTAAGCATTATAGCAAGTTTTGCTTTAATAATCTATTCTACACTCATTTCACTAAACAAAAACATCAATAAAAGGGTTTAGTTGTTGGTGTTTTTTAGTTGATGATATCTAAGTTTTTCTATTTCTGTACTTTTAGTTAAATTTTTTCTACTATAAGGTAAGAGGAAAAGTTATTTCAGTAGATCATATATATTTGTGTTAAATGCTAGAAACAATTTAGAAATATAATTACTAATATTTCTGTGATTGCAACGGTATCATGCTTTAGCTTTTGTAGAAATAATTTAGACTTAATCAAAATAATACTATGAATTTAATATTTTTATGTAAATTTAGCCCACGTGTTATGCTAATTGCATTTTATTTTTCGAAATTTAAAATATAGCCGTTTTTAAATATTTAAAATTCTGACCTACTAAAGGTAGATAATTACTCACTTTTTCATAATTATATCGTTAACATAATTTTTTTTTACAATGGCTATCAACAATTTCATAGTTCGTTTATTTGTTTGGATGCTGGTCCAAGTTTCCTAATATTTGTAATACCATTTGGCGAGTAGTTTTCTGTAGCTGACACATTATATATAAAAGTAAGTGATGGAAATATTATTTCGGCAGTAGGTACAGGTGAAATTGAATTTAATGATATTAGAGCCTAAATTTAAACTTATAATAGAAATTAAAATTATATCGAATTCATTTCCTGGAAAACATTTCAAATTTTTGTTCCATAAATTCAGCTAAAGAAGTTGGAGAGCTAGTGCACTATTACTTCCTACTACACATTCCGACAGGATGTTTTTATAGGATTATGATATAAAAACGCTCAAACGATTAGTATTGATAAGCCGGGAAAGAAAAAGTCTTCAAAATATTAAAAATAAATTTTGCCGAAAAAAAAACTTTCAAGTCTATCTTGAACAGGTGTGGGTGTACCACAGTGCTTTGTACTATAGGCAAAAATCAAAATAAAGACATTTTTCAAATTGTGTTGAAATATATATTTTTAGAAAAGAAATAACACATCTGACGTAATTTTAAAATAATTTTTTTTTGTAGCTACGAAAGAGAGTTAAAATCAGTGAATTTAAATCAAAATTAAATCAAAAATACAGTTATGAACTGATTCAGAAAAAAAAGAAACAACTCATTTTTGATAAAATATATTCAAGTATGATTTTTTTAATACCACAGAATCTTTGTAAATTAAAACTAAGTATTATTTTTTAAAAATAGTATTTGGAATATATGGGTCATTATCACACTCGAATGCATGTTAAACGTTAAGCATTTCGCGTTAATAATTTTGTGCAAGGGGAGTGAATGTTATAGCGGTTTAAAGTTGAATATATAAAAATGTTTGCAAAGCTAAAATTTTATGTATAATTCTGGTAAAAATTTCGCGCAATAACAAAACCTACTGAACTATTCACATAAAATTTATGACATTTTCAATGTCTGATAAGTATAACATATTTAAGGTTTCCTTGCAATAACTAAAAAAATTTTTTTATACTAAAAATCTTGGTTTTTAAAAATTCTACGAAAAAAGTGGTTCGAATTTAACACAGAAAAAAGTTTGTGCAAAAATATAAGAATTTACTTTCATTGATTTTAGTTCATAATACTTAATAATAATATCTTAATTATTAACACTTTTTTACATTTTTTTAAATGAATTAAAAGTCAAGAAGACTTAAAAAAATTGTTCAATTTTTTATTTATATTTTCAATTTGTAAATGTATGTTTGAAATATTTATTTAGACTTTGAATCAAATTCAATAAAACTAAATTAAAATTTTAGCAGCATTTTGACAAAATTCGCAAAATTATCATTAAGTACAATTTAATAGTATCTATGAACACAATTTTATTTTTTATGAAAAAAGTTTGGGAAAAAAAAAATCAGGTTCGATTCATAATATTTATGAAAAAAATTTGCAAATATATGATTTTTTTCCGTGACATTATTTCCCCATATATTGCACAAAAATACATTACTGTGATCTTTTTTTGAACCCAAATAATTATTATTATTTTTTTTTTTTTTTTGATCCATAAAATGTTCACCTTTCGAAATTTTTTGATGCGCCTCTACATTTCCATTTGACAAAAGTATCTCGTTTTCAACTATCAATGACATTTGACTTAAATTTATTTTTATTTATCGCCCTTCTTATATCTATATATAAAAGATTTGTACAAATTGCAATCATCTATATAAAAATACAAAAACCAATAGTGCAATTTTTACGTAGTTTTCAAAAAATTTGTAAAATTTTTTTAATTAAATTCTAATACTCGTTTTTCCTGTTTACCAAATCTTGAGACTATTTACTGTTTTGGCTATTTAGGATATATCAACGGAGTATAGCGCAAAATACGCGCAATTATAACAAGTCCATCCCTGTTTTAAAATTTGCATTCTATTGAGGGGCGTCCAAAAAACCAACAAAATTTAAGAAATAAAAAATTTTGTCATCAAAATTCGACTATCCTGTATTTGACTATAAAAACTCTGCACAATAACAAAGAAGGTGTAGAATTTATCTACAAAGTCCGGTTAGTTTACACAAGATCGAATGAGATGAAAAAGTGCAAACGCGCGAACAAAAAGTTTAGAAGAATGAGAAACAGTTAAGCAAATTTAAGCCCTTTTTTAAATATACATATATTTATACACCACCATAGGTGGTTGGGATATTCTGCGTTTGTACTGATGTTTGTAACTCACAAAAGAGATTATTAGTCACCCACTTCAAAGTATACCGTTTGACTCAGGATTACTTTCTGAGTCAATTTAACGCTGTCCTTCCATGTAAATATTTTGAACAAAGCACAGGCCGTAATTTTGAATATATCTTAATGAAATTTGGCACAATTAATTACTCTAATACAAGCCTACTGAAATTGGTTATGATCAGTTCATTATTTCACTTTGCCCCCATATAAATATCATCTCGGAATAGTGGTTTTGCGCTCATAAATACCTCAAATATGTAAATAATTTAATGAAATTCGGCATAAATAAGTTTCATATAAGTATAAATATTTGTGCCAAATTTCGTGACGGTCGGTCCATAATTGATCATACTTCCATATAAACCCCTCTACCGAAAGAAAGTTAGTATTTGGCTCACATAAGTTTTATATAAATAGAAACCTCAATGCAAAATTTTATGAGAATCGGCCCACAATTGACCATAGGTATGTACTTTCAATACAAATATTAATATCAACACATTTTAATGCATATATATGTTTAATAGAAAAATACATTTCATTATATATAAATGTCGGCCCACAATAAGATCCCTTCCCAAAATTTTGATGCACATACACTATGGTGTAGAATGTTATATGGTGGTTCTTGACCAACTATATATTTTTTACTTGTATTTATTTTAAACCAAAAATTATTTAAATTTTATAAAGAATATAAAAAATATATAAATTTTTTCTGTATACATATGTAATTTTTACAGTTATTTCATATACTAAAAAAAATACATTTGGCATACTTTTTTTGCCGCAACTTAAAAAAATAAATTAAAAAAGTGACCGGTTCGCTGTTTTTACTTGAATTCAAAAGTGTTATTAATGTTTATGTAATTTATTTCGTAAATTGAAATAAAAAATTAATTAAATAAATGTCGAAATTTAAAAAGCAATTAAGAGAGGGAAAATTATATCTTTTGGACTCAATATAATACGCTCAAAATCCACTTGATAGCGCACAGTGTGCGATTCAGAAAATAAAACGAAAATAGTTATGGAATTTCAGAATAGCTCTTCCGATTTCAATGAAATTTCACGCAGTGATATTAGAGCTGTAGACGAGTTTGAGTTTTGAGCTTTTACCCAAATTTAGAGGATGATTTTAGATAGGAGAATCGTATGCATGTCTTACCTCTTTTAGTTTAAGAGATATTAGATTTCAAAGATTAAAATTTTTCTTTTTAGCCAGCCTTGGTAAAGTTTTTTCGCTACAGTGGGTCCAAATTTTACTCAATTTTTTAGAAATTTTTTTTGTATCAATAACAACAAACCGCAAAATTTCGCAAAACATTTGTTTTTTTTAATATTTACGGAGTCAAAAGATATAAGCATTTAAAGTTGAACTTTGAAAAAAGTCGTCGTAGGTACAGAAGTTAAAATAATATTAGAAGATGACAGCGTTTGGTGGAGGTGAATGTGCTTTCCTATTAAATCAAATATTATCTGACCCAACCCTATTTCCAGTGTACAAAAACAAGTTTTCATATCCAAATATATATATTTTCACACTCGAGACCTTTCATATTTAAAATTGGTTCGTCTATCTAATATAAACACTGAAATAATGGGTGCCCCGATGGCCTAGTTGGTAGTGAGCTAGTCTGTCAGTCTGGGGGTCGTGGGTTCGATTCCCACCATAGACTTTGGTCTCTTGCACTACAATGAGCAATAGTCTTCGTTACTCCGAATGGTTAGAATTATAATATAATTGGTAACTGTATTGTAATTATTCAATAAATAAATAAACACTGAAATTACTTTTCCCTTAGCCTACAAGAAATTAAATTCCCAACAACAAAATCTAAATTGGAAATCTACAATGAAATATATACTCGTACTTTTTAGATTGTTTCTTCAAAAATTATACAATTCTATAAATGTATTTTATTTTTATGGAAAAGTGGAAATATTAAGTCTTCTTATAAAATCCCACTTTTGACTTTTAACATGAAAACTTAAAGTATTCTTAGATTTGTGCTCTTATTTAAAGATTTTAAGTAAACTACTTTTAAATGTCTATTTATGGTATAGCATAGGAGCATTTTGGTAAAGAGGAGAAGCAAGATTATTTAAAAATTTAAATAAAATTTAAAATTTACATAAAGTTGTTTAAAATGTTTTTTTTTCGAGTTCTTTTAAAGTAATATTATCGCCTCTACGCGTAGTGAATCGAGCCTATATAAAAATGGAAAAGAGTAGTAAGAGATATCCTACCATGAAAAAAGAAAATTACTTAATTTTAAAGCTAAAATTAAATATTTAAAATTATTAAAATTGATTCCGATATAGGGAAAATAAAATTACAAAATCTCTACATATTTAAGTAAAATAATATTTTCTAAAATGTTTGTTTATTTAATAATTAAATCTTTTAAAATAGTGAGCAGCAGTCAATTTAGACATACAAGTGAAAAAATTTTTATTAATATTATTTTTAATATTTTGTTGAAAATAATTTTGTAAAGTTTTTATTATTTTATTGTAAAAAATTACAACGTAAGGTATAATATATGAAAAATTTTTTCTCTTGACATCTAATCATTTTTGCATTAATAATATCTTCAGTTACGCCGGAATCTTATACTTCAGTAGTTGAAGAGATGTTTACAATTGTAGATTCTAAATTACGGAAAAACTAAAAAAGTAATAATAAAAAAAATAAAAATAGCAAATTTTGGTATTATTTAACCAACAATGTGTATATCTATTTAGATATACAAAAACTTATATTACAAAGAAAATCAGAACGTTAGAAACCTTACTCAGACCAACTTTTAATGCTTTCCGATCCAAATAAAATTGCTTTGTTTACTTGTACAAAAATCCTAAATATATACTCATACACTGTATGTATGTAAGTATATATCCTAAATATATACTTACATATACTGTCCAACAAAATAAAGTGCGGTTTCCTACTCTTGCTATTTACTACATAATAATTGTCTTCTAGGTGCATTATGGGCTATTTTTTGGTGTATAGGTATTTATCGTATCAAATTGTTTAATTTAATAAGCAAAATGAGGTTTTTGAATTATTTCGTGTTTAGGGTAATAGTGTTCTGTTGGTCGCGGATTTTGTGCGACAAAATAAAGTGACACTTTACCAAATTCTTCAATTTGGCTTCTAATTTTCCAATTTATTGTCACAAAATGGAAGATAGATGCTTAGAAAATGCTAATTTTTAATATTCTTCGCATTAAAATTTATTCAAATTGTCATTAAATTAAAAAAATAAGGACAATTTCGCCCATTTTATTGTGAAGTCTTCAATCGCAATCCAAGAAGATTTTTTGATTGCAGAATGAGATAATGAAATTAAATTGAGGTATTGTCTTTAAAATGCAAAATATCTGTACCTGAGGCTAAAAGAACCATTTCGTTATATAAGATAACAAATCTGAATGAAAATTAGAAGAAACTGAGCACCAGAAACCGTATTTCCATAAAGTAAAATAGTAACGATATCGCCCTTCTCGCCAAAAGAGTATTAGTTTCAACAACCAAAAATATAAGGAAAGAAATAATGTTTTAATACCTATTTTACTCTTACTACCAAGAAAAAGGTCAAAAATTTAAGTTTTAGAAGCACCTATTCTAAGCAGAAGTCAGTTCTGCATGCTTCTAATATAATAAAATGATTCGTAATGGAAAAATAATCGTTATAGTCCCAGAATCGTTCCATAAAATAAAGTTATTTGAATGAATGAATCAAAATTTTGTTAAAAAATTCTCGAACTCAAAGAATTCAAAATTTTTTTTATTTAATTGAACATTATAAAATGATAAATACCTGAATACCAAAAAAGTAGCCCGTGATGCACTAGAAGACAATTATTATGAAGTAAATAGCAGTAGTAGGAAACCGCACATTACTTTGTCCGACAGTGTAGAAGAAGTTGCGTTTTTCCAATATTTTGGTATGATTATATATTTTAAGCAGCCAATATATAACATATAAAAAATTACGGAAATATTATTGTTAATTTTTTTAATGTCTATTAAATTTGAAAAAAAATATTTAATTTTTCCATAAAAATTAAAAAAAAACAAATGAAAATGTATTCAGCTTGGCCGAATCTATATAGCCACTTTTTGAAAACTTTTAAAAATTTTACCTTACACAGGAGGTGGGCAGTAAAGGCAGTAAAGGGCGCACCACGTTCATTTTTGGTTTTCTAGTTTACATTAGTCCTTGCACTATTTATACCAAATTTAGTTGATGCTTAAAATTACATGGGAGGTGGCCGGTAAAGTGGGTGAACCACACCCATATTTGATTTCCGTGTTGACATTGATTCTTCAACTATTTCTGAAAAACTTCATGTACCTAATTTTTTGTAAGAGATAACGGCCGAAAAGTATAAACTGGATTTACGACGGATACCCTGTTCTTCTAGTATTTGGTTTATTACTTCTTTGTTTATGAACCGATTTTTCTCATTCTTAATACTAAATAAACCTTGTATGATGCAAATATTTGAGCAAAATTTCATCTCCGTAGCATGTCCGTCCTAAGCCCTATCCTGCATTCAACAGACGAACGGACATCATTAGATAGTATTGGATTTTGACCCAGAGTATGTATACTTTATGGGGTCTCAGATGATTATTATTTTTTGATGGTGGGTATAAAAGTACTAAAATCAATACCGTTATAAACGTTAAATTTGTTATGAAAATTTAAATCTTTTACATATACATGGGAATAACATTATTGTTTGTGTTTTTTTTTAATCTATTTTAATTCTCAAATTTTAAGTTATTATTATTGCTCCAATTTTATTAATATTTTAAAAAATTTGAATTTAGATTATATATTAGACTATGCTAGATTATATTACTAGAACAACGGACGAAGACGTAACTTTGAGAAATTATTTTCTTGATTTATATTTATACAATATGTATGACAATAAAATTTTTGTTTAAGTGGTAAAAATATTGCATACAAAAATGTATATTCAGAATACACAAACACAAACGATTTATTCATATTCATATTAATATAACTCAAGATCTTTTTTTCTCTCCTCTGAGAAGGGTAGATAATTTAAATTGTTTAAAATTTTCAGCTACATGCTTCTAGGTGACCAAAAAAAATTATTATTAGGTAATAAATATAAATGAATAAAAGTCTTGGCTTATTTAGAGTTGGTTTTATTTATATAATTAAATTTAATATAATTAAAGAACTTTCTTTTCCCTCCTTTGAAAAGAGTTGATAATTTAAATTATTTCAAATATTCAGTTACTTGCTTTTAGGTACCCAAAAAATGTACTATTAGGTAATATATAAATTTTCGAAATTTGTTGTGTAAATGTGTCTAAATATAAAGCACTTTAACTTGTATTTTTATATTTCGAAAGCACTTGCTGTTTCAAATGTAACTACAATTAGGTTTAAATCTTAAAGCCTACACAACTCTATTCATAGTGTTAATAAATCCAGTACTGCTTCTATTAAAATGGTAATGTTGTTTTTTTTCGCTTTTTTTTCTTTGCATTTCACATAATTAACCACAACTTTTCAAATTTATTTTCTGCTAACACAAACACATTTAAAACACGTATCTGATATTAAATTTTATTACAATTTTAAAACCATTAAACTTTTTCATACTACCAAAATCAACTCACATACTTTTACTGTAATCAGGATTTAGTTTTAATTTAATCCTTTTTTTTTTAATTTTGTTGTAACTTTCAACACATTTCCACATGATTACGGTACAAAAAAATTTAGTTTTACTTAGTTTCTGTTGCTTTGTGATAATCATTTCAGCTTTTAGCGTTTTTAATGTCTAATTTGCATCATTGTTTGCAGTCCAGAAAGGGTGGGAGGGCTAAAAACTAAAGTCGAGTAAACACTATTAATGGGAATTGCAATATTTTTAAGTAGGTTATTAAAAAGGCTTTATAGTATTGCACATTCAATAAAGTTCATTAAATTTATATACGATAGTTGGACGGAAAGAGCAAGCATATCGATTTATAGGATTTTAATTTTCACGTTAAAAATGTTAATAATATTTAAAATTAATAAGCGCACTTTTATAATGAAAAGATTAAATAAAAAGCATTTATGATTTAATAAGCGTGGACAAAAGAAGTATAAATATGAAAACGTGGTAGTTTTTTCTTTAATGAGGTTTAAAATTTAAAACTTTAAATTATACAAAAATTAAATTACTAAAATAGTTACTTATTAATTACTGATATTGATAATATATTGATATTAATAATATCAGGGCAATCACAACCTATTTTTCTGCCATATTGTATTTTGTATACCATGAGGCAGAGTTACGGTTAAGAATTTTCCAAAAGTGTCTCAAAAAAGTAATTTCAAAAATAAAATCGTTAAAAAGGAGATTTTTTTAAAAAAGTGCTTCAATACCTAAATAAAATCCTCATAATTTGTTTATTTGATAAAAACAAAAATATCGTATTCTAAGAAAAATAACTAAAATTAGTTTTATTAACAACAAAATAATTTACTTATGATAATATTTTTTGACTGTAGAAATAAAGATTTCTTCATAAAAATAGTTAACGTTTTATGAATATAAAATATTAAACTTCTATGCCATTATACACCAGTCTTGCAAATAGCCGCCTAACAAATTTAGGGCTGATAGCATGGACTCACAAGTGTTGACCTTAAGTCTGCTGGACAATTTATTTTTCATTAGTGATAATTTAGAAAAAATACGTTCCGCCGAGTCACTGTTATGAACCAAAGTAAAAATATAAATTAGGATATAAGTATTCATCATATCCAATTTTAATTTTTACCAATCCGGTCGAAAAAGATTCGGTATTTGTTGTTTAAAATAGTAGTTAAAAAACTCTTTTTTTAGTTTTAGTATAGTTTTAGTTTTTAATAGATTCAGTTAATTAAAAAAAAAAATTCCTCGGGTCTTTTTTTACATCACTATTCTGTGAAACAATCTCAAAAAAAAAAAACAATGATTAGTTTCTTCATTGCAATTAATATCTAATGTGTTGAGATATTGCAAACAACTTAGTTTCTCGTCATTTATCACATAAGCCTAAAAGGTCGCCATTTAGTTCCATTTTAAAAAAGGGGCCAAAAAAGTGGCCAGGTGGCTGAAAAGGGGCAACAGGCAAACTACGACGCTGTCATGAGGTTGTTTGTTTACTCGTTATAAGTTTCTTTGAATAAAAATAATTTTGATTCTTAAATGAAAATAATTATACAACAAAAAACTCTTTTTATAAAGTTTAGGAAATATTACTTAAAGACTTTTCATTAATTTAACATATCCATACACAATTTTTTAAGAAAACTTTACTCATAACCCAATAAGCAGAAATTCTTGAAGTTGAATATTTGTTAATTTCAAATATTTGCTGTGAGAATAGGATTGAATTTCCTTTACCTTCAAATTTGAAACTATGCCTTCTTCCAGCAAAAACTTTCTAATATAACAATTGTATATTTCAAATGCTTTTATAATTTAAAACTGAGCTAAATATTTCTTTAAAAAATGAATGTTTTTCAAATACTTTCAAAACGTTTTTTTTTTTTAATATTAAAATACACTTGAACTAAACATGAAAAATATTATTTTCAAAAAAAATTATAATTTAAATTTTGTATGCTTAAATGACAGATCAATATTATTTTACATTAGCTGAGAAGGACACTTAGCATTCATTACTTTAAGCATATTGTTTGTCATATTTCATGGACTATAAAAGCAGTTTTTGTTCATTTTATTGAATTTTATGGAAAAAATTATGTATTTCTTTTAATATGTGTGCAAGAATAATATTTTATTTTTTGAATTTTAAACTTTTTTATGAAAAACAAATAAATAAATAAAAAATATATAAATAAAAAATAAATAAATAAAGTTTTTCTAAATGTGAAAAACGTTTGAATATTTTCTTAATAACAATGGAAAAAATACAAAATAAACTGAATACAAAAAAACTTAAAATTGAAAATTTTATAAAAATATAACATTGTAACATAAATTTTGCAGCTTCGAATGCAATTTGAGGAATATGCTATTTATTAACGGAAATTTTTCAAAGTTTTCTTACGCTTAAATTGATGTTTATTGGGAATTATTGTAGAAATTACAATTTTATATACATATAAACATAAACATTTCAAAACGTTTGTTATGATCAGTGTTGCCAGCTTAGCCTTTTTAATGCTAAATCTAGCTCTCTTTATTTTTTACTTATAGATTGAAATTTTTCGCTTTAGCTTCTAGCATTTTTCTAGCCTTTTTTAATTTTTTAAAACTGCTTTAAAAAGGCTAAAATATTAGTATTTTAGTAACGAAGAAAATAATTTCTTATTCGCGATAACTAATTTTTGTTTTTACAGAATCTTGTATGTATTTATTTGTAAAAAAATATAGATTTATTTTTTAATATGCTTCAGCAACCATAGAAACTATTTATAAATAAAAATAAAACATTATCAAAAACCAATGAGAGAGAGAAAAAATAATTTTTTAGATTAAAAAAAATGTTAAATATTTTATGCCCTTATTTTTTATGAATCCAATATATTTTGACCTTTTTGGAGTTTAATTTAGCTCCTTTTTTTCTCACCTACTGGCAACACTTGTTATGCATTTATCTTTCTTCATCACAAAAATAAAACACATAAATTTTATTTAAATCAACAATGAAATTGAATTTTCCTTTCCCAAAATGACATTCACAGACAAATGGATAGACAACTTAACTTTTTTCTATTTTTTTCTTTTCTATGAATATATAAAGAAAGTTAATTTTGAATTTCTAAAACTATATACATTTCATTTAGAAATATAACGAGTTTAAGTATTTTAAAGAAAATATGAAAGATTTATCTACTACAACGGCAATAGCAGTATGGCAACTAAAAGAAAAAATTTTTTAATTTTTTAAAGGAAATAATTAAGAAGTAAAAGAAACATTATTAAAATTGCTTGTAAATAAGTATAAAATTCTGAATATTCGTAAAGTTTGGTATAAGACGAATTCGAAATATACTTCTAAAAATACCTAATTAACCGCATTTTTAAATATGCAATAAACTTTTATTTATTTTTATTATTATTTTATTTTTTTTTTTTTGATTTTTACAATTATTTTTGATTTTTATTTTTAATTGAAAATAACGTTTCTTGTTGATTTTTATTTTTGGATTATAAGTAGGGATTATTTTTTCTTTTTCTTAAAAATAATGATCATTTATGTATATGTTATTAATTTCATGAAAGATCGAAAAAAAGTTATATTTCTTGACCCCAGCTCTTCAAATTTTCTTCAATTTAAGTTGGAACTTACGGTACAGACACTAAAATGGACACCTATATTTTTGTTTTTCTAAATTTCGAAAAACTCGTAATAATATTCGCGATTTTTGTTTTTATAAAATAGTCAAAAAAATATGAAGTTCCTAGTTTTAAACTAGCTTTGAATATTCATTATAATTAAAAATAATCCAATATTATCTTATAACAGTGCATTCATGGTACATCATTTAGATGCATTTTTAAAATTGTTCTTCCCTTACTATTTTTAATTTTTGTATTTCATCTTAAAAAGTGGTTTATTGGTTAAATAATTCAATTTAGTTTTTTTTTTTGTGTGGAAACGGTTGCTAATTTTAATTTATTTCAGAAAGAAAAATACTCAGTGACACTTTCTTAAATACAAAAAATTATTTTTTCAAATATTTTAGTGTTTTGTACGTGTTACGCGAAAAGAGTACAACTTAAAACATTTAAAACTGCATACGTAAATGTCTTATTAATATAATTTTAAAAAATATCTGCATGGTATTAATATACGCTGAATAACTTAAAAATAAAATTTTAGTTCTAAATTGCATTAGATGCATAAATATATTTGCAACTTTTCAAGTGCAGTTTTTGTAGAATTTGAATTTGCAATTTTCGAAGTACACTTTTTGTAAAATTTTAAAAAGAGATTTCAAGAAAGATATTGTCATAAAATTTTACAATAATACAAGTTATTTATGTATAGTTTTATTTGAATGTGTATTATTTAAACCTTTTATAAATAAACAATTTTATTTATTTATTTTTTGAATAAATGACTTATAATATGGAAAAATTTGTTACTGTGTTATTTAGAATCAAAGATTAAAAATACTTCTGCTGCTCTCCACAAAAAAAAAAAAAAAAAAAAAAAAAAAAAGAATAAATTGAATTGTTATGTTTTAAGTTTATTTAAAAGCAAAAAACTCGAAGGGCGAGAAAGCTTTCAAAAAAAAAAAAAAAAAAAAAAAACAAAAATATTTGCTTTTCTAATTATTGTTTAGAAGTTACCATAATTGCCTTTTTAATGATTTCCAAATTAATGCAATTTAACTTTAACTGTAGAAGATTGTGAGGGCCAAATGAACATAAAAATATTTAGTAGGTTTGAAAATACTTTAATTATTTGTTTTTTCAAATGTATATTCATTGAAAATTTTGTACGATGAAAAAAATTTTTTTTAAATATTTTTTCATTTAAGAAATAGGAAAAAAGTGAGTTGGGAAGAATACCGATAAGGAACATTTCAACTTCAGGAATAAGAAAGAGAAAAAGCGAATTTATAAGAAGAGAACATTACAATAGTGAAAATAACTAATAATTTAATTTAAATTTTGATAGATTGGACAATGTTGGAATCACATATACGAAATTTTTATATGTGGAAACTCCTAATACACCAATCAGTTCAATTTTCAAGATATTTTTTTTTCGGAAACATATCTACGCTAATCATAAAATATTGACTTAAAACTACCTAATCTTCTTAAACTACAATTCATTTTAAACGTAAATTAATTTATCTAATTCATCTCATCATAATTAATCAATCATCATAATAATCAAATCTTACTTTTCTATATAAAATTTGATCTTTCTTAAATCTAATATAATCCTAACTTAAAATCCATTAGAACATAAATAAAAATCTTTTAAAACTTAACTTAAATCTGATTTAGATCCTAACATCATTTTAACTTATTTTTTTTTTACTTAATTTAACTTTAATCTTACTTAATTTTTTGTTAACTTTGTTTTAATCAAATTTAAATTTATTTAATCTTAAATTTAAACTAATTTAACGTAATTTTTATTTAAATAATGTAAACACACATATAAATATTTACACTTATTACACTTTAACACTTACTTATAAATACACGTATATATCACTATATTAATACACTTTACAAAATTTTGAATATTTAATTTTTAACTTAAATTATGGATAGTGAGAATTAAAATTTCAATATCATCGAACCTATTTGTCAAATTCAAGATTACATCAGGCCTGTTGTCATCGTTGGATATTGTTTGGTAAGTGACATGACTAAATTTACAATTTTGTTAACATAAAAAGAAAAAATTCTAAATTATTAAAATATTTTAAATAGAAAATTTAATTTTAATAATAAATCCTTTTGTTAACATAATAATGTAAATTAAAATTATTATGTCAGAAATACTTAAAAACAACCCCTAATTTTTACATTTTAATTTAAAATATTCAAAATTTAATATACATAAATACTACACTACACAACAAAAAATAATTTTTCACATTAACAATATAAATTTAAATATTTCAATTATGTATAATTTATGATAGCATGGTTGGGAAGGGTTAAGAATCCGAACGAAGTTCTAACATCTTCTATCTTGTTTGAAGTTTTAGGCCGAAGTTAATTTTATTCATTTATTTTATTATTTATTTTTTTTTTTATGTAGTTAACATTGGTTAGGTTATTGCCACATTTTTAAATTATATTTTATCGGTTCTTAGCCATTTTCGAGGAAGACAAGAACACCACCCCATTGCCCTGAGCACGGCCGGATTGATAGGTAGCAAGTCTTCTAGGAGAATGGGCCAAGAGAAGTTTGGACCGTTACATAAATTTAAATGGCGCCCAAAGTGGGGCCTCAGCACAAGGAACTCCCTTCAAGGCAAGAAATTAGTTTATTAACCTGTTAATAACTTATTTAGGACAGATTTTATTATGTTTCTGTAGGTTCCAGAATATATTACCGTGGTGTTAGCTTTCTATTATTATTATTTTCTTTTCCTTAACATTTTGGACTTTCGGATATTGGATTTGATTTTTAATTTCTGAACCAAATGTTGATTTTACATGACAATGTGTATACGTTATTTTGTTTGAGATTTTTGAACTTGGATAATTTCGTATATGAGTGGATTTTGATCTCTCTCTTCTAAATTTATCTCTCAGGTTAATGTTTATGAGTAGGATTTTTGTATTTGGATTATCCTAAATACTTACCTTTTGTATAATTCAACTTTAATTTTTATTTTTTTTAGCGTTATGAGATTTTGATCTTGAGATTTTTATATTGAATTTTTGTGTCAATATTATACTCAGTTAAAATCTTAAAACAACTTCTTTTTTTTCGTTTCTTTTCTTTGGTCTAAAATTTTAACCTTATTACATTTTTTTGTATTATTACCTAACTCTTGTTAAATTGACCGAGTAGTGCAATAAATTTTGCATTGATTTTAATTGATATTTTAAATATGCCTTTAACTAGAAGAACGCGAGAACTTAGCTGATATAGAAGCTAATGTAAGTTTACGGTAGATTTAGGAGCTTCTAGTAGGTGTCAGGTTGAACAAGAACATTCGACAAGACGAAAAGCGGCACCTCTGATTCAGAACAGTAACTCAAACCCAAGATCTGACAATGATTCTCGGACAAGACAAATAATAAATGACAATTTGGACACTTTTCGTGATGAAATGATGAGTTTCATTACAAATGAAATGTGGTCATTAGCTCAAAACATAAACACACAAGCTAATACTCAATCTATTGCCAACCAACCTCAAACTGTGGAAGTTTCACCTTCAGCAAAAAATACTTTGCCTAGATCACCTAGACGCAATGACATTGAGACAGGTCCATTTTTGGCAGATAAAGTCTTAAATATTATCCGTAATTGGAAAATTAAATTTACTGGACACGACAACAGTAGGTCAGTAGACGAATTTATTTACCTCGTCAATATACTGGCAACTAATACTCTTAGAGAAGACTTCGAAATTTTATGTAAGCATGCCCATAGTCTCTTTGAGGGCAAAGCACTTGAGTGGTACCACAGACAGATCAATGATATAGACTGGTACTCACTGACCAACACTTTACGAACGCAGTACAAGGAAGACTATATAGATTTTGATATACTGGACGAGATACGTCGACGTAAACCAAGACATAACGAACACTTTGACGAATATTTTAATGCTATTTCGGCTATGACTGACAAATCGAAAACTTCAATTTCAGACAGAGACTTATGCGAAACTATCATTCGAAATTTGAAAACAGAAATCAGATTTGAAATTTTACATTTGGACATTTCCAGTATTTCTCAACTTCAACGTAGGAAGCATGAGAAATTTATGAAAGACATTCATGCTTATGAATTTCGCAAGACGAACAAAGGACGGATTTTAGAAATAGATAATGATAACGTTGACAAGGACTTGGAAAATTTGGAAAACAGAGATGACAAAATTTTTGCATTGAAACAAAATTTGACGTGTTGGAACTGTGACAAGATAGGACATACATATTTTGACTGTATTGAGACAAGACAAATATTTTGTTATGGGTGTGGGGCTAAGAACACTTATAGGCCAAATTGCACCAAATGTGTTAAAAAGACGGGAAACGAACAGAAGTATGTTCGACGGACTTAAGGACATCCGGTACTCATGGATAAGATAACTCGGACTTTTATTCGGAAGCGACAGACTTGAAGACGGACAATAGTAAGACTAAGAACATTCACCCTACTCACTCTTTGATTAAAGTCCTATCATATTAGGTTAGCTGAGTATAAGAAGTCTCGAGCCAGAATTTTTGGTGAAGAGACAGAGATAGGTAGATCTTCGAAGCGTATTCGTGAATTTTATCGTCGAATTAAATTATTCAAATTGCGGTAATATCACCGATTATATCTCGAGAACAAGATAGTAGGCCATATGTAAACCTTAGACTAGCACTTTTGTATAGCAGTGCTAATAAGAGCGTTATAGGAGGGAATTTAGCAGCCGAAGTTCAGAATGAGTCTTGTTTTAGTAGATGTGTAGGTAACGTGCGTACGGCGGACGGACAAAAACCGAACGTTTTGGGAATGGTAAATTTCAATGTGACATTTCAAGGACAAACAAAATTTTTTGAATTTTTAGTAATAACAACGATTAGACAGGACATTATTTGTGGATACGATTTTTGTTTAAATTTTGGACTTAAAATTGCTATTGGTAGTATAATCGAAATTGATTGTACAGAAACAGACCCGGACAGGCTTAAACTTACAATTGAACAAAAACAACGTTTGGATAATGTTATCTCCAGATTCCGAGAAAGAAGGTTTAGGATGTACCACTTTAATGCAACATAGCAATGACACAGGCAATTCAAAGCCAATAAAACAAAGGTATTATCCAATTTCTCCAGACGTCGAGAAACAACTTTGCGGAGAATTAGATAGAATGATTTCTTTATGTATCATAGAAGAAACCCCAAGTTCACCATGGTCATCTCCAACCGTTGTCGTAATCAAACCAGGAAGAGTTAGATTATGTGTTGACAGTAGGAAGTTGAACTCCGTTCCAGTTAAGGACACTTACCCTATACCGAATATTGACGGACTTTTATCGAGACTTCCTTCAGTTTATTGTATTTAAAAGATTGATTTGAAAGATGCCTTCTGGAAAATCAAACTGGACGAAGACTCGAAACCAAAGACAGCATTTACAATCCCTAATGGGCCATTGTATCAACTTACAAGAATGTCGTTTGGACTTTGTAACGCACCGCAATCGTTGTGTAGACTTATGGACATGGTCATTCCGTACAATTTAAAGACACACGTATTTGTTTACTTAGGTGACTTATTAATAGTTTCACGGACATTTGACGAGCATTTAACACATTTAATGAAAGTGGCAACAAACTTAAGAAAAGCTAGTTTGACAATAAATATTAAGAAAAGTAGCTTTGCTCTTAGTAGAGTTAAATATCTCGTATACGTTGCAGGACATGGGACATTACAAGTAGACGAAGACAAAGTTTTATCCTCTGTAAAATTATCATAAATATAGACATATATTTTACGATCTTGAAGTGAATGCGAAATATCTATAAATACATCTTTAGTTTTTAACTACATTTATATACTATTTCAAAATTATACTTCCTTTACATTCCATTATATATTATACTAGTATTATAGAATATCTTTATGAGTCCTATTTTTCATTTTTTTTTTTTTTATAAATTGTGGAACAAATTTTCACTTACGTGTTATTTGTATGACATTGAGATCACCTTTTTATAATATTTTGTATAATTTAATGCAGCAGTTTTAGACTGAATGAAATAAATTTGGAGGTGGCTCAAAGCGATCGAAATATAAAAAACTAAAATCTTCAAAAATGTTTTTACTTTGTACAGGAAAAATAGAGATCAACCGTTGAAAGATGGAAAGAAATTAAGTATATAGTTTCATCTTGGTACATTATGCATGATACAAAAATTTCACTATATTCAAGGCCAAAGTTCACCAAAATTTTTTTTTTGTAGATTTTGATCGTTTCGAGCTACATCAAAATATTTTCCGATTAGTCTAAAATTTGGTATTCCTTACTTTCTTGCGGGTGAGCTCGATAATATGAACACCTTCATAAAAAGAGGATCACCCTAATAAATGTTAATATTTATTAATAATTTTACTGATCCTAAAATATATATTGTCTTAAAATCTATTAAAAACAAAACAAAATTGTAATTGGTTTATTTAATTACTTTCAAATTTGTAGATATTAAACACAATTTAATAAGAAAAAATATATATTTCTTTTGAAAAAAACATTTATGAATCTAAATAATTCGTTTTACAAATTTAGTGATAGGTCCGAATTTAGTACACAACTTTTTATGTAAAAGTGAATACTTATCATTAATTTTTAATATTTTAATACAAAATTTTTTAAAAAAGTTTCCCACCAAAAGCTTCGCTTTCATGGCAAGCTAGCAGATATAATTGGAACACAAATCAGCTACTGATTTTTTGCCTCAATAACTATTAATTTTTATTCCAGTTGTCCACAAATTCATGTATTTATTTCTTGACTCTAGGGGTACTCAAAAACAAAACTAAAGATGTAAAAAAACAAAAAAAATGTTGCCGTCAGTGAGATTTGAACTTGGGCACAAATTAACCATTCGTTTTTAATGACTTACGTCTTACTTAGTACACCATTTCGAACTTAATTTTTTAAGTGACAAAACTTTTTTTAGCATAAAATATCTTTTCATACATTTTGCTAAAAAAAAAAAAAAAAACTAATAGCATCAGAATGAGGTGAACCAACATCTGTTTGGCTATTAATCCAGTGCTCTAGTCAATTGATCCACGTGATTATAATATTACTGTACTTATTTATGCATTACCAAGAAACTACTTTAATAAGTGGTTGCCACTTTGTGGTTGAGAACCACTAAGTTTTTGCTGCGTTATTATAGAAAATTTATCTGGTGATTGGCATTTTTATAATTTAATATGAACATAGTAGGATCTAATGCCATCAAAGCAAAAATGTGTATTTCATGCAACCCAGGAAAAAAAATTGGGTTTGTAAAGAATTAAAATTTTTATAGTGCTGCAAATGAGAGAAAGTGAAATGTACATTTTGTCTGATTTTTGAATTTTTTGCGTTTTTTGAGAAAATATTTTTTTTGAATAAGTTAGAATTACTAACTCTATATTTTACTAAAGTCAAAGTAAAGAATAAGAATACAAGTATAGATATTAAACTAACAAGTGCCAATACATTTCCTCTTTGTTTCAAAATTATTTTCAGCCAAAGGTAAATATGTGCAAACTTTCTTTGGAATAACTTTTTAACCAAAAAGTAAAATTTTACTTATAACACATAAAAAGTGAAAAAATAAATTAAATGCTTATCATACAAAATAAATGCATTAAACTTCTTTGATTTCCATCCAAACCATATTTAAAAAAAAAATTAATATATATATATATATATATATATATATATATAATATAATATATTTGTTCACTCTGATAATATTGTCCCAGAAATTTGGCCAACGAAACCAATGTGCTTTGGTAATGAAAGTACATAATATGGAAAACCAATATACGCTCCCACTCAAATAAAAGAAAGAAAAATAGTAAGAATACAGGGCAGCCAGATACTTTTTTGCACAAACTCCAAAATTTTAAATATATTTCCTCGAAAAAAAACCCACCGAATAAAATAGACGTTTTGTCATCCAAAACAATTATTTATTTTTTAACAAGTATTTTCTTCTTATAGAGATAATTTTTGGATGAATATTTTTTCATAACTACATATGCATTGGAAAAAATACATTATATATTAAACTTCAGATTCACCATCTTGTATACCAAAGAAATTATTACTCTACATAACATTAGAATTGTTATTTTTCAACATATCGGATTAAAGTGTCGAAAAAAACCCACCGAATAAAATAGACGTTTTGTCATCCAAAACAATTATTTATTTTTTAACAAGTATTTTCTTCTTATAGAGATAATTTTTGGATGAATATTTTTTCAGAACTACATATGCATTGGAAAAAATACATTATATATTAAACTTCAGATTCACCATCTTATATACCAAAGAAATTATTACTCTACATAACATTAGAATTGAAATTTTTCAACATATCGGATTAAAGTCTTGGCAACAGATTTTATTAATATTAACACATTAATAGCCAAGGTAACTTCCAGCAGATATTTGTGCAAAAGATTTGTTTTACTACATATTGCTTACACTTGATGTATAAAAATTAAAAATCTTATAAAAATATATAAGGCTTTTTTTGTTTTAGCATTACCACGACGATATATTTTGCAGAAATAAGTAAGGAAGCACTCATACATTATATATTTTAGAAATAAATCAGCATATTACCAAAAAAGGTCAGATTAGAAAAGAACATTGGAAAATACGAAAATTTAAAAAATTGCTAAATAACATGATTTGTTCTTTTTCTTAAAGAGCAAAAATTCACAATCAACTTTCAAGTATTATCAGTAATATATTCCACAAATTATTTATTACTTTCAAATCGCTCTTTAACACTTATTTAAATAAGAAAGAAAAAACTGTAAATCTCTATACTTCAAAAATAGCAGCCGATAATTCAACTGTACTACATCAGGTATAGTAGATATTAATCAGTTAAGATGCTTCCTGGAGTTCATACTACATGATTTCTCGAAGCTTTTGTTAATATCCTAACCGAAAATACGCATTAAACACATGCGTTGCCTATAGGGACTGTAAGTATATTGAATACTACAACAACAAGTTCTTTACAATGGCAAGTAAGTTAAATTTTAAGTTATAAACTTTTGTCCAAAATTCCATTTATACTAACTAAACAAAAGATGCAATTACAAAAAAATTTCCCCGAAATATTTTTAATATCCCCAACAAATTCATCAATCCCCAAACCAAAATTTTCATCCTTTTCTGGAACAAAAATTCCTAAAATTTTGGGTCAAAACCCAAAATCTAACAGCCCTGTAACAATACATTCTACTTAAATAATAAACAACAACAAGAGTTGTGTAAAGCAAATGAACAGATAGTAGTTAGACAAAAAAAAATAAATAAATAAAAATAAAAAAAAATAAAATAAAAAATAAATAAAAAAATAATAAAACAAAGATATATAAAGAAAACAAAATCTAAATATATAAGTACAGAGAAGGTAAAATGATTGATAAACTTATAATTAGAAAAACAGCTTTAATGAGAAGTAAACTAGTGATTAGAAATCAGTTCTATAATTAGTTATTTTATAACAGGTACAGCAGTGTTGTCAGAAGATTAAAAAATAGAGGCTAAATTGAATTTTAAAAAAGTTTGAGAAGGCTAAACTTCAACAGGAAATAAGGCCAGAAAAAAACATTTTTTTTTTTTTTTAATTTAGAAACCTTTTTTTCTCGTTCTCACTTTTTATATTTTTCTTAAGAAATTATAATAAGTTTATAAATAATACCCAGCAAAGAAACTCAGTGAGAATAGCCCATAAAATTCCCATACAAATTCGGGCTATATTTCATATGAAAAATTACCAAATGTTTTGAAGTAACTTTTCATCATTTTTGAACTATAATTCTTTCTTTGTTTTAATTATTTTTATAAGTAGTTTCTATAGTTCATAAAGTGTGTACTTATATTAAAAATTAATTATAATAATCGGCAGAGTAACTCCATAATATTAGTTAATGCACTTTTAATTTGGAGAATGAAGAATTTTTATTAAATATAAATAATCTAGATTTTTTGTGCGAATGGTTCTGTAAAAATAAAATTAGAAATAGGAAATAAGAAAGTATAACCTTCGTTATTGAAAAACTAATATTTTAGATTTTTTAGGACAATTTTAATAATCAAAAGAAGGGTGCAAAAAAGCTAGAAGCTAAAACGAAAATTTTTAAGTTAAAAACAATATAAAAAGGCTAATCTGGCAATACTGTTTATTGGGAAGAATCTGAACAAATTATTGATTTTATGCAATTGTTTTAATTATAATGTAATACTCGAGTGCATTTGTTTTGACATCGTACTAAACTCTTTTTTCCATATTAGAAATCCATTATAAACATGGCATTGTATTACTTAGGACAAAAGAAAATAGATACAAAACAATACCAATTGCTACATCATTATTCTTTTTTGTAAGTGAAGTTCATTTTGTTTCTTAAAAAAAAAACTAAAAAAGATGTTGGGAGAAAACTCAAATACATGCTACATACGGTACAACCTTATGACTGTTGCATTAATAATGTAATACTCTTGATACATAAACATGACATTGTTAGGTATTTAAAGAGGAAAATTTTCATTGTAGAATATGAAAAATTATAAAAAAAGTAAAAAACGTATTTATGGTCACAAGTCTAATTTAAAGTATTAGAAATATGTATTTACTTTGTTACTTTATATATATATATATATATATATATATATATATATAACGAATGTAAGAACTACGTACGAAAAAAAAAAATAAAAAAATCTTTGTTTGTGTCCATAATATCTTACACGGCTTTTTATAAAAAGGGTAAGGTCTTTTTTCTAATGCCGTTTAAGGAACTTAAATTGGTTAACAGTTATTCGGGATAAATACTTTTAAAGCCGCGAAGTTCGAAAAATCATTTTTTTATAACTTCTGATTTTGAGGTTATATATTCTATAATGGTATAATATACTAACTCATATCCACAAACTACAATATCCCAGCAAAAACTTTGCTTTCCTGGTTAGCTAGCAGGTATAATTGGAAACAAAAATAAACTACTTATTTTTTGCCTGAATAACTAGTTATTTTTGTTCGAATTGTCCACAAATTAATGTAGTTAGTTTTTGACTCTAGGGATACTCAAAAATATGTACCTAAACAAAAATAAAAAAAAAACAAACAAATTTTGCCGTCAGTGAGACTCGAACTTGGACACACACTAACCATTCGTTTTTACTGACTAATGTCTTACTCAGTACACCATCTCGCACATAGCATCCTAAGCGACAAAAACTCTATTTAATTTAAAATATCTTATTAGACATTTTGTTATAAAAAACTGACAGCTTCAGAATGGGATTGAACCAACAACCTTCTGGTTGTCCAAGTGTTTTTTTTTTTTGCTGTAGCACCGTTTTATTATCATCATTGTTAAAACCCAAAAAATTTACACTTTTTGAAGGTTATTAAAAAAAACTGATTTATAATAATTATTGAATAATATATAAATGTTAGTTATGCATAAATATTACTATTTAACTCATATTTTAAACATGAATTGAGATAATTTTTGGTGGGTAAAAAAATTAATTTAATTAATTTTTATTTAATTACTATTTTTCGATAAATATTTAATAAGAATCATCGCCTAGCGCTTATCATTGCAACTTTTTCATCCCAAGTCTCAAATGATGTTAAGAATTACTGTTTTGATCAAAATTAAAAAAATGTACATAATTTTAACTAGTATGTAATTTATTTTTCTATAACTCTTAGAAAAACTGATTTATAATAATTATTGAATAATATATAAATGTTAGTTATGCATAAATATTGCTATTTAACTCACATTTTAAAAATGAATTGAGATAATTTTTGGTGGGTAAAAAAATTAATTTAATTAATTTTTATTTAATTACTATTTTTCGATAAATATTTAATAATAATCATCGTCCTAGCGCTTATCATTGCAACTTTTTCATCTCAAGTCTCAAATGGTGTTAAGAATTTTACTGTTTTGATCAAAATTAAAAAAATGTACATAATTTTAACTAGTATGTAATTTATTTTTCTATAACTCTTAGAAAATCGTTTTGAATGAACAAATACAATAATAGTAATTATAAAAAATGCATATTGTTTTTCTCATCCACAATTATTATTTCGATAGAAATATATTTACTAATTAAAAACAAATAACTATAACCCAGCAAAAACATGCCTATTAAGAATTTTTTTTTATCTTGCTGCTCTTTAGGCCAGCTTTTTTAACTTTTCTGATAAAAAATATAAAGCAGTTTAAAAAAAAGAGTCACATTCCATCGAGAGATGTAGAGATTTTCCCTTAAAATATAGTCTGTAACTCAACTTTTTCTTCGGTTATCAGGTTTCTTTCAGTGATCGTAACCCGCCTGCACTCCTAGCAATTTTTTTATATGGTCGATATGTATAAATTTTTGTTCAATTTTCATTTTAAGAAAATATAATTGTAGTATAATTAATAAATTTAATTTAGCATATATTTTCTGAGAATAATAGAAAATGTAGAAAAGTTTTTGGTATTAATTTTTTCAAGTACAGTAAAAGCTATAAGGCTTAAAATGTGCAAAGATTATTTCGTGTGAATATATTTCGTGTCCTTATATTTTGAATTTGAAAACCATTTTCAATTCGAAAATAATACTGTTCAAAAATTGGCAATAAAATTTTTGTATAACTTATTTGAGCTTATCAAATAAAGTATTCACTTAAAGTTTCGTGATTAATTAATCTGAATATTCAGAGAGAAATGGATTAAGAAAGTATAACGAACCACTACTGAAAGCCCTAACTTTCTGGAAACAGCGCTACTTAGAGTTTCGGCTGTACTCAGAAAATTGAGATGGTACTTGTTCCCAGAATATTAGCATTCGGTTCGCTACATAAGATTTTAAAAAAATGTATCCTTAATACACGTATAAGAATTATCAATTGCTGTTTTTCAATAATGCTTTTTCATACAGCAAATATGTTTTTCGCTAAGTAAAATTTCATTAAACTATCATACAGTTATTGATATCTTATGCATGCAATGCATATTACATTTTCCCTAGAAAATCAATATTAAGATTTTGCAAAAAATACAATGATATTTGAAATAGTATAAAACTTTTCAGACGAATTTAATTGAATAAATGCTAGTAAAACTTATTGAAAAACGCATATACTTTGACAACAGTTCTTGCAAACGTGAGCTGTTGTAATAGGAAAACTTTTATTTGAAATTTAAAACAATGTTCTTGAGTAAAAAAGAAGTAAAAAATATTTTCAGCGGAAATACCGAAGAATAAATGTGAAATATTAGTATGTTAGAGTGCTATATTCTTCTGTGCCGAATCTTATATACCCTTCACCCGTGTTAAATGAAGATGAAATACTTTATATTAGATGTAATTACGAATATATTTATCTATACTAAGATGCACGGAAAACCTATAAGGTCACTTTTGTTTTGTTGCGTGTACATAATACTTCAATGGGTCTTTGATGATAGTGCTAAAATACTTATTGCTAAAAGGTGTTCTTGCATACACCGTTTGGTATCATTTATTTGACATTTGATCATTTTATAGACAAACACGTAGAAAATGTGCACTTTCCAAATAAATAATCGCCAATAATTTTCTTTCGACGATTGCGTTAATAGAAAATGATGTTTAAGTGTAAAATATCTTGGAAAAATTTTGATAATTGTCAGACATTATTTGAAATATTTAACAGAAAATACAGGGAATGTCAATACCAGTGCTAGTGATTTACTCCTTTAAAATTGTATCCTCTTGTTAATTTTTCCTTATATTCTTTAAAAATTCTCGATTAGAGTTTTTATTCAAAATTGAATTTTTACGAAATTTATGAGCAGAGTTGCCGCGAGATAAGAATAAAATAAGGATAAATTGACTTAAAAAAGTCCAAACAAGGCTAAATGTTTTCAAAACGGAAAAAGCTAATTTTTTTAGTTTTAAAATTTATTTTTTCGTGTTATCAATAGTTTTTGACATTTTTTAAGACATTAAACGACTGCCAGCAAAAGGACTGATTGAAAAATCTTTAAAAAATGCACATAAAAATTTGGGTATGTTTTATATGAAAAATTAATCAATTTTTGGAAGTTATAATTAATTTGGAGAATGAAGCGCTACAGCGAAAAATTTTTATTAAATATATTTTTTGGGCGAATAAATACACAGAAATACTTAAATGGTTGATTTTGTAAAATAAAATTAGTAATAGCAAATAAGAAACTACTACTTCGCTGTTGAAATAGTAATATTTTAGCCATTTTGTGACAATTTTACGAATGAAAAAAGCTCGAAGCTAAAGCGAAAATTTTGAGGCTAAAATCAAAACAAAAAGACTGGATTTAGCCTCAAAAAGTTTAAACTCGCAACACTGTTTACAACTTAAAGCACTCTGCTACAGCGAAAAATCGAGAATATACATGACGTACGTTACATGCATTCTCAATGGCATTACAAATTAGTTTTAAAAATGTTCAAGACACCTTAAGAATTTTGAGTTATGTTCAAGAAATTGATTTTGGGTAGATTCATGTATAAATGCATTCTTATTTCTGATAAATTTTATTGGTTATTTCTTTTTAAACATTTTTGGGAAGTAGAATAATCAGGTATTTCAATAGTAAAAATTTAATTATGTCTTGTTGAAATATTAAAGGATAGTTTAACAACATTAAAAAAAAGAAAAAATTCTTACATACATTTCTAATGTTTGCTCCAAAAAATATGCTCCAAGTAAAATATCAAATAAAATACTTTATCTTAAGATATATATAGAAATTTTTGATAAAATTTAGAAAATATTTAATAAATTTTTGGGTTTTAGGGGATATTACGCAGAAAAATATAAAAATGGATTTCTACTACGAAATTGTCATATTAAATAAAATTTTGTATGATTTTACTCCAATCAGCAAAATGATAATATTAATTAAATGGAAGTAATTGATTGTTATATGAACTTCAATTTTTTTTTTTTTATCAGATCAACAAAAATTTATGGTGGAAACTTGCTTCGACTTAACTATTATATTAATTGATGCGATTCAAAATGTAATTGAATCAATACATTGCAATTGAAATAAAATACAATAGAAATTCAGAGTCTTCAAATAAAATATATTTATTGCAGAGTTTACAAAAATGATGTATTTTATATAATGTAAGTAAATAGTCTACAAAAACTAAGAAATACATTAAAAAGGTATACTTATACTTATACTAATATCTTGATACCTCTGCAGAAAAGTTCAACAAAGTGGGAAAGGGCGGTGTAACATTTACACAATAAAAAGAGGAATATTATTACAAAATTTTTACTAATGGTGAAATAGAAAAAGTGCTTAATGAATTTTCCAAATATTAAAAACATGTACTTATCATATGATTTACAAAAGTTTGAAATCGTCCTTTGCACTTTCAACGTAAACTGCACGGTTTCATTAAATAGATCACTAAAAGTCCAAAAGTTCACGTAATATTACATTAATTTTAAATTTATTATTGTTAAAATTTTAAAATGTTTATTATCATTTTTTCCTTTTGTTTTAATTTTTTTTTTTTGATGAAATATAACTTTTTATAAAATAAAATTATTACAATAATTAAATATTATTATCAGGGGTGTTCTGAAAACTGCTTCGTTGCCTTCATGTTGCATTTAATTATTTCTAAATTTGCACACAAACTACTAAATTGTTAAATATTATTAAATTTTTTAGCACCAGCTGCTATAAAAAAGATAATTCACGAACATTGGTAAACAAAGCAAAAAAAAAAAAAAAAAATTTATAAAACAAGCAGTGTCATTAGAAATTTATTAGTATTTATGGTTTTGTGTAAATAAAACCTAATTTTTTTGCAAAAATAAATAGAAAATACATCATGATAAATACAATATAACATTTAAAGTGAATTTTCTACAAATAACATAGAAAAATAGGCAAGTGATTTCCAATTATTTGTCATTTAGCTGATTTCATACAATTATCTATCTAACAAGAGATAAAGAGAAAAAAATTTTAAAGTTACTGCGAATTCCCCAGACCGTTTATATGTTCTAGACCACTTCTGTAGGGAATATACAAAGAAATATTTGTTTTTTTGAGAAATGTTAAAATAAAATGCTATTTCTAATTAAATTTGAATCATAATTACTAAAAAATATGTCCTTGTTTCTGAAGGATAACTCAATCCCATTTCTATGCTTGGTTAAAAAATTTTTATTTTTGTTAACACTTTCAAAACTCCAATGTCATACTTTTAAAAATATTGTTAAATAAATTTTAAAAAAGTTTAATTAAAACTATGCATGTTTGTATACAACACTACATGAAATAAAACTAAAAAATTTAGGTCAATACCTTGTATGACTAAGCCGTTCCTGCGACTTGAATTTTGCAGATTTTGGCAAAAAAGAATTTTTTGGTAGTTATTTTTAGATATAAAAACAATTATTTTAGAACAGTGTTATTAGAGAATAAGATACTAGCAATAAAAAAGGTAAATTTAACTCTCAACTGAGCTTGGGGTCAGCATTTTTTAAAGGCACCTATTATCAAATATATGTAAAGTAAATTTTATTAATTAATATAATGGACAACTAAAACCATTATTATCTCATTCTGAGAAGTAAGGTTAAGATAAAACAAAAAAATTTTTCTTGATGCTTTCTCTAAAAATCTTTAATATTTCAAATTTTGACATTTGACCTTTTTATTTCAAAAGTAATCCTTGTATAATTTTCTTAAAAACTTCAGAATACATTTTCTGAGATATGGTGTATATTACTGTGTAATAATTTTGTTTAGTCTGAAAATAAGTTAAAAAAATTTACTGTGAAAAATGCCTGTGTGCCGAAATGCGCAAAATTCAAATCGCAGGTATTGACCTAACTCTATTTTAATTTTATTTCATGTAGTGTTATCTATAAACTTGCATAGCTTTATTCGAACTTTATTAAAATTTGTTTAACAATGTTTTTAAAAGTTTGAAATGGGAGTTTTGAAACAGTATTAAAAAAAATCAATATTTTCACCATACATGGAAAGAAGTTTGAATTATCTTAGAAAAACAAGAAAATATTTTTCAGTAATTGTGGTCCAAATTTTATTAAAAATAGCATTTCATTTAAACATTTCTCAAAAAATTAAAAATTTGTTGGTACACTCCTTACACAAGTGGTCAAAAACACATTAGCGGGGAATTTTTAATAGTTTAAATAACCAAATTTTGATAGATAATTATGAAATTATGTATGTTTGATAGATAATTATGTATAGATTACGATATTTTAACATTTTGTTACAAATTAAAGTAATTAATAGCTAAATTTTTCTAAAATCTGTGAAAAAGTCATATTTTCCCCATATAAACGCACCATAAAAATCCGATGCGGCAATATATATTTCACAGAATATCTTTTTATGACCCAAGGAACGATTCTAGGGAAGTTACATTCAAAATTAAAAGGTAGTAAAATTTGAAGCAGTCTAATATACATATGATTAGTAGGGCGATTCACCGTAAAATGAACTAAATCAAAGTGTATCGCACATTCAAACGTGCCTAAATATAAACTTCCTACGATGATTGGAACGACCATTTATTTTTTTAATTCAAATTACTAGTTACACATTAGATTATTCAATTATTTGGGTATTCATATTAATCAGTTAATTCGACAGGTAATTAGTCGGTGTTAAAAGTTACTATTCGGTAAATTACTATTCGGTAAATTATTCGATTAACAGAATAATCTTGGTAATACATAGAAAACATATTTACATACAAATTTCGTATTTAATATATTGAAATAGTTATTTATAAACATAATGTAAATAAAATTCTTTCATAAAGGGTTCATCTTAGTAGTTCTTTCACCATTTGTATGAAAAAATTGCATTTTTCACCTAATACTACCTAATATTCTCCTATTTTATTATATATGTAATATATAAATGCAGAAGTAGTGAAAATTCGGATAATTTCCATTGAATTTAACATAAACTTGTCATTGGAAAATGTTCTCTTTTTTGACATCAGTGAAGTGGAAGTCATGCTAAAGATTTCATGCAAAATTGCAATGAACGTTCGAATTCTTTTTCTCGGAACAGGGAAATTGGTTTTAATTTTTATATAACATTAACATTAAAAAAAAAAAGAAAAAAAAAATACGCATAAAATTTTTTTAAATGGTCATAACTTTTGTTATATAAAAGATATCAAAATGATTTTTTTGCAGTAGATTTGTCAAAGCTTGTAGTTTAAGATGTCATGTCAAAATTTTGAAAATATTTTTATTAAGATATTTTTTTGTAAGAATTTTCTTTAATGACGTTTATCTAAAAAATCTTATTTTTTTATATCTTTTTTTTTTTTTTTTGGTAAGAAGCATTATTTATCTTGCTACAGAGAAAATCACGAAGAGGTCAAAATTTTTAAATTTAAAATGAAATTACTCATATATTAAAAACAGTTCAATAACAATTAAACAATTTTTGCTTTCTACTAGCAATGCTATGTTTATGAAGTTAAAGATGAAACTTATAAAGACCTATGTTTTCAAAAAACATAACAGAGGGAATAAAAAGTAAAAATTTTGATGTACAAATTTTTGATGTACAAATAGTTATTTTTCAGTAACGTGGACAATGATTTTAATTATGAAAATATCCGTAATGCAATTTATTAAAAACGTAACCTTACACATGCAGGAGCAAATAATTAGTACTTTTTTGTTAATAGTAAGTAGAATGGCTCAAAAATCGAATGAAGCTTATTGAGTACTTTATTAAAGAATAATTAGTCCATTATGCCACTATGAATATATATGCATTTTTATTATGACCAAAAGAAATATTTTTGGATTTTTACGCTCTAACTGGCTTGGCTTTATCCAAGTTAACTAAAAAAACTCCAAGGTTTTTTTCGCAAAAATGCTTTCGGAAAATTGGTTTTTTTTTGTATTTCAAAACTTTCTTGACAAAGAAATGTTTTACAAATTTTACATATGTACGAGGATATTCTACATTTATAATTTTCCATACACAATTCTTCATACTTTATGAATGTTATGCAATAGAAATAGGGAACAATTACTAAATTACTAAAAACTAAATCATACAATTAGTCTTAAAATTTTTCTGCCCATAATTATTATCATCAGTCTGTTGAAAAAGATTTTCCCACGAAGATATGAATCCCTGTTACTAAAATGTTCAATAAAACATAGCTAAAATATTGTTTTCTCAATATGTTAAAGTAAGTTCCCAGCAACAGAAAGATTTCTAAATTTTATACAGTTTTGTTAATTGCTTATAAAACAAAAATTTTATTATAAACAGCTTTAACATTTGGCGAATTTAGTCACCAATCGTCCCTTTTTCAACCGCCTGTGCACTTTTTTGGCTCCTTTTTTACAATGAAACTAAAGGACGACTTTTTAGGACTATATGCTAAATGACGAGAAACTAAGTTGTTTGAAAATCTCAACTCATTATATATTAATTTAAATGATTTTAACATAGATCCGAGGATTTTATAAATGAACTGAAATTGTTAAAAAAATACAGCTAATGATAAATGATTCAAAACACCAAATATCGAAACCTTTTGGACCGAATTGGGAAAATTAGAAAATATATTTGAGTAATACTTTTTTATAGATTCATATTTTTACTTTGGAACATAGCAGTGCTGCGGCGGAATGTCTTTTTTCTAAATTATCACCAATGAAAAATAAACTGTCCAACAGTCTTGTGAATCTATGCTTTCAGTTTTAAATTTGTTAGACGGGGATTTGTAAGACTGAAGTCTGAGTAAAAACCTAGTACAAAAGTACAGAAGTTTAATTAGTAAAAAGAGAATTTTCTGTTAACTATTTTTATTAATAAATTTTTATTTTTGCAATAATAAAAATCATTTTGTTATTAATGAAAATTAATTTAATAGTTTTTCTTAAAATACTATATTTTCCCTATTTGTTTTGATAAAATAAATAAATTTTGAGAAGCTTTTTTGAGTTTTGAAGCAGTTAGCCCTTCTATCAAAAAATCACCTTTTTGGCGATTTCATTTTTTTAGATATCTTTCTTTGGACACTTTTTAAAAATAGTAAAAATAGTAATGCTGATTATGAGTAACAACTTTTCAAAATTTATTATTAGTCTTTAATAAAACCTTTTATAAGTTCCTCAAAACTATTATGAATAAAGATGTTAATGTTTTAAAATAATTTTTTTTTAATTAAACAAAATTTTAAGAATTTTTGATGATCAAATTTTCTTCTTACCAGTCCTTAGTTTTTCTGAATATATAAAATCATTGACGCTTAATTAATTGAACATCCGACTGGGCTTACACTGGATACCTGGAGATTTGAAATCTTATACATATATTTATTTTTGATGGTCATTTAGTCAGACAAAAACTTTTTTGGTTTTCTATTATTTTTAAACCAATTTTGTACCTGAAATAAACTAAATTCTTTGAAAATTGTACAATTTATTTTAATGTAAATGTACAGTAAAGAGCCTCATGTAAAAATTAAGATTTGTCTGTTCTTATATGATTCCCAAAATATTACATCTGAATGTTAAAATTTATGTGAGCTTGACCATTTTTAAAATGCCTTTAAAAATGCGTAATTCTTTCAGTATCATTATCAAAATTTTCGTTTAAAAACTTAATTTCAGATTGTAAGAGAGACATACTGGCACCAGGAATATTCATTTAAATAATTCTAATGTCTCTTTTTAGTCGTAGAATATTAAGGTTTTACTAACAGTTTTTGTAATATTTTCTTTATTAAAACATACAATTTTATATATTTCCGAAATTTTTCAACATATAGTGGGATTAAATGTACCATTGGAATGGAGTATCTTGGTCTCTTTAACAGCAAGAGGGTAAATTTTATGCGTTTTATTTCCAAAAAGGATAAATTTGCAATTTTTGCCAATAAGTCGCATGGAGGTATTTATTATATTTAGAAACAAATGCACTTATGAAAAATATAATAAGTTACTTTAAAACCGCGATATTAATCGAATTAAAGGGATTTTTGAAATTTGGTCACTATTTTACACGAATTTATGGTTTTTGTGATAAATCTGTGCTTTTGGTGACATTTATTTTCTAAACTAACCATTTATTTGATACAAAAATTAACATAAATGTAAATTATAATGGAAAATATCCAAAATATTTAAGCTTTTAAAAAATAGTATTTCAAATAAAATCATAGAAAATTTTAATTTCGTTAAAATTTTTTGTTTTTTGTCTCCATACAAATCAATGCACTTTAATGTACATAATTTCTTTATTTCGTTATTCTTGAAATTTATACTAAAAAGTTTTCTGTTTGCTGAAGTCTGTCTATTAGTGAAGTGTTACATCAAAGTAAAGTGTAGTTTCAATAACATGATTTACGATAGATTTTAATTAAAATTCGATTCGTGGAAATTTAATTGAATTTCTGTACATGTTTGTCATTTAACCTATTGTTCGGTAGTAGTATATACATATCTATAACTATATGTTGTAAGTAGTTACTCATACCAGCAAAAGCAAAGAAAGTAATCAGATTTCAGCAGCTACTAAAATACTTTTTCTTAATGCATACATATATATTTACCAAGGTTGGAAACCGAAACAAATAACAGGATCGGAATTCAATTTATTTTTATATCGGAAATTTTATCAGTAAGGGTATTTTAAATTTTATCGGTATCGGTATACTGGTGCCGAAACTAAAATTTGTCAAAACCTTAAAAAAGTTGCATTTTGCATAAATTTTTAATTAAATTTCGCAAAAAAAGAATGAAATTACATATTTGTATATTTCGTTTAACAAGATATAATAAAATAATTAAAAGATTAAAAATTTGTTGCGGTTTAGTTTTTATCGTTTTTCAAAGTTCATACTTTTTCTGATTTTTTTTTTAATTCTGAAATTCAATATATTTTCATATCTAGGTTCGACTCAGGTAAACTTAAACTTAAACCGATGCTTAATTTAACTGGTTTATAATTATTTTTGTAACAACGAAATTTTTTAATGAAAAAGATAAAGAAATCTATATCCGTACTCTATCAATTATATTTAAAGAATAATATTTTCCATTTTTATAAACACAACACGGTTCAATTAATTCTGAGTTCCTGCTTTGTAAGATCGAATTCGTAATCCCAAATCGTCCAACTAGAAATTATACTCCTTTAAAAATAAAATATTTTCGAACCAATTATGCCAACTTTGATCCCATGAGACGTATATGCAATCAATTCAACAGTTTCTATCCATATATTGATTTCTCATTAAATCCAATCCGCATTAAGAGGATTATTTTTAACTTAGTTAAATAATAAGTTTTTGTTATTGAATGATTATGAAAATATTTTATTGTTAATAGCTTTAAGAATAATATATATGCTAGCCTGTAAGAAATTGTAATTTCATTGGCTATTAAATAAATAAATAAAATAAAAATAAACATTAAAGCATTAACGAATATTAAAATCTCAGATTTTTAATACAAAAATTTGTTCAAATAATTTTACAAGAATTAAAAAAAAGCTAATATTAGTCCAAAAAAAGCAAAAACAAAACATATTTTAACAAGACAGAAGAACATATAAGGCAAAAAAGGCATTTTTGTATGAAAAATGCGTTGCGGATATCGTAAAAATTGCGTTACCGGGGAGGTTAAAAAAATAAAGTCGGGGATTTTTTGAAAAAAAGGGCCAACTACTTCAATACCTAAAAAAACTCCTCAAAATTTGTTTATTTGATAAGAACAAAAAATATTGTATTAAAAAAAAGAAAAAACTACTAAACTAGATTTTGTTAGTAGCAAAATAATTTATTTATAATAATTTTTATTATTGCAAAAATAAAGATTTATTCATAATAATAGTTAACATAAATTTCTCTTTTTTTAATTAAACTTCTGTAATTTTGTACGAGATCTTCATCGTGACTACAGTCTTATAAATCCACGTCTAAAAAATTTAGGACTAAAAGCATGGATTAGCAAGTGTTGACTTTAAATCTTTAGGACAGTGATAACTTAGAAAAAAGACGTTGAGCCAAAGTAAAAATATAAATTAGGATATAAGTATTCATCAAAATTGTAAAAAGTTTCGCCATTTGATATTTTAAATAGTTATTTATAAACTTTATATATCTATAACTATATTGTTTTAGTTTTTAGCAGTATCAGTTCATTTATAAATTCTTTGAAGTCTTCTGTTACATCATTATATTGTGAAACAATCTTAAAATGATAATTTCTTAGTTGGAATAAGTATATAATGGGTCGAATAATTTCAAACAACATAGTTTTTCGTCATTTAGCACATAGTTTTAAAAGTCGCTAGCTACTTAGTTTCATTAAAAAAAGAGCAAAAAAAAGTAGCACAAAAAAGGCTGCTCACCCCAATCGCCATAAAAATTATTAAACAAATTATGCCTTCTCAAAGGGTTTTTGGGTTATATAGCTGTTTAGCTAACAGTCAGAGCAAATGTGTAAATCAGATAAGAGAATTTTGTGGAGGAGAAATAGTGCTCCAAAAAGAACTACTAATTAGGTCCCCAACTCCCCAATACGCCATTTACCCACAAGAGGTTTTTAAAGTTAAAAGGGACTAAAAAGTTTTAAAGTTGAAAGGAACAAAAAAGTACCGCTTTACTGTGCGAAATGAGAGGCAAAAAAATCGCTTTAACGATATATAATCATCAATTTTATTGTTAAAGCTTTAATCAGAAAAGGGTGAAGATGTATCTTTCTGAACGACATTTCGTGAACTCTCAGGGAACCTAAAATTAAAGGGAGAATATACATAGCAGCAAATATCAAATATTTAACGAAGATTCCATCATGAATTTCAACATTAATTAATTAATTGGCTTTTAAGGAAGCCATAAATCTTCTCGTTTATTATTGATAGCTTGTTGTAAGCTGAAATGCCACATATCTTAGACAATACATTTTTTGTACTAGCACTAAGACTTTTTATAAAAAAAATACAATAATGATCGGTTAGGATGGCTTAACTGTCATTGAGACATGATATTAAGCCAACTTAAACTCGACTATATTGCCTGACTATTTCCGGCAGAAATAGTAAATAAAATATAAATAATAGTATTTAAGTCTCATATAGTTAAAATTTATGTGTACAAATTTTTTTGAAAAGTTAAAAAAATTAAACGTCGTTATCTCATAAAACTTGGATGTTCTAACGGAAATTTGTTACCTAATTTTAATACATTAAATATACTGTTGATATTAAAAATAATTTCATCTTTCTCATTTTCTCATGTAAATTATATGAGTAATTATTTTTACAATATCATATTACAAGGAAATGTTTGGATGGAAATAGTATTTTTAAAATACCGAAACAAAAATACCAGTATATACCGATACAGGCGAAAACGGTATATCGGTATCGGTTACGGTAACCAATTTATTGAATGGTATTTAATCGGTATCGGTATTTATAACGTTATCGGTTTCCAACCTTGATATCTACATAAAATTAAACATAAAGACCTTGTATGCACAACTACACCCATATTTTAACAAGACATGTTTAAAAAGGAAATTTTTCATTACCTGTTTTTACATAAAATATGCATATTCAAAATCTAATAAAAACTAAAACATTCCTGTAATGTAATTGAAACTCATGGTAGGATAAATATTAAAAATTCACAAAGAATTTATGTGGATAAAAATTCAGTCATATTTTTTGTTATTTTTGTTTAGTTTTATCTTGTTTTAATGTCTTTATCTCTATAATTTAAATTCCTTTGATCTTTTGCTAAACGAACAAAGTCATTTAATTTTACCTTCAGATTTTTGTGGTCTGTGAGAGTTATGTATACCTAAATTAGCTTTTCTCATATCTTTTCTTATTATTTTTTTTAATTGAAATATTGAACAGTAATTACTTTATTAGCTGTGTACTTTGTGTAAGTATATATTTTTTTAATTAAAAAAATCAGGATTCATGTCTAGAGCATTATATATTATACATAATTATATTAAATTTTTTTTACAAATATTTCTTTTTATTTAAAACTATAGCAAATTAATTATACTGTTGGAAGTTTTAACTTAAACGTTTGTGTATCCTGCCTTAATAGTTTTTACTGCTTTTAATATTTTTATATGTGTTTATAAATGTATGGTTTTTCCAAGCTGAAATACCTGTTAACCTAAATGCCTTTCCAAATTGCAGTTGTTTCATGCATGACATGGTCTATATGCATGATGTATACAATGTTTGCATGTGTTTGTTGGATTTAAATGGCAGTCATTATGAAGTCTGAAAGCATTTTACATTTACTTCTTACATTGCATGCCAAAAATTGTACCATATAAAAATTATTTGCATACACTAAAAAATATATATACAAAAATATACATACGTATGCACGTATATGTTATTTAAGTACTATAATTTGAAATAAAAAAATGTTGGGTTGATAAGTAAAGTAATTTCGATATTCATTTATTGGAATTTACTATTCTAAAAAAAAAGTAATAATTCTTATTATATACTAGTATGCTTTAACTTACTTTTGTTCTTATAAAACCATTTTTTTAACACCATATCACATTCTAAAAAATATTATGCGAAATATTTTGCGAGCTTCGTAGGAATAATCCAATCATCAGAAAAATTTTATTTTCATTCCATCAGTTCTCAAATTTAATCCATTGACGGACGACTAAAAACACTGCATTTGATAAACTGATTGTACATCATCTCGATAATCATTTAAATACGGTGGTCAGGAACGCAGAACATTGGCATTTCTGATACTTCTTGATCTGATATCGAGTTTTTATTTAGATGAATCTCTTTTGGATTCCAGGTGGCTCGTAGACTATTTATTTTCAGTTACAATCTATCTATTTCTCGTATTCAAGTAATGCCCACCAACACGTTTTGCTTCAAACACAAATGTTATGTAAATCGATTCCGTTGCTCTTAGGTGAGTAACATGACCTTTCATCCCGAATATTGAAAAATCGTAAATCCTGTTAAAGCACCAAATACAGTGGCACATAATTTGGTGTATTCCCATTGGACGAAGATTTAAAATTTGGTAGATTACCTGAACAAATAATAAAAAGTATTTTTTCTTTCATTTATTATTTATCATTAATCATTATAAATTATTTATCATATCGTAAATATTTTCTTTTTTTTTTTTTTGATAACTTGGCTATTGTTTGAAAGGTTATTTTAGATTTTTTGTAAAATTTTTTCATTTATTCTTTAAATTTAAAAAAAGATCTATTTCAAACAACTTTCTTTGGCACATTCTATAAGGGAAGTTTTAAAAATTTTAAATTTTTCGGTAAGTAAAAATAAAAAATTATTAGGTCGATATCTCTTATAAATTCGCAGTACCTTTGAATTTTGCGAATTGCGGCAAAAAGGCATTTTTTTTGTAATTTTTGTGTTGTGGAGTCAACTTTTTTAGACTAGAATAGAGATTATTAAAAATTATAACCTAATGGATAGTGGAAAATACTTTTCGATTTTTTTTTAATCAATCTCAACAATGATAACTTCTAGAGTAGGACGGCCAAAATTCAAATATTGAAATATTTAAGATTTCTAACGAAAATATAACTCAAAATTATGCACTTTTAACTAAATTTCAATGTAATTTTACAAAAATATAATTAAAAGACAATAGATGCATTCAAAAAACATAAATTTAATCCTCAACTGAACTTGGGGTTGACATTTTTGGAAACATCCTCCATTCTTGAATATGTGCAAAGTAAATTTTATTAACTGATATCATGGGCAAAGAAAATAATACTTACTTAACTTGTTTCTCTATGTAAACTAAATTTATTATAGAAATTATTGCTTTGAAATCCATATAAAAATAAATAATTTTTAGTTATATTTCGGATAAATCATCAAATATTCCAAAATTTGAAAATTTACTTTCTTTCTTAAGGGTTATCATTGTTGACAAAATTTCGATATATATTTCCTATAATCTAATATAGATTCTTGTTATGTTTTAAACTTTAACAATCTGCATGCTAGTTTAAAAAAATTTACTCCATAACACAAAAATGATCAAAAAATGCCTATGTGCTGAAATCCGCAAAATTCAGATCTAAGGTTCGGCGAATTTACAAAAGATATCGACCTAGGTTTTTTATTTATACTTTCTATAGTATATTTATAAAACAGCATAATTTCTTCATAACATTTTTGAAATTTGGTTTAACAAAATTTTGAAAAATTTAAATTAGTGATTTGAAACATCCATAATAAAAATCAACGTTTTTTAAAAAAGCATCAAAAGAGGATTAATATAATACTGCAAGATTTATTTTTATCTAGTAATTATGGATAAAATTTTACTTAAAATAACATTATATTTCAGCATTTCTAAGAAAAATGTGTTTACGTTGCTTGCACAAGTGTTCAAAAACATATTAATTGTTTGGGGAATTTATAATAACTTTAATTTTTTCTAACCGATTTTAACTTTTTTTTTATCTTGTTTGATAGATAATTATGTCTAAATTACGGTTTCTTTACATGAAATTGCAGAAAAAGTTGATGTTAGTAAAGTTTTGCACAAAAAAATTAAAGAATAAAAAATAAAAACTGTGTCAAAGTCAAAATTTTCCCAAATACACCTTACAGATTTCAAGAACGATATGACACGTGTTAGCGATATATTTTGCACACTATATTTTGCATAAAAAAGTGCAATCGTGGGGAGGTTTTGGTTGAAATTTTTTTTTTTTTTTTTTTGAGAAATCCAATGTACTCGTATATGAGTACAAAATTTTTAACTTAGTGATGTGTTTTCGTTTTTGTATTTTTTAATTTTTACAATTTTTTCGCTTTTTGTTGGCAGTTTTTCTTTAGTTTTGTTATTATATATTAATTATAAGCGACTGACTACTTTAATAACATAGAAATAATAAAAGTTGTTAATAGTTGTGCTTATTACTTCAAAAAACTTGTTTTGATTTTAACACCAAAATTCTCGAAAGATTTGGCTTTGATATATATATATATATATATATATATATATATATATACAGATAGATATCGTATGTGAGAAATTATAAACAAAATGACAAACCCGTTATATCTATTACACCTGTGATGAAGAGTGTAATAACAAAACTACTTGAAGACATTTCTTTTTTATAAAATAATATATAAATATATGCGCCTAACATAGGGTTAATATATGGCCGAAAGAAATTACTTTGCTTCCAACCAAACATAATAATTGCTAAAACCCAAACAAATAAAAAAGTTACTTTGAAATAAAGGCCAATGAACTGCAGGATATTGTAAATAATAAACACTTTTCCAAAACATAATTAAATAAATTTTATTTTTGGAATGAGAAATACCTGTAAAATTAATATAATCCAAATATAAATGTCTGAAAAATAGTTCTATTTACATAAATGGTTTTGTAAATGTATTTAATTAGTCTGGTTTCATTTTATAAAGAACAATTTTGTTTTAATTATTTTCAAATTTAATTGCCCATATTGTTTTAAATAAAAATTTACTTATTATTTAAAGAAAATATGTAATATAAATAAATATTGAGTTATAATTGATTTTTAACCCTTATCTGGTATTATACTCATTGCTCTAGTATTCATGTTTTTTAACTTGCACTAACATAAATCTAAGTACGATACTTAGAATTTAATAAAAGTGGAAATATAACAAAATTGGGGTCGAGATGGACCACATATACCAGATGTGTATTTTTTTAGTTTGTGTTAAAAAATTTTTGACTTTTTCAATACTTTGAAATAAAAATATTATGAAAGTAAGATGATAATGCAATACGTCAACTACTGGAAAATTAATTAGATGAATAGATATTTAATAATTTATTATTTATTTAATAGTTTGTTTATAATAACTTTTATTATTGCAAACATAAAAATTAAATCATAAAAATAGTAAACATAAAAAATTCATTTTATTAATTAAACTTCTGTACTTTTGACCGAGGTCTTCTCTCGGACTCCAGTCTTCCAAATCCCCGTCTAACAAATTTTGAGCTAAAAGCAAGGATTCACTGCTAACTTTAAGTTTTTCGTTAAGTCTTTTTCATTAGTGATAATTAAAAAAAAAAAAAATTACGGTCCGTCGAGGCACTGCTATGATGCAAAGTAAAAATATAAATTAAGTATTCATCGACTCTGTTTTTAAATATAGCCAATCCAGTGGGAAAATATTCGGCGTTTGATATCTTAAGTAGTTGTTTATAAAATTGATCATTAGCTTCAGGGTTTTTTTACAAAATTGCGAAAATTTCAAAATAATTAATTTCTTCATTGAAATTAATAAATAATTGATTGAGATATTTCAAAGAACATAGTTTTTCATCATATAGCACTTAGTTAAAAGTCGCTATTTAGTTCTAAAACGAACCAAAAACAGTGGCCAGTTGGTTGAAAAAAGCGCAATTGGCGAAAAAAGTCGTCAATCGGTAGTGAAGATGAAATTATATGTGAAAAAGAATTAGCCGAGATTCTTAGCTGTTCGGAAGAAAACCTAATTGTTTATGAATCCTTCAGTACAAATAGCTATAGGTGAGGTATAGACGAAAATAATCCTGTAAATTCAGGGTATATGCTTTTAGCTATTCATTCATAAAATTTTTTTTTTATTATTATAAAATTTTGAAATTATATTTAGTTTGTCATTTTTTATATGTTACTAATCCCATGAAAAAAAAATAATAATTAAAGTAATTTAAAACCTCGGAAAAAGGTTTTGTTTTCGCTTGATTTCTATTCTCTATATTTTTCAAAAAATATCTGAAGTACAGATCAAAGAAATTCCTAAAATAAATAAGTGCAAAATTTAAGTAATATATAGAAAGCACTGACTAATTTATGTTTAAGAAAGTCTATTTCATTTAAATGCACCTAATATTATCACAATTTGTGTACAGAACAATATTTATTAGCATTTCTTTTTTCAAATGGCGTCTCTTAAAACCCCTGATACCAACAATATCCTTAGAAATAATGACAGTAGTTAAGGATTAATATCTTCTCTGAAGACATATTTAAACTTGTAATTGAATACAACGCACAGTGGGGCAGAATCTACATTTTTTGGAAATAAATCTGTAACTTCTGATTCGCCGGTTGGATTTTCATTAAATTTGGTATGGGCGTAGCAGACGAGTGTACAATGTTACGTTTGGAGGGGGCACAACAATCCCCCCAGGGGCGGAGCTAAGGGGACTCAAAATTAGGTACCTCTGACATAAAAAATTGTTAATCGCTTGAAAAATGTTTGTTTCTCGTCCGATTTCAAATATTTTTATACATTGTTGTAGGCCCTGATAAGACCTATAAAAAACATGCTTACATGTCCTATTTATCTCTTATAGTTTTCGAGTTATTTGCGTTTGAATTTTTAAGCACCATAATTTTGCATGTTCTTGGTCCAGTTTTTTTCATATATGTCCCAGTATTTCTGATCGATTTTATTAGTTTTTTTCCTAACTAGTTAAAGAACAAAATTATCTATTGAACAAAAAAAATTTGAAGTCGATGTCTTTACCGAGTCCAAAAATACACGATTTTGAATTTGAAAATTGCAAAAAAGACGACTTTTGTGTTTTTTTAGCCGAAAAAGTATCTACACTCTTTTTAATCTAAAATAAAATTTTCTTTAGCAACGTATAATAATTTTGCACTTTTCTAAAACGAAACTTCATAGCGATGACTTTAAGATAAAAAACGAGCCCAATCACTCAATTGGTCATGGTACATACCCTCCTGAATTCGACCCATTTTATATGAAAGTTTTGATTTTAGACCATATTTTCTCGAACCCCAAAGCACGAATCGACAAGCGGAATATATTTTAAGAATCTTCAATATATTTTTAAAAGTTTTAAATTAAAATCTACTTAAATCTATGTAAAAAATCCCATTTTTGGGAATTTTGACTAGTTTATTTGGGAATTCAGGAAAACCCTACCCCTGATTGATATTTGGTTAACGCGCTTTTATTTACATTAATAAGATTCACATTTCTTGCAAATATCATTAAGATATCTTTATAAACAAATATGTTATTACAATTAAAAAATTTGTAGTTTCTCCAAAAACAAATTAGGAATTACAATTCCTTTAATCTGTTCATACAACGTTTCGCTACATAAGCAACAGTTTCGCAGCTATAAATAAATGTATGAAGAAAATAACTATTTTTTGCCTAAAAAATTGAATTTTTTTATTTTTAATTCATAAAAAATAAAAAACGGTAAAAAAGTGTCAAGTCCTATTACTTTCACCTAAAGTCACATAACCTTTAAACTAAATGAGACATAGATCATGAAAATCGATGCACGCGTTTCGCTTTTATTCACAATTAAGTAAATGTATCTCATTTTGACAAGAATATTGATTTTATGTTTCAATGAATTTGGATAATATTTATTATATATTATTTATTATAATTATTAACACGTAAAATTAAAAATTATTACAGGTAATTATTAGGTTATTACATAGATACATAGGTTATAAAAATCGATGAACGCAAAACTTATTTTCGTTTGTTTGCGCCCTTTACTTTCTTGCGTGGTGGTTCGCCCACTTGTTCAGAGTCTGTATCGGATGAGGATCTGTCTTCATCTGGAAAAAATCAATTGTTTTTAATCAGTCAGTTAACTTCATTTTTGTGACTTATCCTTGGAGGAAGCTCCCATTGTGTTCCCTTCGTTAAGTGTGTAGTACCGTTGGAATAGCAATTGTCGTCTTCGATATCCGGTGACTTTGACATTAGGCTCCAAATTGTTGCCTTGTTTCAAAAGTTGGGCAAGTTTTTCTGCTTCACGTTGAGAAAGGTTTAATTCTGCAACAATCTTGTCCATTCTTGCTTGTGATATTGAAATTATTTTGTTCGATGGCCCGGCTTCTGGTGTTGGTTTATAGGTGAAATCCGATTGATCCGTTGCTTCAATAGAAAAAGAAGTTTTTCTGTCAGGACTTGGAAGTGGAGGAATTGGAATTTCATCCGAATGCGGTAGAGGTATTTGTGCACTTTTAACAGATATGTAAACTCTTCGTTTAACGCCTTTACGATTTGCTCCACATATTTTGTTTGCGTAAGCGTAACAGTTGTCTGAATTGTGCTCTCCTGGATCAGTCTAAATCATTGGTACACCAAAACGAAGTGAACTGCGTTTCCCTTGGATCCACATGTTAAGACCATTCTAGCACGTTTTACAAATTTTGTCTGGGACGCACGAATTATTTCGCAATCAAAATAAAGTTTAAAAGCGCGCTCCACTTGCTCAGTGAGTAATGCAGCATTTGTTGAAAAAGCTCTTTTCCCACAAACGTAACAAAATAAATTGATATTTTCTGGACAATTTCCACTCATTTCGGTTTTATACTTTTATTATTTTTTCGTCACTTTAAAAAAAAAACCGTACTTTACGCGTTCGGAGACACTTGTTGAATGACAAAAATCGATCAGTGAACACCTATAAATACTAGGTAAGTTTCAATATTTTACTGAGAGGTACTTATGAATTCGTGCATCTTTTAAGGGTGGCTATAAACCTGATTCGTGCACGTTTTAAATTTTTCAAAACGTTCTAAAACATGACCACTCATAAATCTGGCTGCAATTTGTGTAAAAAAATCATGCAGGTAGCCAACGGAAAAAAACCCAAATAATTAAAAAAGTGCACTTTCCTTTTTTCCTTTTAATTGTCCACGCACATTTATGACCGTTTTTTAGTTTGTTACCGCTACCATAAAAATCAAATAACCTTTTATTTATTACTTTTTTTTTAATTCTGACAATCATAAAAAAAGTCATCAATGTTTTTTCCGAGGAATTTTGAGCATATCTCGAGCAAATTTTTGAAATTCATACCTTCACTTAATTGTGAATAAAAGCGAAACACGTCCATCGATTTTCATGATGTATGTCTCATTTTGTTTAAAGGGTATGTGACTTTATGTGAAAGTAATAGGACTTGACACTTTTTTTACCGGTTTGGATTTTTTATGAATTTAAAATAAAAAAATTCAATTTTTTAGGCAAAACATAGTTTTTTTTCATACATTTATTTATAGCTGCGAAGGTGTTGCTTATGTAGCGAAACGTTGTATGAACAGATTAAAGGATTTGTAATTCCTAATTTGTTTCAGCAAAATCGGACTGGTGGTTCTCGAGTTATGTCAAAAAAAAAGACCACCAAAGGTCACAATTTCCCCTATATGATAGTTACTAACTTCAAATCGATATATCTCGATTCCTAGACTTGACCCTGCGAAACGCCGGGACACGTATAGCTTCTTTTTTACCGATATAACTTTCCCCTATCATTTCCCCTATCATTTGTCGCACAGTGTTATTTAAAAAATTATGAATGTTTCTGTATACTTTTAGTAATATAGGGTTGCCACATTTCGCAAATTTAAGTAAATCTTTATCCTTTTTTAAGCATTCATGTATTTCTATTAATGAATTTAAAATAACAAAACAAACAAAAAATGTGTATTTTAATTTAATCAATATTTTATTTTTGATATTTGTCATCTTCCTTAATTAATATTCTATTTCTAATACGATTTTTTATTACTTATTTTCATTAAATTAATGTAGACAATTTTTCTAATATTTTAAAATTATACTATATATTTTCTATAAAATAATCTGTTGTATCTGTATACATATCTAAAAGATAATAAGGGTCCTTAAAGTCTTCAGTATTTTGAGTTGATAAAGGCTCATAATAAATCCAACGTTTTCTCATTGATTAATATAAATAAAAGCGCGTTAACCAAATTTTAGTCAGGTGTACGGTTTTCTTGAATTCCCAAATAAACTAATTAAAATTCCCAAAAATGGGATGTTTTACATTTTTGGCTATATAATACACATTTTTCCGAAGTCCCATAGATTTTGATTTAAAGCTTTTAACAACATATTGAAGATTCTTAAAATATATTCCGCTTGTCGATTCGTGCTTTGGGATTTGAGAAAATATGGTCTAAAATCAAAACTTTCATATAAAATGGGTCGAATTCGGGAGGGTATGTACCATGACCAATTGAGTTATTGGGCTTTTTTTTTATCTCGAAGTCATCCCTGAGAAGTTACCTTTCAGAAAAGTGCAAAATTGTTATATGTTGCTAAAGAAGATTTTATTTTAGATAAAAAAGAGTGTATGTACTTTTTCGGCTAAAAAAAACACAAAAAGTCGTCTTTTTTGCAATTTTCAAATTCAAAATCGTTTATTTTTGGACTCGATAAAGATATCGAATTCATTTTTTTTCCATAGATAATTTTTTTCTTTAACTAGTTAAGAAAAAAACTAATAAAATCGGTCGGAAATACTAGGATATATATGAAACTGGACCAAGAACATGAAAAATTATGGTGCTTAAAAATTCAAACGCAATATTTGAAATCGGACGAGAAACAAACATTTTTCAAGCGATTAAAAATTTTTTATGTCAGAGGTACCTAATTTTGAGTCCCCTTAGCACCGACCCTGGGGGGATTGTTATGCCGCCCTTCCAAACTTAACATTGCACACTCCTCTGCTACGCCTGTACCAAATTTGATGAAAATCCAACTAGCTGACCAGAAGTTACAGATTTATTTCCAAAAAATTTCGATTCTGCCCCACTGTGCAACGCAAGAGAGCTTTATATATATAGATCTTTAAATTTTTGCAAAGTATTTAAAAGAAATTCTTAAAAAAAGAAAACAATTAAGTAGAACGCTATAATAATTTTGGATGATATTCTTAATTTATTTAGTGTCATTGCATTCAGTATGTCTTTACGATTTTATTTAAATTTTAAACAGGTAGAAGAAGTGGAATGAAAAAACTTTTTCACTTCAAAGTCCACTCAACTGAAAAATTTTATTTTGTCTGTTGTTATCGTAAATAAAAGAGAACATTTTTAAATAGTTCATATTTTTCATAAGATTTATAATAATTGAAATGGTTAAGTTTAAAGTAAGACAGTAATTACTTTGTAACTTTTGCATCAATTGTTTAAAAAAACCTTGGTAACAACTTTATTTGTTTAAATTTGTACACAATATGTCTAGACTTGGTTTATTTATTTAATAAGTAAATTTTCTTTGAAAGAAAACGATTTTTATTACAATTTCGTTAATGAAACAATATGCAAATTAAATATAAAAAAAGACTTCGAGAAAATATTTGCTTGTCAAATATTGCGATGTCTTTAATTTTTATATGAGTGTTATATGCATAAAATTTGTTGTAATAAAATTAATATATGTAAAAAATTTTAACTGATTAATCATTATTGAAAACTTCGCTGTAAAATATTTTTTTGTACGAAGACTGTTGGAAAATCGTTTAAAATATTTAAGGGATTTTTACTTTTAAATATAAATATCCACCATGATAAAAACAAATTAAATAAATATTAGTATGAATACATTTTCAAACGATTTTTTAGTCATACTTTTGATTTTACTTCAAAAAAATTATTTACTATTTTATTTATCTGAATTTTATAAGTATTGTGTGCATTTCCAAGAAATATATTTTTTTAATTGGGTTTTTTAATTTGGGTTGTTCATTAAACTAGTCATCGTGCAAACAAAGCTTTTTACGTGCATTACCCTATTTTAACAAAATTGGCATCAGTGGAAAAGAATGTTATTCCTCTTTATTATAAAATCATAAAAGTTACCCATCTTCAAGGACCTCTAAAATGAAAAATATTTTATCCTAAGATATTCTGATAAAGCGTCTTTTAATTTTAATGCATTTTACGTTATAGTATAAAAATTTAAAAATGGGATCTCAATGGAATTAGAAGTTATAACATTTAGTACAGTTGTACTACACCTAGAGAAAATTCGGACATGTACGTGTTGATAACGGTATCATTCAGTGTCAATAGTGAATCTGTCCCGTATTTATTCAAAGTCACCACTTTGTGTTCAAATCATTAACCAAATTTGATAGCAATTGGCATCAATTTGACATCATTTCAGTATCAGATTATTTAATTAGATTATGTTTATTTAAAATTTTTAAACGAACGGTATCAAAAAGTCAATGTGACCATAACCATCGTTGATTTTGAATCGAATTATTCCCCTTAATGTAAAAAATTAATACATTTTTTAGTGTTCTGATGCTTTGATTTCAAATTTAGTATCAAAGCAAATAGGAAAGGACAGAATCAGGCAGTGATGATCAAGATCATAATACCCTATGTGCTTGTGTATAGGTACTAAAATGATTATCGGAAAACGGCCTTATATTGGATCTGAGGTAAATTGTGGAACTATCCTTTTGAAAGTTATTGAAATAATTTATGCGTATATGAAAATTATTAATGTATAATTTTATTATGGTATTTTCATGTTTTTGAGATTTTCTGTCAGATTTATCAAGCTTAATTGGTTTTCGTAACACCATGTATAAAAATTGACTAAATTATCTTTAAAATCGTCAAAAATAATTCGGCGGTTTTTGTAAAATGGGTTATAGTGAGTTAAAGATCTCATAATGTGTTCTTTAAACTTTTAAAATAATATAAAATTATTTTTTCGGGATTGCGAATGTGCTATATAGGCGACTCATTTAAATAAATAATGATCTGTTTTCATTATATTAAAATTTTAATAAGTTTATCAATATGCCTAAAAACCACTAAATATCTAATTAAAAATATGTTGGTAAAGAAAAATTGCTAAACTTCTGATCCCAAAATAATTCGTAAGTTTTTCTAAAGTGGGTTACATGGGTTAAAGGTCTATTAATGTGTTCCTTAAACTTCTAAAATAATATAAAATTACTTTTTCGGAATCGGGAATGTGCTACATAGACGACTCATTTAAACAAATAATGATCTGTTATATTAAAATTTGAATAAGTTTCTCAATATGCTTAAAAGTCACTATCTAATAGAAAATGTGTTAGTTAGTAAAGAAAAATTGTTGTAACTTTTATTTCTTCAATATAATGACAACAATCGTATAAAAAATAATAAAAATTAAAAGAACCTACTTCAGGATATTCACGAAAAAAAACATCTTTTGATTTTACAGGTCCTTGCGATAGGAAGATTCTCAGTCCTTTCCAATGATACCAAGTTTGTTGATATCGGATAGTGGACATAAAAGTCATTTTTGCAAAAAATTTATAGATTCATAAAATATGAACCGCTAGCAATATGGTGCAGGTTAATACGTCATATGAAGCGCAAAAGAGGAGTACATTGTACGTGCCGAATTTTATTAAAATCATTGATGGTCAAAATTCGAGCTGGGTCGAAATTTTTTTCAATTACCCAACATAGCAGTATATTTTTCATTTTTTCCTAGAAAAAACTTCAAATATTTTCTTAAAAAAATAATTTATTTAAACAGAAAACTTGTTGGAAAAATGTTATTTTTTTATATGTGGCACTAAAATTTATCTAGAGATATTGTATTTTTCAAAAAAAAAAAAAAAAATTGAGACATCAAATTATATATGTAGGAATGTGCATATCATTCTCGGGTTCCTTTACCGTCGAAATGGTATCGTTATGACATCATTACGATATTATTCAGTTTGTTTGGTTGATTTTATATGTTATAATAATTCAATAATAATAATAATTTTCAACTTTTGAGATGAATATAACAAAAGATTTTATTAGTTTTTAAATACGAAAGTTTATTTTTCAAATGAAACAAATTTGGAAAGTTCGTTGTTTCAGTATTAAAATATGATCTTTGTTTATAATAAATTTTGTTAAAATAGTGATATATGTAATTATAATTAAGGCATTTGTATTGTATGTGGACTAGTTGAAGTAGTGTACCGATCATCTTTAATCGAATTAGAAAATAATTCTGCGTCGATTGATATACTTTAATATTGGTGTTGAAATAGTTTTTTGTAAGTAACGCGTAATACCTCAAACACTAATGATCGGACAATAGCAAATAAGATCGGAAAATAGCAAATAAGTCGTTGAATTATGATTTAGCTCTTTTTTATTACTTATAAAGAACACATTTTTTTTAGAGCTTATACGCCTACTTTTATTTCAATATATTGCTCGTTTTGCTATTTTTAATTTCTAATTTTTAATTTTTACACTTTCATTTCCCTTCCAATTTTAGGATTGTTCCTTAGATTTCTTATTTAAAATACATGATTTTCGACATGGTGGAATCATCATCGAGGGATTATAACTCGATTTTGTTTCAAAAAATTTACGGAAATTTCGTTCGTTATTATCAGATTTTCAGATTACCGAGTAGATTTTGGGAATCAAGTGTTATAGATGGCACATTAATCAAAAAATCAAGTGAAAAATATACGGGTAATATTTCTCAAAAATTAGAAATTAAAACAAATCTGCATGTTTTATGTTAACTACAAAAATAATTTGGTTACGAAACAAATGTTTGTTACCATAACGTGTTTGTTCCAATTATTTAAATTATTTCAGTGACCATAATGTTAAAAAAAAGAACTTTTAAAACTTATATTTACAACCGCATAACGGGTAAGTTTTTCGTTTTCGTAATATAATATTTTGAATTATAATTGCCATATCGTGCTCTAGCCGCGAAAATGTCTTAAGTAGAGAACACAAAACTAAAAGAAAAGCATTTTGTGATTGCTTACGCATTGCAAATTACAGTGACTTCCAAAACATTTAACAAAAATATAAAATTTTCGACATTGTTTAATAAAGCCAATTTATAAGAATTAAACGTTTTTATACTTTTTGTTTTAAATTTACTACTTAGAAATAAATCAAATAAGTAAAAAAAATAAGAAAAATTTGTTTTTCTTGAAAAAAGTTTAATAGTTTTTCCATGTTCAGTAAAGCAATTTATGTATTAATTGTTTTTTGGGTTAATTTTCCAAGTTGGTTATATATTTTCACTTCCAAAATAAATAAGTACATAAATAAATAAATATTAGAAGTCAAACAAAAAGTTTTAACTCCAGATTAATATAACTTCTTATCTGATATATTTATATAATTCTTCCAGCATTATTTAGAATTTTGTAAGAAATCTAGTGTTTTTTTTTAATTTTTTAGTCAAAATTAAGGCCCCAAGTTAAAAAAAAAAAACTTAAAAAAACGAGAGCCAATAATGAGGGCAAAATTTTCTTCCACCTAAATATTTCTTAAACAGAAAGAGATAACCTACGTAAGTAAACATGTTTTTTTATAGATATAGTTCATCTATGAAAAGTCATAGATGAACCTCGGTGACCCGCTAGGGATTTGTACTCCGCAGTTGCGACCATGTAAAACTTTACATACAACTTTATATCTCCAATGTTTCATAAGTTACAGAACTATTTCCAAAAAAAAACACTAAAGTCGATTTGGAACCACTGTACATTGCTAATGAGTCACTTTTTTTAGTTCTTAATCCGGGTCTTTTAAGTGCCTAAGCTAGACGCGTTTAGATAGAAGTATCACGTTTTCCGCAAAAACTGATTTTCTTTGTCAGATTAAATAAATAATCATTAAAATAAACTGGAGCAAGTCTCCCAATGAGCTTTATTTAATTCTAAAACATTTTTTAGCAATCAAAAATGCTGAAGTAAAATTATAAGTTTTTGCTAAATTTTCAAAAATTCTTAAAAATTTGTACAATAAAATGTTTCAGTGTACCCTTCCAACCGTGCGATGTTAAAGCCAAAGAAACTCAGTTCACTCAGGAAACCGATTTTCTGAAAATAGTCCCGAGAGAAAGCTTGGCAAAAAACTGTACATTTTTCAAAATTCACCCTTATTTTTTCAAGATTTGGAGACATCAAATTCTGTTATTCACTAGGGCGTATTAATGAAATACGTCGAAAATAAAGGACGTATTTCATTATGAATATATGTCATCAAATTGCATTTGGATGGAGGAGTGCAGATAAAGTGACCAAAAAGAAGAAAAATATTGAAAAAGCTTTTGATCAAATAGCGATAGAGCCATGACATGTAACGTAATATTGTTCCATCATGTGTGGAGTATACTCTGATACAGATCTAATACCAAAAGTTTGAACTTGTGGGAAAAAATCAAAAATATAAAAAACTCTGGTTCGTTTCAATAACATTATTCCAATTTTTTATCTTTAAAGAATTGTAAGTAATAACGACGAAAACCGTGCACCACAAAACTTCGCAGTTTTATTGATTTTAGAGTTACTAATGTAATATTATTAGCCATATTTCCAAAAACGGAAACATATTCGAAATTATTATAACATTAACTCGATTACATTGATTTTAAAATCTGTGTGTTTTTGATTGTATATTTAGAAATATATTTAAATTATCAAAAATAATTTTACAAAAAGAATGAAGGGTATATAAATTTCGTCATATCCGACTATAATACACTAACTAATTTTCGTTAACTTCATGCATATTGCACATAAATAACATCATCATGCTTTCAACACAATAACAACTGTGGTTGTGTTGCTCTTTTCAAAACTTATTCCTTCCTCTAACAATCTACAATACAATGATTAGGTACGGTTGTCTTGCTTTCATTTTTTCTATCTATCATACATATGAATAAAAATATAACTACAATAGCTGAAGTACCATTTCTGACATTTTAGGTGCTACTGTGCTTTTCCTACTCGTACTATAACCATTATCATTACTCACTGAAACATACATTATGATTATTTTGTGAGAGGTAATATTTATATTCTATGGATATTGAGTAAGCAGTCCACTGTTACATTTACTACTCTTACAAAACACCGCTCACAACTTATAGTCAGCAGTATTTAAGGTATTTTTTTGTTTTTTTTTTTTTTTATTCATTTTATAAATTCATACATATTTTCATACTAAAGGTCGCGTAATAAATAAATCTGCAGGTTGTTGGGGAAATCGTTTGCGCTTGTGTGTGCCAATATAAGTGTTGTAAGTGTGTTATTTATTTGTGGCCAGAAAATGAAAATATTGATGATGAATGATTTGTTCACTTAAAGCATAGTGTAGTAAAATAAAATGATTTCAATCTTCGCAAAAACAACGCAAACTTTATTGCTAATGTCAGTAAGATTTATAGCAATCAAACGAGTTTTGTTTATTTTGTTGTTGTTGTAGAAAATGCTTTTAATTTTAAGGATGGTTTTACTTCGTGCTGTTGGTATTATTATCGTTGGAACAATTGATGGATTTTAGATGTGGTTTCTATGATAATTGCCAACAATAATTCCAATACAATAATAATACGAAAAATAACCTTTTAATAACTGGTTAAGGTTTGTAAGGAGTTTAAGATTATTTATAAATTATTTTATTATACTTAAAATAAATGATTATTTGGGTAACGAAGTGCGTAAATTTTTAATATCCTTTTTATTTTTTATGTAATTCTTTAACCATTTTCGACCACTGTTGCATTTTCGCATCAGTAAATTTATCTATACCCTAACTCATCTACTAAAAGATTGATGATAATGTTTTATACATACATATTTAGCATCGAATGTTAACTAAATAGTTCTATAAAATCTTTTTTAGAATTTAAGAAATAATTGGAAAAATTTCACAAAAAATATAAAATAACTTTTGAATAATAAAATATTCACAACATGACAAACAATTTATTAGCACAGGATAATCAAGCTCCTTAAAACTAATTTTGCGAAAACGCATCAGTAGCCAATTAGGCGTAATGTGTTTTAGCTATATAAAGGTAAGGTTTTACACCGCAAACATGGAAATTATAAAAACATAATGTTAAAGTTATGCGAAATAGAATTTTAAATATTTAAGAAAAATGTTGTTTATTATAGAATTTTTGGAATAAAAATTATATATACAGTAGAAGCTTTTGTACTGTAGCCTTATAAAAAAAATATGTTCTAGATTTTTTATGACTTCTACTTTAAAAAAAATAAGCACTTGTCAGTAAATTTCGGGTTCTTATTTTTTCAACCATTTTTTCAATAAATATAGGAAAAAGAATTTCCAAAGGATATACGCTATCTGAATACGAAGTGTATTTTTAAAGAATAACGGAATATTTAATAAGATCACTAATTTTCATAGAATTTGCTGAAGAAAAACATAAAATTTATAATTTTAGTGATTATACTTTTTGTTTTTTTGATTAAAAATATATCTTAAAAATATATCTAATGTGAATAGATACTCAAAAGGCAAGAGGCAGAAAGCAAACAAATTTTCTTATTTTTCCAGATAATGTTCAAACTTTGAAATCATAATCCAATATATATTAGTCTTTTGATTATTCTCTAAGGTTGCTAAATACACTTTTTTACTCACAAACATTCCTTTAAAAAACCATCTGCTATTTTCTTCGATTTCAATCTCTCCAATTATTTTATTAATATCATTTTCCTAGCAGTACATAGTTCCAGGAGGTGGGAAATTAACACCAGATTTAGTTGCAAATGATGAATCACTTTATAACAAAGAAATTATTATATGTTATATTTAATTAATTCATTTCTGTTCTATGTTGGAAATACTTACTTACACGAAGAATTTTTGTCAGTATTTTTCCAGCCTACAACTCACGGCTGTAACTGAAGTTTTCATAAATTTAATTTTTCAAGATTAACTGATTGCTGTGAAATCTCATCGTGGAAAATAAATAGTAATATTGTTTTGTATCTGAAAATACCTTTATCTATTCATCAAATAAATGCAAATCCATTAGAGAAGCGTCGAGATATTATACTTGCTTTAAGAAAGAGCCGGTTGTTGTTGAACGTTGGATTAATTATACGTTTTACTTTCAAATAGTATTGTTATTAGAAAAGTCAATATATATATTATATACATAACACATTATTACATAAAAAAAATGTGTTCGCAATTGTTTTATGAAGTAAGTTGTTTTTATTTTATTTTTTCAAACGACAAAAGGAAAGAGGAAGAATGAACCTCACTTTTCGGTTATGGGCACTGAATTGCTTCTTTAATATATTACTGCAACCAAAAATAAAGTAGATATTTTAATTAATAAAATACAAACAATATTTTGATTGTAAATAACAATATCTTGTTTAGAACTATGAATTTAATATAGTGCTATCATTCGAATATTTTCAACTAGATAGATTGATTAAGTGAACACACTACACAAATGTGGGAATCATATTTCTATCATAATAATGTTTTTACTGTTACAAACATAGAAAGTCCTTTATAGATAATCAATAATTAGGAAAAAATGGTATTAGGTTTTATTAAATTTTAATAGTTACAACCACTTTCCAACCAATTTATTTTCTGAGTGTAGTTTGTATTTAATATGGTATTAAAAAAATAATTTTGTAAATAAAAAACTATTTAAGGTTCGATACATTTAAAAATATAATTATTAAATTAATAATAAATTAATACTTTTTTTATTATTTTTTTTTTTTTTTTTTGTAAATGTACTTTTATGCGAAAAATTCTATCTTTAACCAATTTTCGACAACTCTTCCGTTTTCTCATCCGTAACTTTACTATATCCTAATTGATTAAATATGCAATTTATGGTGATTTTTTTTTTACTTCTTACTATCAACTGTGTAAGAAGTGACATTTTTCTACTCAGCAATTTGATTAGTAAAAAAAAATAATCATACATAAGCGGCGGGCAAATAGTTAACCGGAGGACTTAAAGTCCTTGGTTTATTCGTCAAACAGTAAAATGAGTCAATCTAATTATTGGACTCCTTTGCAAGCATTAGACAATGATGATAATGCTATAAATACAGACAGTACAGTGCAAAATGCAGAAATTAAAGAATTCGTTTCTCCAATTAAAGTGCTATCACGTAATTGTGAGCAATTTCATAAAATGTTTAAAAATTCCGGTATGACTAAATACTGCATTAAAAAGATTTTGAAAACGGAACAGTTAAACTATATAATCTAAAACAAAATGATAAAACTCTCTTTCATATGGTTATTAAATGGGACTACCAAAGGAGAATTAAAAATAAACCAGTCCAATGTTATAACTGCCAAATGTTTGGTCATGCTGAAAAACAAAATGTGCTCTTTGCGATGGTAGACACAAAACTACAGAATGCAACAACAGAGATAAAATTAAATGTGCAAACTGCAGCAACTCTCACACAGCAACTGACTTGTTATGTCCAGTAAGAGAATCTTTCCTACATCTAAGAGAAAATATACAACGCAAAAGCTATCGTTCAATTAGTCTACTAAGTAGCCTAAGCAAAATCTTGGAAAAAGTCCTTAAAGCAAGACTTTCTAAGTTTATTGAGCAAAATAATATTTTACAATCGTATTGCAAATAATATTAGTAGATATAGCGAAAGAAAAATTACAAATAACGTCACAACTACTGTGTTTAAAGACAACGCTTTTCCTCACCTACCGAAAACAAACAGATCTGAAAGCACTCTAATTGTTTGGCCAAACCATCAAACTAGTAACACTCAAAATAGAAATCAATACTCAACTGAACACCTTACCGCAGAAGAAATAAGTCAGCTGACTTTAGATTTATTAAATAGATTAAAAAATTGTAAATCTAAGGAAGAACAATTTCAGGTTACCTCACAATTAGCAATTAAATATTTATATAATAAATAAATTGTAACAATGGCAAATCAATTAAAAGTTATATTCTGGAATTGTAGAAGTATAAGAAATAAATACTTAGAATTATATGATTTTTTACATAGTAATAATATTGATTTATGTTTCTCATCAGAAACATGGCTATCAAACTCAGTCAACATACCACAAATGGGATATTATTGTGTTCGCAGTGATAATAATCTCTTTGATTGTGTATCAATTCTTCCGTACACCATTCTACATTCAGGTTCACCAACTTATATTCCTAATGCTAGAAATAGAACACCATCAGTTATTGACTTAGTAATTTCTAATATTCCACCCTAAAACAATAAATGAATTCAACTCAGATCACCTACCGGCATCTTTTAAACTTAACACGAACGTCTCAATTTTTGTTTAACTACAAAAATGCCAACTGGAGTCTTTTTAGATCGTTAGTTAATAACTCCATTTCCCATTTACCCTCTGATCTAAGTAATGTAACGAGAAAAGAAATTGTTGATGTAAATGTAAATTATTTAACAAAATGTATTATAGATGCCTCGGCCACTGCAACGCAATTTATTAGGCAATTATTAAACTATAGAAATTATTTTCGTAGGCAGTGGATTAAATATCGAAATAAAACTGATCTCAAAATTGGGGAAAGTTGTAATAGGACAATGCATAGTGAAATTTCTAAGCTTCGAAATAGAATGTGGAATACTAAGATAAAAAATTTAGATAAGGCTTCTAAACCATTTCTGAATATAGCAAAATGCTTAAGGAAAAGTAAAATGTTTATACCACCACTTAGGGAAAACTCGACAACATTTTATACCTATGAAGAAAAAGGCAACCAACTGGCTACAACCTTTTTGCAAAATTATTTAGTTTCAAGCAACTTAAGTAGTCATTCACATATCTCATTGGTAGATACAATAAACCAACGTTTCTCTTCACTTCATATAAGCCTTAATCCAAACGACTGTGTGGACGTTAGTGAAATTTTAACAATTATAAAGGAATTAAAACTAGAAAAGCCTCCAGGCTAGATGGGATCAAAAATATAATGCTAAGGCAATTACCAGGTTCAGCTATTGTCTATATCTGTTTTATTATAAACTGTTGTTTAAAACCACAATATTTTCCAAAAGCTTGGAAAATGGCTAAAATAGTGCCAATTTTAAAACCAAACAAACTGCCGAATTCACTAAAAAGCTATCGTTCAATTAGTCTACTAAGTAGCCTAAGCAAAATCTTGGAAAAAGTCCTTAAAGCAAGACTTTCTAAGTTTATTGAGCAAAATAATATTTTACCACTTACACAGTTTGGATTCAGACCATTTCATAGTACTGTTCACCAGATTAAACGTATATACAAACATATAAATACAGGGTTTGAGAATGGACTATCTACAGTTGTAGTCGCACTTGATATCGAAAAAGCTTTCGATACCGTTTGGCATAATGGTCTATTATATAAAATGATCCAATACAATATTCCATTTTATCTTATAAGAACTATTGAATCGTTTCTAAAAAATTGATCTTTCTGTGTAAATCTAAATGATGAATATCCCAAGGCTCAGTTTTAGGACCATTACTCTATAACTTATACTACTCTGATATGCCACAATTCAATGTCGTAGAATGTGCAGCCTATGCTGACGACATATGTCTATTTTCATCACATAAACTTTGCCAAAATATTGTAGATAATTTACAACTTGCTTTAGACCGGCTTGTTGATTATTTTCATACCTGGAAAATAGAAATTAACAAAAGTAAAACTCAAGCAGTTTTCTTTAGTCGTAGAAGAAATTCTTATTTCTATCCCACAAACCAATTGAGAATCAATGGATCTGCTGTGCAGTGGTGCAGCAATGTAAAATATTTGGGAGTTACCTTTGATAGAAAATTAATTTTTGACCTGCATATCCAAAGGCAAATAGAAAAATTTAACTTAGCAAAAAATATGTTATATCCGCTAATAGGGCGAAAATCTTTTCTAAGTCGCGAGAATAAAATAATTTTAGCTAAAGTAGTTTTCCAATCCATTATTTTATACGCTTGTCCTGTATGGGGGGTATGTGCAAAGTCCCACATTAGTAAATTGCAAATTTGTCAAAACAATTTACTTAAGATGATGCTAAATTTACCCTGGCATTTCTCTACTAACAAACTCCATAACGAAAATAATATAAATATGATCCGCGACAGAATACGCATCATTTTTAGTCTGTTTAATTAATTTTTGTTACTTGATTTAGTAAGCGTTACATATATACATATATCATAAAATATCATGTAAAGAATAACATAAATTATATTATAGTATTTAGTTATAGTATGTTATACTAATAATGAGTTATATCAGAGGTTTTTCTTATAAAATTTTCCTCTGAAAAATTATATTTGAAATGAAAATCTAAACTTAAAGATATAATATATATAAATTTTTTAGATGAAAAGTTATTTAATAACCAAAACTCTGTAAATTGTGTGATAACCGTAGTGTAAGAAAATAAAAAACATTTTTATCGTTTAAAAAAAAAAATTAAGTTGTCTTAAAGATGGATTTTTTTTAATATTGTATTCAAAATTATATGGTCTGCAAAACAAAAATCATTTTTTTGTCCTCTTTTAAACAAAAATAGTAAAGTAGGTGGAATCTGACGTGTTAAGCACGAATCTGTTTTCAGTTTTTTTCTATTAGATCTTAGTTTTTTAAGGGCATATCTAATATTTCCCCACTAATAGGGCAATTATACGAATATATTTTGCCATTAATTCAAGAACGGTTGATATGATTTAAACAAATGAAATGATTTAAATGAAAATTGTCATCAAATCCTTTTACCATTGTTTTTTTATTTGCACTACAGTTCCGGTGTTATTCAGAAATAAGTGTCGAAAAAAAAACGATTTTTTATGCAAAATGGAAGTTTTTTTAAGTTCTTTTAAGAAATCAAAACTGCATACAAAAGGTTTTAAACTCTTATTTTAAAGTTGGTAGTAATGTGAATAAAATCGAAATTAATAAGTAAATATTGATTTTATTTTCAATTAAGTAAAAATAGCCATTTACACTACAGTTAAATGCACACTGGTGGGCAAAAAAAATGTTCTTCTTTAAACCAAAAAATAGATGAAATAGCTAGTATCTGATGCGCTAAACAAGAATATGTTTTAACTTTTTTTTATCACGTATTATTATTATTTTTATGGGCATGGTTAATATAATTTCCTTATTTGGCCGTCACAGTAAAACTCGAGAACGGTTTGTCCAATTTAGATAAATAAAACTTCTATATGTATATTAGATACCGATTAAAATTATCTTCAAGTTATCTTAAAATTATTTTTTCATCACTAATTTCCGAATAACTCTGAAAATATTGCACGAATAAGCAAATAATATTAAATAATTTCAAAATTACTCCGACATTATTTAGCGAATACAAAAATAGTGTAAAGACAAATGAAAAACTGAAAACTTTTTCCAATTAGAAAAATGTTAAAAATAGATTAAAAATTTGAGTGAGAAATAAAATTTTAAATTTAATTTTTATTTTATATTCACATGAATATATTTATTAAATTTAGATGCAGAATGAAACAACTTTGTTAATTGATAAATATACTATAAGTTTTTTTCGTGTATACCACCATAGGTGGTTGGGGAATTTTACGTTTTAAAGCACACCGTGGTATATTGAGTTTGTTTTTCGTTTGTAACATACGGAAATATTAAATTTAGGCCCCATAAAGCATATATATTCGGTTCTAGTGAAATTCTTAAACGATATAGCCATGTCCGTCTATCTGTTGAAAGCACGTAGGGCTCTGGGAGGATCACCCATATAGGAAAACCAAATAAGGTGAAAGTTTAAATTAGGGCGGTACAAACAAGTTAACGATTCGATCGACTTTTAAATTTTCGAAGTCACTGATTTTGAGAAAAATATACAATTATTACATATTAGATATTTATAGGATTAACTGCCTGTTTTTATAACACGAGCGCAAAAACGATTAGTCTAACGCTCGTATTATAAAAACAGGCAGTAAGTAATTCAACTTCGTACATATTTCTTTTTAATGAAAACTTCAAATATTGCATACAGACATCTATTCCCGCGAAATATATAATACAAGAACGTATTTTTAATAATTCCAATGTTTGCGCACGGAAAAGTTCGTATGGTATATACATATTTTTATAGAAAAACTTAAAAGTGTTTGAACATAAATTTTAAAATAAGATAAACAGACTGACAAACGGAAGGACCGACATCGTTGGATAGATATAAATTGACAATGTGCCGAATTGTATATCCCAAGATAGAGATTTAAAAGTATATTCTGAAATACTGTAATCGTAAGTAAAAAATTCGTTATACCTTCAGTAATTTAAAATTATTAAGCTGTCTTATGTTTTTTGAAAAAAAAAAAAATATTATGAAGTATCAATTCTCAGGAAAAATTATCTACGAAATGTTATTAATAAACGAGCGGACAAATGCGAGCAATTTTTTATTTTTTGTGCAGCTTATAAAAAAAAAAAAATAAAATAAAAATCCTGGTTATTAAATTAAGGTTTTTCTATTTTAGAGAGAAAAAACGACCGAACAATTAGTGCTAGTAGCACACCAATTTATGAAGATTTATTTGAAATGTGTTTTTGCTTAGAAGTTATAAGATTTTACTTTTACTTTGATGTACACTTTCATATTTTTTTATAGAAATGTGAAAACTAGAGGGCGTAGAGCTATGTATTGTTTAGTATCATTTAGATATCTCAAGGTAGTTTCCTAACGGGATTGGTATTTATTTTTTATTTTTTTTTTTTTTTTTATTTTAAAGATTTTTTGTTTTTTTTTTTTGTACTTTGAACTTATGAGGGGTGTATACTTACTATAATTGGTGCATATTACTCATACGCATATTCATCATGGCTAAGTTGAATAATAAGCACTAAAAATTATTCTGACCTTTTGATAATAAATTACATAGGTCAACAAAATCGCAAAAAATATGTCGCAAATATTTCTGAAAAATTATTATTCCTTAGCATTGATGTGGTGAAGAAAGTTAAATGAAACGTCACAATTTTAACCCATTGACGACGAAAAAAATATGCTTCTCTGCGGCGTTTTCAGGTTATATAATTTTCTACTTGATATAACTAACACACACACACACGACACTTGGCCGTAAGTCTCAAGAATGGTAAAATTTTTAAAAACGTACTGAAAAAATGCGTGTACATCAAAATTTGAAATAATAATAATAATAATAATAATAATAATAATGAATAATAACAATTATAAAAATAAAAATAAAAAAACAAAAGTCAACAAAAAATTAGAAAAAAATATTCTGCTTAATTTTTACTCTCTAGAAAAAATATAGTGTAGAAAGTTAAACGAAAGATTTGCATGACGTCACAATTTTAAGAGATATAATATTTTTATTTTCAACATTAAAAAATGTATGCATATTTTTTTTTTTTTTTTTTTTTTTTGTATGCATATATTTTTTTTTATTAAATTAGGATTTATTAAAGTATTATTTTTCACTTTTTCTTACACCAAGATTCAGCAATATTTTATCATCATAGCAGGATTCCATATGTGTTTATATAATCTCTCAATAACAGCATTTTGGTGAAAAAAAACTCCCCTTGTTAATCCTCATTGCTCCCATATTTTCGGAGACTTTCACAAAATTAAAGACTTGTGGGAGCTATGTAGGGCAAGTTGGAGACATGGCATGCTCCATAATTTTGTTGCACTATACCTTCTCTATGAAACCCGTATGCCTAATTTGCTATATCTATTATCTAGAAAATTATATAACATACAAATTTCTTAGAGGTACATATTCTCTTAAGTCAACAATACATTAAAAAAGTGATGTGATGGAAATATTTCATTTAACTTTCTTCTCTATATTTAGTCTAAGGAATAAGAATTAAGCCAAATTATTCACGATGTAATTTTTTCTTATTTTTGTTGACCCTTTTATTTAAATTTTGATTTTCATTTTATACTTATACTACATTTTTTTAGCACCTTGTCTCTAAAATATATTTTCTACAATATCTGCAACGTATTTTTCACGATATTTTTTATTATTGACCACTGTTAATAGACTACTAGAGTAAATAAAATAAAAAAAGTCATTGAATAGGTATTAACATATTTCCCTTTTTTTCTTATCTAAAATTTTGCCTATTTCAAACAGTGACCACAAAAAAATTATTCCTGGAGCATTTATCTTCATTTATGAAATTTTGGCAAATTTTCTTTTTTATAACTTTTTATATATTTTCCTATTTTTGCCCGTTTAAGAAAATTAATACAAAAATCATAATTCCTTAAGGATTAAAAGCCTTTTCAAAAGATTATTCCTACACTCTTACAAAAAAACTAGCAGCTTTTCTTTTGTAATTATGAATTGGTCATTATTGCATTGATTCAAATTAAAAAAAAAACTGTGGAAAGTATTATATATGTATATTTCAAAGTTTATATATTTTGCAAAGTCAACACAAAGCACATATATATATATATATATATATATATATATAAGGAGAATACCTTTTTATAGTACTGCATAAATATTAAATATTGGTTATATTGGTTATTGTTTTATTTAACCTTTAGCTTTATAATCTTTGAAATTTGCGTTGCTTAGCATTCATTGGTTTAATTAAATATATAGGATACGTATAATTTAATACAGCTATAACAAAAAAATTAATTTAATTTTTAAGATATTTTATTATTTATTTTCATAAATAAATATATATATATATATATATACATTAGGGCGGTTCTAATTTTGATAAGTTCCCAGATTCTCCTTCTCATCCTCGATTACTCTACAAACTAAATAATACTAAATTTTAGACTAATTTGAAAAAATTTAGGGTTGGCTCGAAGTGATCGAAATATGCAGAAACCAATTTTTTGTGATTTCTTGCAGTGAATATTTTGCGATCAGGCGAGATTATCAATAAATTTTGACACGGTGTATATGACAAAGCTATAACAACTTTTAGTTGAACTCTTATTTTACTGGAGTATATTTTGCCAAAAATGAAGTATTTTAGTTAAAATTAGTCTCACTAAATACTTTATTACTGTTTGTAAAATTTGTTAAATTTGTTTGGTTTCAGAAAGCTAATGAACTGTGAAATTCAAAAACATATATGAATGAAAAACTGAAAAGAAATCTAACTTTTAACATTTCGATCGCTTTAAATGTTTAATGTTTGACAAACGTAACAAATTTTGTGTTTCTTAGTTTCTAGGCAATTCGCTAATTTCTAATAGATAAGATCGAGAATTTGAACACTTTCATATAAAAAGAGGCCCGCCCTAGTATAAGTAGTTGTAAATGAAATCTACAATTTAGGTTCTTTTTCTCTTTTATATGCTCTACATTCTTAATCAACAATTCTATTGTCTTTATTGAAGATATTTTTGAATTTGTTCACGTACAAATATACTAGATTTATATACAATGATATATTTCTAAACTAATGAATTTTCCATTTAATTATAGAAACAAATTATATATTAAGAATACATACTAAAGGTTTACATGAAAATTTTATGTGCAAACATTTTGTACCTATTGTATATTATGCATACATATATACAAATAATAAAACATATAATATAAATCCAGTTCAAGTTTTACCATATATAGTTAAATTAATTATAAACAAAAAATATATAATTGTAATAGACATACGCACATACACTACAGTATTTAAGTTTTAAGTATATGTGTATGGGTGTGTCATTGCCAATTATAATAAAAATAATTGTAAATATATTACACATTCATGTTTAGATACAAAGCAGACATTCGTGCATATTAAGAGAGTACTAATCAATGGTATTTTTATGTTAGAATATAATATAGTTACAATATGTGATTACATTAATTGTGAACTTAAATGTTCATTGTAAAAGTATTACAACTTAAAGGAGGTCTTGATAAAATTAACCATAAAGCTATATTAACTGTGAAGTGTTAATTACATTTATTTTTGTTTATTGTAATAAAAACTAAAGTTTCTTGAACAAGGTAGAAGAGCATAAGAAAGTAAAAATTTTAATTTTCAACAGAACCATGACCAAATTTTATATCCTCTCCTTGCCGCTATCTTTGCTTTATATCCAAAACCAATAAAGAGGGATGTGGTGAAGCGTAATAATAATGAAATTGTATTTAAATTCAGTTGGAACTATGCTTCAATTACGATTTTTTTTCTCTAGGCATTAGCGTAGCGGACTATTCTGCAGCCTTGGAGTCGTCACAAAAAAGGCCCACCCTAACTATACTTACGATTTTTGATTTTTATACGGATCTGTTTAATATAATATTTATCCATAAAATTTCCAACAGTTTCCGTAAGTGATAATTGAATAAAGTCAGCATAGTCGAAATCTGATGTATTATTTATTTTCGCCCTTTTATATAATTGACATAATATGTTCGAATTACAAAACCAAATAATATTAGGGAAATTTAGAAATAAAATTTAATAAATAATTAGGATTACGTTTCAGGATTTTGGAGTAATTTGTTCGCTTTTGAGCTTTTCATGCTGTATCGTTATTTTATTTCATTTTATTTCGGTGATATACAGCTTTCCATTTTTACTGAATTTTTTATTGAAAAAGAAATTAACAATTTTCCTAGTCGCTCGTTAGAGCATAAAATAAAAAACTTCTTATTAACATCAGTTTCACTAACTCTATTTAAAGCATCTATTTATATAGTATACAAATTTAATACTTCTAATATTTTAAATAAATGTTAGCACCAGTTCTATTCTCTAATCATTTACGTACACAAAAGTTTATTGATAAAACAACTTTAACCACAAAAATCATAAATGTACAATTAGGATATAATAGCAAAGTGTGTTATATATTTCACTACATATAGCAGCACAAAAATAACTTTATTCTTATATAAGTATACATGTACTTACACATACGCAAATAGACACTGTGGCTCGACCTAAAAGTTAAGTAAAACTTTCCACAGCCACATATGCATTTACTTAGGGGGAATATTCATGTCCCAGCAAAATGTATTATTGATATCTAGAGAACAATAAGAAATATTATTAGATGCGACATTAGAAATTTAAGAATAAAAACTGTATTTTCCTTTTCATTTTTATATGGTGAGATATATTCGAGTATGTGTATATAAAAAAACCGCACTTACAAAAGTGCTCGTGCAGCAGTAAGAAAACTTTTCCGTTCGATAAAGAGTTTCCAAAATAAATAACAGTTATGTAAAACAAAAATAATATTGAAACTTTTTTTTATCAAATTTTATTTTCAATATTTAGAAGAAGAACAATCTATTCAAAAGCAAAAAAAAAATAAAATAAAATAATAATAATAAATAAACCAAACTTAAAGCGTTTTTAAACTCAATATGTTTTTTTTCTAGTTATTAAAATAATTAAATGTAAAATTATCATTTGAAATTATTTAAGATCCTTAGCCGTACGAGATTGACAGTTTCAGAACACAATATGTGGCTTCAATGCTATCTAAAGTACATTTAGTTCAGGAAAATAAGGGTTCTACCTCGGAATTTGATGAAGGAAGGTCAATTTGCTATAAAGTCTTGTCTTGGCATCTTATGGATGCTGTTGAAAGCCACCGATTAACAAGTGAATGCTATGCGAGTTATTTGTGATTAAAGGTTAAAAAATATGTTTTTTAATTTAAGGCTGTAGCCTTATTGAAAAGTTTACACTTGCGATACCTTAATATGTACCAGGAAGCGATTTGTTGTTAATTTGTGCAACAGAAGATAACCACATATCTTTACATAATAGGTGGTATAATTATCTTTACAATTTTGGGGGTCAATAAGAAACATTAAATCGAACACTTAATTGGTGGTACGTTATTTCAACGAAAAAAAGTCATTTAACACAACATTGTCTTTAATCTGAAAACAGAAGTCCATTCCATTTCATCATTGCTCTTATGACGCAGCACCCTAAATAATGCACACTAGAGTTAGACCAGAGATGACATTAGGCAAAAAATGCAGCCATCTCCTTCTTAAGATGTTGTACTTTCTTTAAAATCCCCACAAAAAATATTTCTATATCTTTCCTTAAATACTACCTAATATAATTATCTTCAAAAGCGTCACCACTGTTTATAAACTATGATTCTGATGTAAGAAGGCCACTCAAATAAACATAAGAAAAAAAAATCGGTTTCTTACTATCGATTGAAATTCACAAAATTTGTATATTTTACTCAAAAAATGTATCCAGTTTTTTTTTCTCGAAATAGGTTTAAAAAAATTGATAATTTTGAACTTTCTATAGATTTTTTTCGGTCCAAAAGATTACTTTTAGTTCATTCTGGACAGTTCTTCAAAATGGATGAAAATGCCGATAAATAAATTTCAATATTATTTTCATAAAAGCAACAAATATAAAAAGTTTTTAGCATTTTTACAAAAAAATTTTTATTTCCTGGACCAATATTCATGGGAAAGAAATTTAATAATTTTTACTAACATGTTTAAATTATGATTTTTTGACACCCATTTCGAAAGAAAACTGGAAAATTTTTTTGGGGAGATTACCGGGTATTCAATAAAAATAAACTATTATTTAAAAAGCATGTAAACAAAAAGGGCTATATTTTACATATAATTTGCACAAAAATATATCTAACTGATTTGAAATAAAAATATATGTTAGAAGGTGAACTTTTTAATATAATCCTGTAAATTTTAACAGGTATTAAAAACAGTTTTTACTAATTTTTATTTAAATTTTACAAATATAATACGTTTTAGAGGCAAAATTTTTATGAAAAAATTATTTTAAAGCACATATTAAATTCAAAAAGTTGTTTGTGAAAATTATCCAAAAAATTGGATTTCAAAAATAACGTCACAAAAAAGCGGATTTTTTTTTTGAAAAAAGGGTCCATCCGCTTCAATACCAAAAAAAATCTTTAAAATTTGTTTATTTGATAAAAAGAAAAAAAAATATAAAAAGAATTGTATTTTAAGAAAGCTACTAAATTTAATTTTGTTAATACCAAAATAATTTATTTATAACAATTTTTATTATTGCAAAAGTAAGGATTTATTCATAAAAAGAGTTAACGTAATCCATGCATGGATTCTCTACCGTTATATTTACGTTAAATTTGTGACATCTTATGACTCTAGGGTTCATCTAGTCTAGATTTCAGATCATATGTACTATTTATTGAGTTTTCCTAGTAGTTGAGAGGAAAGGAAATTATTTTAAGAACATTCCTTAGTTCCCTCAGTTTCCCTAATGTACAATAATTATATATTCAATATTCAATATTTTCTTTTTATTAATTAAACTTCCTTACTTATCTACGAGGTCTTCACGCGAACTTCAGTCTTACAAATCCTCGTCTAACAAAATTAGGACTAAAAGCATTGATTCACAAGTGTTGTCCTTAAGTCTTTTGAGCAATTTATTTTTCATTGGTCATTGCAAAGACACAAGCTAAAAATATAAATTGTAAATTATAAATAGTCTTTTAAAACTCTACAAAATATACACTTGCATGTGTAAGTATATATTAGGTCGAGGAAAAATTTTCTCCCCTGTTTTTTAAACTGGGGTCTTATTTTTTTGAAAATATTCGCTAGATTTCTTAAAAATTTTTAGATAGTATTACTGCAAAAATTAAATATATCTATCCGATAAAAATATATATTGATCTGAAATTGATACTTTAAATAGATTTCACATTTTTGGGCATATTTTAGGAAAAGGTGAGAATATACTTTTACTTTTAAAATATATAATTTTTCCCGACTACAAAATTGTTTAATGGTTTCAAAGGAAATCTTAACGTAAATGCGTGTAGGGTAAAATCGGGCAACGGTTTCTCCTAGCCCTTTCCAAGGTTTGTCAATTTTCAAATTTTTTTTTTTTTTATAAAATTCTCTAAATTCAAAGGCGGAATCAAGAAAAAAATACGAATTTTTTAATGTTGTAAATTCAAATTAATATAGCTTTTTATATCATAGATAGATTTATATGATCTTGCAGCAGTATTATTAAGAATTTTGTAAGAAATCTAGCGGATATTTTTTTGAAAAATTTTAGGCCCAAAATTGAGGCCCCAAGTTTAAAAATGAGGCCAAAAATGAGGCTAAAATTTGCTTCGAACTAAATATCCTTTAAACTAAAAGAGATAACATAAACCTGTAAGCGTATATTTTGTTGAGATTTACAACGACTACCTAAATTAATTTTTGATGAAATTAAAAAAAAGAATACACGAGGTGACCAAATTTGGAGTTCTACCCTCTATCCCCGTGACCCGCTAGTGATCTGTGATTCATAAAATTAACTCGAAAATACCTTGCCTTTGGCCGTCTGAAATTTTGTTGAGATATCTCCAACGGTTCACAAGTTACAGAATTTTTTAAAAACCACAATGCGACAAAGGAAACTTAAAGAAAGAATGACATTCACGAAACCATAAATAAATATGCCTTCGGGAATATTTTCTTGAAATCTTACGATTTCTCCGAAATATAAAAATAATTTTTTAGTCTTAAATATAGAAAATTAATATATAAAAATTGTGATAATGCAAAGTCAAATATCTTACAAAACTTCGTCGTGCATATATCTAATATTAGTAACGTCTAACTTTTTCTAAGTTCTAATAGCGGTGGTTTCAAATATAGAGAATTTTGTAATATTTAAGTGATTTCTTCATTTCAGTTTTTCTTAGTTCGGAAATTATTTTTTCTGGTATTTTAACAAACTCTTTAGAGTTAATTACCTTGAACTGGGTACAGAGCAATATAATCATCTAACCGTATATTTATTCGATTATAGTCAATCGATGTCTTTTATAGAATTATTCATTCTTGAAAATTATAAAAATGCAGTAAAGAATAGAAATTTGAAAAGTTTAAATTGAAATTATATCCCGTTATCGCACTATCTATGGCAACGTGCACATTGTTCTATACAGGAGGTTATATTCCAGTGTTCAAAATATAGCGTCGCAATTCTGTGTTTAATAAAGCTTATCTAAAATAAATTACTATCTATCCATGCATGGATTCTCTACGTAAAATTTGCGACGTCTTATGATTCTAGGGTTCATCTAGTCTAGATTTCAGATCGTATGTACTATTTATTGAGTTTTCCTAGTAGTTCAACGATATCTAAGTTTTGCGAGAAGAAAGGAAATTATTTTAAGAACAATCCTTAGTTCCCTCGGTTTCCCTAATGTACAATAATTATATATTAGTGTCTTCAATATTTTCAGTAAGAAACGATTTTCTTGCTAAAGTATAAAAGCTAAAATTAAAGCAAATCCCTGGAGCAGAGCTCTAGCTATTCTCTAAAAGAGCAAAATGTTAGTTTATTATCACTTTATATACAAAATTAGCTCACTATTGGCTACAGTTTTTTTTATGATGTTAACTTTTTAAATGTGATCAAAGTTAAATAATTTTGGGAAAAATAATATAAAAGTATTGAAAAAATAATTTTTTATACTCATTTTGGCAATTTAGTCAAAATTATTTAATTAAAAACTATGTTATTTATTTATGATTTTTCTTTTTAATACATATTTATATATACTTAAATAAACCTTTAAATATTACCATGTCTTATTATTTGTATCCATCTTCTTAAACAAACATTTTTCTTATTAAAATTTTTTTTTCAATGAAAATTTTATAAAACACCACACATAATCAGTTGCAGACAGATAAATCTTTTTAAAACTTACCAGTATGTGATAAAATGATAAAATCTTAAAATACCTACCACTGTTTTGAGAAGCAGAACCTAAATACAAGATGTTAAATTAAATACAACTTGATGATAACGTTCCTACGCTATATTTTCAATAAAATCTAAAGAAAATAATATTAAAAGAAACTGCTAAGCTGAAATAGTAAAAACCAATGGCATAACAACTTTATAAACATGGAAATATTTTATGTAGATACAAAATAAATGAATATATAAAATAATAGAAATGAGTCAAAACAAATTTTTATATAAGCAAGCTCGACTGATATTAGTCCTATATCCAACATGTAACTACGAATTTAAGGTTTACTACAAAAAGAAAATTATATTAAGTAAAATCAATTTTGAACAAGTACGTATACAAATTAAATTATTTAAAGATTCAGCTATTAAGTGCTTTGTAGTATTGAGTTTTATAACTCTAAGTCTTGCCTGTATTTTGAACAATGAGCAATGTTATAATTTACTTATATCTAGGGAAGTTATATGAGTTACAATAATTTTAATTACATATTATTTATGTGTTACACAAACCATCGCTAACTTATAACACCTTAACTAACTAAAGATTAAAACATATAAAATATAAGATTTTTGATGAAAGTTGTTGATGATGTTAGTACAAATAAAGTTAACCTTGTGCTAGAATATTTCTATTTCCATTTAACTTTTTTCCATCTCATTTTCTTCTTTTTTGAGATAAAAGAGCACACTTAAAAACCACAAAACCAACACGTTAAGCTTGAGTTCTGTACTATATGGAAGAATAAATTGTAAATAATTAAGTGTTTTTTTTTTTTGCAATTAGTTTCTATGATTTAGGTTAAAATTGTTCAACAATTATAACTTGGAATTCTTATTTCTATCTTTTATTTCATTCGTAATGAATGAGTTGAGAAAAATAATAATTATTCATTGAAAGTTGTTTTCTCGCTCATCATTTATGAAAATGTAATAGTTATAACAGAAATTTTGATTCAATTTATATTTAAACGTTTGTTTGTTTGAGAAATATTATAACTATAAATATTATAATTAGATTTATTTTTGGCAGACTCACTTTTTGGCATACGTTTAGTACAGCTGCTTGTAAATAAACAAATAATATTTTTATTTAGAATGAATTTAATTAAATATTAATTAGTATATTTAACTCTTAGGTTTTAGTTGTTCAGAAATTAATGAAGTTGGTAGAAAAAAACTATAAATAAATTTAGTTTTCAAGATATTTTTCATAGATATGCTTCTATACCCACCAATGAAGTTTAAAAAACTTTCAATATTAGGTTGAGTTTTTCAAAATTTTATTTTAATTTTATGTTTTTAAAAAATACACAATGAAGGAAATTTTATATTGGACTAGAATATTATTTCCAAAAATATTTAAAATACCATTACTATTTTGAAATAAAATCTAATTTCTTAATGCTTTTGAAAACTAAGGACATGAACATAATTCATGTAAAAGCATAATTCAAATTTATGAAACATATGACGACCATTCAAAACATGAATAATTTTATTTTTAATGATTTTAATAAAATGTTTAGTCACTTTTAAAAAGCCTATAATTTCGTGTCAATTTTAATAATTGTTTTATTTATATTTTGATACCCTTCACCCTAGGTGAAAGGGTATACATTTCGTCGAAAAAAGTAAACCCCGCCGGAATGTTTTAGAAACAATTTTTATATTTATACATGCTTAGTAATCAATATAGCAATGTAAGCATATTGGATTATTTATATGCTTACAAGTGCCAAGTATATGCCCTGATAACTAGCTTTGCTTAAAAAAATCATATTTTTATAGCTTTTGATTTACTAAGCCAATTTGAACAAAATTTGGTACGAATATTCACGTTGCTAAAGGGAACTCATAGACAAAATAATTTTAATGTGGAATTCATTTGACATATTTATAACAGTTTTACGAAAAATGATAAATGACAGTTACAAAGTTCTTATTCTGGTTTCAAAAAGCTAATGGATCAATGGATCATTGACCAACTATCATAATTTTGTAGAAAATATCGCAATTTTTAATTTCGGAACATATGGAAAGTACTAAATCCTTACATCGATTTTTTCAAAATTTTGTTTTTTTTTTTCTATATAGATATGTGCCAAATTTCTGGAATAAGACTTTCTATTTTTGCCGATTTTTGTATCGGAATGAATCACTATGTGTCGATGTCATTTTTTAGTCACAATGCCGTGGCCGATATAAAGTGGTGGCTACGATTCTAGCCCACCTATCATGCAATTTTTTTAAACTTTATGTACTCTATCTAGAAAAGTTTGCAATTATTTTATTATTGTGTGTATGCATTTATTCCCACCATTTTTAGTGAATATTTTATCTTATTTGTAAGATTAAGGAACAATGCATTTTATTCAAGGTATTGTTCATCGGAAGCTACGACCTTTTAATATTTCTGTTGATTTATTAATTCTATCTCAAAACTGTTTCCCATTTTTTGAGGCCAAAAATGAATCAAGCCAATTGTTGATACGAGTACCTTCTACTGATGTGAAGCGTATTCCAGATAGGGCATTTCAAATCGTACGAAATAAAGAACAGACAGAAGGGCCAATATCTGGGGTATATAGCGGGTGGAACAAAACTTCTCAAAGCTTTTTACTGGTTGCGCAACATAAGTACGAACTCGTATCTGGTGGCATATTCTGGCAGATTTTCGTTCAATACTCCCTTCAACAGATAAATTGTGTTTGGTCTCCTGTGTTCGTTCACCCAATTTTAATAGCTTATGATAAATGAGACCCTTCAGATCCCATCAAATACAGAGCATAATCTTGGTGACAAGGATATTCAGCTTTGGTGTCGATTTTTTTGGTTATATAGACTTCACTTACAATTTTTTTGCTATGAATTATCATAAAAGATTCGTTTTCCATCAAATAATTTTTCGGCGCTAAAGCAGAATTTCAGATATGCAAAATCGCCTTTCGACATCGCTTTGCTTTTGCTTAGTTAGTTCGTGTGGCGCTCAATTTCCATGCTTTTGGATGATTTCAAGTACTTTAAAACATCTAGAAATTGTTGCTTGATATATTTTCTATGATTTTGGAAGCACTTATTGCGTTTGGCAAGACCAAAACCTCCAATTCTTCATCTTCAAATTGTTTCGGCTGGTCGGGATGCTCCTTATCATGCACATCGAGTTCGCCAAATTATGATGGATTTCCGCATCGGTTTTCTTAAAAAAAAATAATGAAGTAAAACTTCTTACAAATACTCTTTTTTTGCTACGAAACTCTCCATATACATTCAAAGCTTACAAACAAACTGTGCTTTTTTACGTTTCAACATAATGATACGAGTATATACTGATAAAAAAAAGTTTAGTTATAGTGCTTTCGCTAATAAAAATTGCAAAATAATCGAATAAAGTTTATGAAATTTTACAGAAACATTGATCGACCTTGAATTATGGTCAACAATCACCTCAGAGTCTGCAAAATCAGCAAAATCGGTCCATTGATGAACGTGATATGGTCAAAAACCGAAAAAGCTTCGAAAAACGTACTTTTCAAGCCCTTATATAAGTTAGCAACTTCGTTCCTGGGCAAAAAATTCGGAATCATTTTTTAGTATATTTCTGCTGAAAAAGTGAAAAAATATAAGCTAAGACTTAGTTTTTGTACATGTCTATTACAAATATTTTTATGAATTTTCTGTTTTTTTAATTAACCTTAAGCAACCGAGTTATAGGCAAAATACTGAAAAAATTTTCAATATACACCCGTAAACATTATATGTAACATTGCAATAACCATCAGTATTGTTGTTTTTTGTATAATCAGTAACGTATATGTACATTTTGTATTGTACATATACGTTAATATTTTGATCCGAATGAACCAAAATTGGTAGATTTTTTAACTTTTTAGGTTTGGTAGTTTAGTTGGTACTATAGCGTATTAATAAGTTACAATTAATTAAAATGTTTATACAGACCACATTTATATAGCTCGAATAGTAAAAAAAAACGTAAATTATATTTATTTTATGAAATGCAATAATCCTAAAAAAAGTAAGAAAACAAAATAAAAATTTATAAACCTTAAAGTCTTTATCTGTTCGGAAGGGAGGGATGATTTTTACAAACTTCAAAATTAATTAGTATTTACAATAAAAGATCTTAAAATTTTATTTTTAATTTTCTCCTCAGAATTTTTTCTTTTTGTTTTCAAGATTAGTTCAATATTGAAATGAAGAAAAGATAGTTTTTACCGAGTTATAATTTTTACAATATCCTGATTTACAAATGGTTGGTTAGTTTTTATATTTTTTCATTTACATAACCGATACCAATATGGTTAATAAAAGCTGCTAAATGAAGAAACTACAAACTTTATATGACTTATTTTTTGAAAATTTCTCTACAAAGTTTTATTTAAGTGTCTAATTATTTTTCTAAAAGTGTATTTAAATAATAATGTTTGTACCAGTGTTGCCAGTTTAGCCAAACATTTTAAGGTTAGATCTAGCCTTAAAATTTTCGTTTTAGCTTCTAGCTTTTTTGTTCCTTGAAATTGCCTTAAAAAGGCTAAAATATTAGTAATTGAACAGCGAAGAAAATAACTCTTTATATTATAATACTAATTTTATTTTTACAGAATCATCCATTTAAGCATTTTTTTACTTGATCTCAGTAAAAATAGAGATTAGTTATTTAAAACAAACTTTATTCTTCAAATCAAAAATAACCATTTTTTTAAATTTACTAAATCAATCATTATAATTATTTTTTAATATATTTCATTAAATATGGAAACACTTATGAATGTTATTAAAAAAAATATAAGCGAAAATCACCCAAAAGTTGGAAAAGTCTAATCAGAAATAATTTTAGCTCAAAAATTAAGAGAAATCACTTCAAGGCATTAGTTTTTCATATGACATATAATCCAATATTTTATTCAGGACCTTTTGCGCGTTTTTTTATTTTGTCTTTTTATTTATTTTATTAAAGTGTATGTAAAAAATTCAAAAACTACGAGAAAAACGAGAAAGAATTGGATTAAATTTTCTGTATTGTTAGAAAATGGAATTTATATTAGTATACGTTTTTTAGTTCAAAAAGCAAAAAAAAGGCTAAATTCAACTTTAAAAAAAAGTCAAAAAGTCTAAATATCGCAAAAAATAAAACCAGGCAAAATTTATATTTTTTTCTTAGTTTAAAAATTTATTTTCTCGTTCTCTTTTGTTTTTTATATTTTTAAAGATTTTGTAATAAATTTATTAATAAAACATAGAACAAATAAAATGACCCAAATGAAAAATTGCCGAAAATATTTCCATGCAAATTTGGGTTATGTTTCATATGAAAAATTACCTACACAGAAAAAATTATTAATAAATATATTCAAGTATATATAAAATAAAAATAAAATTTTGGTGCAAATATAAGCAAGTTTTTAATTGAATAAATTCTTTACTAATATATTTGGAGAACTTTTTCAGTTTAGAATTATAATTCCTTTTTGATTAAGTATTTTTAAGTTTATGGGTGATTTTTCGCTTTTATACGAATTTGCTAAATTTATGTTTATAAATAGTTTCTATGAAGCAAATAAAAAAACAATTATAATCGATTTAGTAATTCCATCAAATTTGTTATAAATATTTTAGTATATTGGTTGTTCCTGATTTGGACAATGAAGCGCCATAGGCGAAAATTTTTTTTAAATATGAAAACATAGATTTTTTTGCGAATAAATACACAAAAATGCTTAAATGAGTGATAAAAACAAAATTAGTAGCAGATAAAAAGAAATTATTTTCTTCGTTGTTGAAATAGTAAGATTTTATAATTTTCAAGGCAATTTTTAGAATCAAACGAAAACGAAAATTTTGAGACTAAAAGCAAAATAAAAAGGCTAGATTTAGTCCTAAAAAGGCTAACCTGGAAACAATGCTTGCTATGATAGTTTAATTTTGTGCTTTTGTTTTGTAGTTTAGAAAAAAATTAGATTATTTTTTTTCTTTTAGTAAAAATATGAAAATTTGAAATCATACTTTAAGGCAAAAGTTTTTTTTATTTATTGTTAAGACCGTAAAGGGTACAAAAGATTCTGCACAGCAGAACATAAATCTCTAACTTGTTCAAAGGTAGAATTGATTTTTGTTATTTATTTGAAAGTGAGCTAACTTGCTGTCTCTTGAATTCCAAATTGTATGCTTAAATCTCCGAACATTTACCCCAATGCATTTACCATGTTATGGTCAATGTATTGAATTAATAATATAAATAAAAACCCTTATCTAGAAAAAGAAAATTATGGCCAAAAAAATTTTATTAAAATCGTGACCACCACTCAGTGTTATCAGATTAGGGCATTTATCTCCAAATTTGGAATTTCTTTTTGGAAATGGGGATGAAAAATTTAGTTTAGACATTAGGGAATTTGTTAGGGCGGAATTTCTACTTTTGGAATTTTTTTGACATTTTTTGGGAATTTTTATTTTATTTCCATAATTTTTCTTTTTAACTTAGGAAAAATAAATAAAAAAACATAATATTCCGCTCGATATTAATTTTTAGTAAGATATGCGCATTATTTATTCAACAACAGTGCAATAAAACAATAAAAATAACTGTTATTCTAAATATGATACCATAAAGTCAAAAAATTAGTTCCAATCTCTGCAACAAGATGATTATTTATGGATTGGCTAAGAGTGTAATGCTTGATCAATTGATACCCTATTATTGTTACTCCAATAATAATCAATAAATGTAGAAACCTTTAATAATTATCCACATTATTGTTATAAGATCAAATGTACGTTTGTTCCCAATGCAATGAAGACTAAATCGCTGAAGCAATTTTAAAGAAATTTTATAGGATATAAATATTGAATATAAATATATATGAAAATTACCAAAATGTTGCTTTTTTGCACTTTTATATATATTATATATTTAATTCAGCTGGTATGTTATAGTTAGTTATTTAAAGGTTCAATTAAATGTATCAAAAAATAATTTAATCAATGGAACTTAATTTATCATGTTTTCATACCTTTGAAGAAATAAAAATTTAGTCTTCGGTATTTATAGTTAATAAAAACGACGTGAATTATTTACCTTAAAATTTTATTGGTACAAACGTTAAGTACCCCATAGACACACAATGCATATGCTCCTGCAGGAAATATATATTACAAAAATTGAGAGAGATTCATTGTGTACATCACATAGACATTACGGTACAAAAAATCAAAATCGTTCTGATTTAAAACTGAACTCATACTTCAGACAGTTTTTCGGAATGAATTTGTTTAATTCTTATCGTAATTTATGAAAATTTTGGTTAGTCATTTTAAATTAAAAGAAAATTAAAAAATAGTTTTTTTTTTTTTTTTTTGTTTTTAAACGCTTTTGTTCACAAAAATAAAATTTTGATTAATGAATGTGTACAACAATCAACAAGCACACACATATAGGGGGGGTCCATCGGCCGATTTATATATAATTTATAATTTATATATAATCTCATTTTTTTAAAAACTTACAGAAAACCTTTTTTTCAATACTTAGGTAGTCAATATTGCATATCTAAAAAAAATGTGAATTGTAGTATGAATAAAAAGTAATGCAGTTTAATCTCCAAAATAAAGATATTGTATTAGTGGGGATAATATAAGCAGGTATTTGGCGATTTTTGGGAGCGATTTTGCTATCTCGGGATAATGCTCGCAAGAAAAAATCTAGGACCCTACCACCTAGATACACAGCTTGTAAAACATTTCGTTTATTTATAAAAATATATTTTTTTTAGTAGTTAAAAAAATGTTTAAGTACTCTTATAATAGCAAGCATATGCCCAATTAGAACAATTCTGATGAAATGTGTTAATACTAATAATTTGTAATTTATTTTTCAATAAATTTAAGATATTTTATTCAGCAGCTGTATTCAGTTTTAACGATGCTCAGATGTACTGATATCGAAACTATAATAATTTCGGTAGTTAAAATTATTACACTTTCACATATTTCTTAGAAGTTTCGTTCACAATTATTTCCTTGCTTTGAGATTATATATATATATATATATATATATATATCTATATATATATATATATATATGTAAATTCATACATATATATAATATTTTTTTTAACTAAAATTCAAAATTCTTTTTCCTTCAAAAACAAATTTTCTACAAAAATAAAATGTTTTACTAAAAATATTTTTTTTTTTTTTTTTATTAAAAATGCAATTTTTTCCACAAATCAAATCTTTTGCATTTTTATTAAAAATCAAATTTCTTACTAAAAATCACATTCTTTTTACTAAAATTCAGATTTTTTAATAAAAAAAAAAATAAATAGATTTTTGACAAAAAATTTAAATAATAATAGAAATAGATATTTAGTAAGAAATTAGGATTATAGAAAACAATTTGATTTTTACATAAAAGCTATTTGTACACACCTTTTTTGTACATTTTAACACCCTTATGCGGTCGTTCCTTTTATCTGATTTTTTTTTAAGACTAATGATTCTTTTCTGTCCTCGGTATATATATATATATATATATATATATATATATTTATTATATATATATATATATATATATATATATATATATATATATATATATATATATATATATATATATATATATATATTTCATTATTTCACTCCTTGATTATTACTTTGGAATGTTTACATTTTATACACCAATTTTTTATAATTTACTTTCTAGCTTAAAAATTACAGTCCAATTTGCTAACATTAGGTATAAATTTAAATATTGCCTGACTTCATGTCATATATCAGGAAATAGGAGTTTTATTCACATTTAGTGTCTTAAAATGTGATAATGTTTTGATTTTCCTTTTTTTTTTTCCTACATCCTCAACTACATAAAAACAATACAATAATAATATAAATTTATCTTAATTTCTTTTATCGTGCCATGTCATTTATTTCTTTTTGTTCATGTTTATTTTCTTTTTGGTAGTAAATATTATTGGTCCCTATATGTGTTTGTGTGGAGTGATTTGTTTTATAAAACTAAATATACCTACATACTAAACACACATAATTTGTTGAACTAGTTTGTATGTTGACGTTATTAAAACAAACGACAAATATGCTTGCTTTGCGAAATTATAGTAGGATTTTACAGTGAAACAATTTTTAACTATTTTGAAACTAAATTAAAACTACAGGTATCATTTTTTCTCCACATTTTCCCGATATATTATTTTATATAATAAATAGATATAATATATAGAATAAATTATTTTTTATTTCTTTAGGTATGTTTCCTGAAAGAAATTATAATGTATACAAAGTTTTGAAGCTAATCTTTAGTAATTTTTTAATTGTAATTTCTATTTGATTAAACATTTCCAAATCATTTTCGCCTTTAAAAAAATTTTTTATATAAATAGTTTCAATGGCTGACGATGTATATTAAAAATAATTATAATAATCGCTTTAGTAAGTCCGTAAAATTAGTAAAGTTATTTTTGATTTGTAGAATGAAGCGCAGCAGGCGAAAGATTTTGTTAAGTATAAATAATCTTGTCTTTGTTTGCGAATACATAAAAAAAATGGTTAAATGAATGATTATGTAAATATAAAATTAGTAATTGCAAATAAGAAACTATTTTCTTCGTTGTTGAAATACTAACATTTTAGCCTTTTTAAGGCAATTTTAAGAATTAAAAAAGTATAGAAAAAAAAACTAGAAACTAAAACAAAAATCTTGAGGCTAAACTAAAACTAAAAAGGCTTGATTTAGTCTTAAAAAGGCTAAACTGGCAAAACTCTAAAAATTCTAAAAAAAAAAACTGTTATGTTTCTTCGATTTTATTAGGACCAAAGAAGCAAAACAATCAAATGTCGCATTTTGAGTAAACTTGTCATACGACAAATTGTTTTGCAAATTTTTATTGTTTTTAGTTCGATACTATTTAGAACCATTTTCTCTATTATCCGGTATACAAAACTTGTACCTTGGTACGTGAAAATTCAGCAATAATATATTTTCAGGCTAACACAAAATATTAAAAATATTTTAGTTTTTTTATTATTCAGAAATTTTCACTATTTTTTGCCTCAGAGTTCTTCTCAGCTTTGTTATTTAAAATTTGTTTAACTTTGTTTGACTAAAGTATAGGCATAGTTTCAGCAGTTTTGAAGAAATGAACACAATATGTGAACATGTTTGGCATAGCTCTTAGGAGCTTCTCTACTTTTTGGACTCGAAATTTATTACCCTGAAATGTAATATTTTTGTTAAAATTAACATTTTTTGTGTTATATTTTATTCGAACGCACACTTTATACTGATCAAAATGTATTTTAACTAAATACTTTTTTTTATTTTATTTTATTTGTTTATAATTATTATTAACTTTTTAGCCATTCCACTGTGTTTTAGTAATTATAAACGTACAAAGGTAAATAAATAGAAGTACATACATTTAAAAGTGTTTTTAGTGCCAATGTTTACCAACATGTTGTTAAATAAAGTTTTATTAAATAAATATTTTAGTTGTCAAACTTTGTCTTTTGTCGTATTTGCAAACAATCCAAACACAAGCGATGTTTTTTTTTTTTTTTTTGTTACATATGTGTACATAGTTTCACTGAACAAACATACATATTTAAAAGGAACTATTTCAGGTATTTCAATGATTGTATAAGCATAAATTAAACATTTTTGTTAATATTGTGCATTATCATTTTATCTGTTTACGTATACATTTTTTTAGGTAGGCCACGAAACAAGAGCAGATTTCAACACTTCTTACAAGTTAACGACAAAAAAATTCTTTTTACTCATTTCTGTTCTTTGACCTTTTCTTTTTCTTCCGCGAATTTCAATAATAATTTTTGCTGACACCATGTCCTAGCAAACATACAATTCAAAAGAATGTGAGACTATTGCTAAACAAAACAAGTAATAACTGAAGAAAAAAAAAAAAGAACAAAATGCTTACTTAGTTAAAAAAAAAAAAACAAACTAAATGAAGTTTTATAAGAAGAAAAATAAAAAATTGTATTTAGTTTCATTTTAACAATAAAAGAATGAATACCAAAAAGAAGAATTAATAATAAATTTAACTTTTTTCAACTTAAAGGTAATGCGTAAATTTTCTTTTTTTTTTACTTACATAAAAGTTAAAAAATGTATGTAAGTAAGTATATTTTATTTCTTATTTTTTTATACCCTTATCACAGGTGTAAAGGGTGTATATGAGTTATTCATTCAGTTTATAATTTCTGTAACATTTATTTAATACTCCAAACAGTATATATTTTCTGGATCATTACACTATGCGACACTCAAAATCGGCATTGGATGAAACCAACGGAAAATGTTATATCGGTAAAAAAGAAGTTATACGTGTGCCGGCGTTTCGCTGGGTCACGTCTAGGAATCGAGATATATCGATTTGAAGTTAGTAACTATCATATACGGGAAATTGTAACCTTTGGTGGTCTTTTTTTGACATAACTCGAGAACCATCAGTCCGATTTTGCTGAAACAATTTTAAAAAAATTAGAAATTACAATTCCTTTAATCTGTTCATACAACGTTTCGCTACATAAGCAACAGTTTCGCAGTTATAAATAAATGTATGAAAAAAAACTATTTTTTGCCTAAAAAATTTAATTTTTTTTAATTTTATTCACAAAAAATCCAAAACGGTAAAAAAAAGTGTCAAGTCCTATTACTTTCACGTGAAGTCACATAACCTTTAAACAAAATGAGACATAGATCATGAAAATCGATGGACGCGTTTCGCTTTTATTCACAATTAAGTAAATGTATCTCATTTTGACAAGAATATTGATTTTATGTTTCAATGAATTTGGATAATATTTATTATATATTATTTATTATAATTATTAACACGTAAAATTAAAAATTATTACAGGTAATTATTAGGTTATTACATAGATACATAGGTTATAAAAAGCGATGGACGCAAAACTTATTTTCGTTTGTTTGCGCCCTTTACTTTCTTGCGTGTTGGTTCGCCCACTTGTTCAGAGTCTGTATCGGATGAGGATCTGTCTTCATCTGGAAAAATCAATTGTTTTTAATCAGTGACTTACCTCGTATCAATACTGTCATCATGTATATGTCTATCGTGACTTACCCTCTTAGGAAACTCCCATTGTATATATTGTAATCATTACCGTCTAAAACACCTTTAAATTCCTTTGATTTCATGAGCTTTCGTATATCCGGCCCATTCAGAACACGTTCCTTCAATTTTGCTTCGCTGATTCGTGGGAAAATATTTTCCAAACAATCAAGAATTTTCGGTTGCTTTACAATGGCCTTCATGAAATTTTTTACGATTCCCAGTTTGATATGGAGAGGAGGCATGAGGACGTTCTCCATTGGTACCAGTGGATCATTTACGCAGTTGTGTCCTTTCTCCGTTGGATCTCGAGCAAGCCATTCATGCGTTTCGTATTGGTTTCCTTTAAATCGGGTATCCCAAAGACACAAGATACACATGTTTTTCGTATAGCCTCCTTGGAGACCTCTTAGCATCGCCACGACTTTCAGATCACAACTGATCCGCCACATGTGATCAGTGTAGCAAATTTTATCCAAAATTATTTTCATGGAATCGTATGTTTCGCTCATGTCTGTGCTGTAGCCAATGGGAATGCTTGGTTTTTTATTATATTTATGTAGCAAACCGACTTTCAGGCTTGATTTCGAAGAATCGATGAACATTCGCCAATCAGCTGCGACATAATTAATGGCCATCGCCTCCATCAGCCCCTTTATATCGTGGCAGTAAACAAATGTGTTCCCTTCGTTGAGTGTGTAGTACCGTTGGAATAGCAATTTTCGTCTTCGATATCCAGTGACTTTGACATTAGGCTCCAAATTGTTGCCTTCTTTCAAAACCTGGGCAAGTTTTACTGCTTCACGTTGAGAAAGGTTTAATTCTGCAACAATCTTGTCCATTCTTGCTTGTGATATTGGAATTATTTTGTTCGATGGGCCGGCTTCTGGTGTTGGTTTATAGGTGAAATCCGATTGATCCACTGTTTCAATAGAAAAAAGAAGTTTCTCTGTCAGGACTTGGCAACGGTGGAATTGGTATTTCATCCGAATGCGGTAGAGGTATTTGTGCACTCTTAACAGATATGTAAACTCTTCGTTTAAGTACTTTACGATTTACTCCACATATTTTGTTTGCGCAAGCGTAACAGTTGTCGGAATTGTGCTCTCCTGGATCAGTCCAAATCATTGGTACACCAAAACGAAGTGAACTGTGTTTTCCTTGGATCCACATGTTAAGACCATTCTAGCACGTTTTACAAATTTTGTCTGGGACCCACGAAACGCCGCGAATTATTTCGCAATCAAAATAAAGTTTAAAAGCGCGCTCCACTTGCTCAGAGAGTAATGCAGCATTTGTTGAAAAAGCTCTTTTGCCACAAACGTAACAAATTAAATTGATATTTTCTGGACAATTTGCACTCATTTCGGTCTAATACTTTTATTACTTTTTCGTCACTTTAAAAAAAAAAAAAGTACTTTACGCGTTCGGAGACACTTGTTGAATGACAAAAATCGATCAGTGAATACCTATAAATACTACGTAAGTTTCAATATTTTACTGAGAGGTACTTATGAATTCGCGCATCTTTTAAGGGTGGCTATAAACCTGATTCATGTGCGTTTTAAATTTTTCGAAACGTTCTAAAACATGACCATTCATAAATGTGGGTACAATTTGTGTAAAAATATCATGCAGGTAGCCAACGGAAAAAACCCAAATAATTAAAAAAGTGCACTCTCCTTTTTTCCTTTTAATTCTGACAATCATAACAAAAAAGTCATCAATGTTTTTTCCAAGGAATTTTGAGCATATCTCGAGCAAATTTTTGAAATTCATGTCTTCACTTAATTTTGAATAAAAGCGAAACGCGTCCATCGATTTTCATGATCTATGTCTCATTTTGTTTAAAGGTTATGTGACTTTACGCGAAAGTAATAGGACTTGACACTTTTTTTACCGTTTTGGATTTTTTATGAATTAAAAATAAAAAAATTCAATTTTTTAAGCAAAAAATAGTTTTTTTTTTTCATACATTTATTTATAACTGCGAAACTGTTGCTTATGTAGCGAAACGTTGTATGAACAGATTAAAGATTGTAATTTCTAAATTTTTTAAATTTGTTTCAGGTGGTTCTCGAGTTATGTCAAAAAAAAAAAGACCACCAAAGGTCACAATTTCCCCTATATGATAGTTACTAGCTTCAAATCGATATATCTCGATTCCTAGACGTGACCCAGCGAAACGCCGAGACACGTATAACTTCTTTTTTACCGATATAACTTTCCCCGGTAGTTTGAATCCTTCCCGATCATTGACCCCTACCATTTGTCGCACAGTGTTATTGATGGGGAAGTCGATATAACGATGTCCGTCTGTTTGTTGAAATCAATTTTTAAAAAGCCCCAGTTATCGGATATATATGTTTTATACATCAATTTATAGGGAATATTTTTTAGAATGGGGCTAGTCAGTAAAAGCCGTCCATTAGTGGCCGAGATGTCGTTATATGTATGTATGTTAGATACTTCGCTTTTGCGCAGAAAATTCGAAATCTTTTTTGGAATGTTTTTGCTGAAGAAATTAACAAAAAATTAGCAACATACATATCGGCCAAAACGCCTTTTTAGACTCTATAAAGCCATATCGATCCATATACAACCAAATTATAGAAGAAATAAAAAAAATATTAAAAATGTACACACACAAACATATGTTAAAAGTATAGCAATGATTTTCAGTGTTATTGTTTTTTGTATAAGCAAGTCGTTGTTGTTGATTATATATACACACAATAACCTTTTTGTGTACGTTTGGACGTTTTTAGTTGGAAATAGGAGCATTGTAGTAGGGATATCAATGACTAAAAATGTAGTTCTCTAAGAACGTGAAAAAATGCACTAAAAAAAATAAATAAAAAACGTCAGTTACATGTCGTGTAACATGCCTTATTATTTTATAAACATTTTTTAATACGTTTTTGTTTTCAATATACTTAAATTTATTAATATTGCCACATAAAGTATAATTTACATTCCTCCAACCTTATCCCAATACATTAGTATTAAAGAAATTGGTTATTAATTACCAAACAATTTACTTCCATAAATTCTTCCAGTGCATTTTGTGCTCTTTATAATCTCAGCAACGACTAAACGAAAGAGCATAAGAATTCTTGTGAACTTAAAAAGTACAATTGTAGTATGTTGTCGTTGTTTTTTGTATAAGCATGATTCTACAGAAAAATATACATGTGTATATAAATTTAGTAGTTATCAAATGCAACGCTTGTTATGATAGTTTAATTTTATGTTTAAATTTTTGTAGTTCGGAAAAAATTTAAATTATTTTTTTAAGTATAAATGTGAAAACATGAAAGCATACTTTAAGGTATAAATTTTTTTATTTTTTGGTATGATGGCAAAGGGTGTAAAAGACTTGGAACAGCCGAATATAGCTCTCTAACTTTTTATAGAGTAAAACGTATTCTTTAAGAAATCTTTAATATTAACACAGTGACCCATAAACATCATGTTTGGCTTTATTTTTCTTAATGTCCTTTGCAAACTTTTCAATTTATCATTCATTCATTTAGAAATCTGAAATCTTTGTCAACTTTAAACGACATCTGCAACATCATCACTATAAAATGATTGTATTTGTATATTTATATGGACATACATGGGTGAGTATATTATTCACATAGGTATGTGTGCTTTTCTTGTACTCTTGTAATATTTTTGCCTTAAGCTATATATTTGTGTTGCTGTCACGCACGTTAAGCTGGTTGTTTTGAAAACTGCTTTAAGCTCATTGTAATTCATTCAATAGTAGTATATAAATGGAGTACTACAATGCACTATTTCTTCTTTTAACTACTGCGTTTAAATTCAGTAAAGTGTACATGAGCTTGCATTTCCTTCTCATCTAAATGGATAGTAAATTTAACACATATATAATATATAATTTCTTCAACTCATGCTGAGTGTTGCCGGGAGGCGAGGAAAAAAGTTGCTAAATTAAACTTTGAAAAAGGTTCAAAAAGGCAAAATGTGAACCAAAAAATATGGCCAGAATAAAGCTTGTTATTATTTTTTTTTTTAATTTAGAAACCCCCCCCCATTCTCATTAGTTTTGGATTTTTTTTTTAATATATTATAATAAATTTATAAATTTTTCATATGAAAAATTAGTTTTCAGTGATTTTTCGTTGTTTTTAAACTATAGATTCATTGTCATTAAGCTTTTCTAGACTTGTTTGTGATTGTTCGCTTTTATAAAAATTAAAAAAAAAAAAATATAAATAAATAATATTATTATTATAGTAACTAAAATGTTAAATTGTGTTAATAAATAGTTTCTATGGTTAACGAAAAATAATTATAGTAATCGATTTATTAAGTCCATAAAATTAGTTGTTATTTTTAATTAGGATAGAGAAACGCCGCAGGCGAAAATTTTTGGTAAATATAAATAATATAGATTTTTTGTGCGAATAGATACACAAAAAATCTTAAACGGATGATTGTGCAGAGAGAAAGTTAGTAATAGCCAGTAAGAATTTTTTTTTTTTTTTTTTTTTTTTGAAGGCAATTTTAAAAATCGAAGCTAAAACGCAAAAAAAAATAAAAAGTCTAGATTTAGCCTTAAAAAGGCTAAGCTGGCAACACTACTTATGCTTGTTACCAAAGTAGTGTAACTAGCAAAATAGTGTATTCAGTGTATGATTGAATACATGTTAAACTATAAATAATTTAATGGAAGATAAACTAGGTTAAGGATAAACTATAGACTATAAAGGTTTCACTATATTAATTTTTAGTAGGATACAAAATAGAGGATTGATAAAATAAATTATGATTATTCCTGAGGATAATTCAAAGGTTTATGGTAATTCATCAAACTGACTATAAAAATCAAATTTTTAAAAGGATGTTACTTTCAAACAGTTATGTTCTTTTGTTAATTTTCTTTTGTAATGGGAGATTCACCAAGAAAAAAAATATAGAAAGCAATAACATTGAGTGCCAATAGCGAATCACCCCATGTTTGAATAAATTCAGTACTGCATATACAAATCATTAGCAAAAGTTGATACTGCATTGGCATAAAATTGACGAAATCTTAGTATCGAATTATTAATTTGCATCGTGTTTTCTATTTTGTGTATTTAAAATTTCAAAGCGAACGGTATCAAAAAGCCGATAAAGTGAATTGCCAATATGACCAAAACTGTGGTGGATTTTGAATTGTATTTTTTCCCTTATAGCGTTTTCTTTTCTCAAGAAAGATGTACTTCGTGAAATTTTTGTGAATTTTCGGCTTTTTGGTGAAATTTTAAATTTACAATAAATTTTCGGATTTTTGTTGAAATTTTGAATTTTTGGATATATTTTGATTTTTTTTTTTTTTTTTTTTTTGTGAAAATTTGAATTTTTGGTGAAATTTTGAATTTGTTATAAAATTTTAAATATTTGGTAATATTTTAGTTTTTTGGTGAAATTTCGAAATTTTTGTGAAACATTCATAATTTGGTAACAATAACTTAAAAGCACTACTAACTAGACTACCTAGACTAGACTACCTATGAATACAAGATTTCTGATTTTGCTTTCTCCACCGGCAGTTCCTGGTAGACGTAACTAAAAAAAATAATATGTGTGCAAAAATTGAGTCAATCGGTCGTATAGTAAATAAAATCTCTACTGCGCTGTAACTCTTTAAGTTTTTGCAAAAAAAAAAACTATATCAATTTTTTTATTCAGAATAAAAATTAAAAATTTTTGATATATAATTTTTTAGCCTCGTTGACTCGTTGTGATGTTATAACCAATCAAAGTAAAAATTAATGTATGACCTTTTAATAAAAAAACGGTCCTCGTGTTAATATGAACCTAGCCTGTTAGAAACGGTTTTTATTATTTTGCAGATCAAGATTTTGAATTTTTTACGTATTGATTTTTTACTTATTATACAAATATTGCCATTAGATGCATGGTATGAAATGAAATTTAGATCACTACAGCGAGTTTGCGACGTATCCCAATTTTTGCACACATATCATTTTTGTTGCCTGTGGAGCAAGTAATAGCAAAAATTTTGTAAATTTCATACATTTCATGGGTGGTATAATGTTCAGCCACTATTTATTTTGAGAGTAAAACATGTAATATATTTTTTACATTTAAAAGCAACACTATTAGACCCATTTACAGGATTACATTTTTTTTGAGAATAGATCCCGTGTAAAATTGATGACAATTTAGTAATAGTACCTGTCCCTCAGTACAATGTGTAGACAATGACGGTCTGTTTATAAAACTTTTTATGAAATTAAATCTTTCTTAATATTTTGAATATATATTAAATTAATAAATTGCGAAAAATACCCTCTTTTATATATTAAGTTTTATAAGAATACATATATTTGTTGAAACCAAGAGATGAGAAAAAAAGAGACAAAATTGAACTTTGAAAAAGATATAAAAAGGCTAAATAAAAAAAAAAGAAAATAAGGCCACCTTTTTTTTAATTATGAAGCCTATTATTTTTCGTTCTCATTTGTTTTTGATATTTTTCTAAAGAAATCTTCATAAATTTATAAACAATACTCAGAAAAATGTCTCAATGAAAGATCGGCCAAAAAATTCCCATACAAATTTAGGTTGTATTCCATATGAAAAAATACCCAGTGTTTTGAAGCGATTTTTCGATATTTTTGAACTATAAATTCTTTTTGTTTAAGTATTTCCAAATTTTTTAGTGATTTATCGCATTAACAAGATTTTGTTTTTAATTATTTCCATACGTTCAGCGTTTCCGTTTATCGACCTTAGTCACCCAATTGCCCCTTTTTAAACCAGCTGGCCACTTTTTTGAGCCTTTTTCAATGTGGAATTAATGGCGACTTTTTAAGACTGTTCTTTCTGACGAAAAACTAAGTTGTATGAATTATCGCGACCCATTATATGCTAATTTCATGGAACAAATTTATTATTTTAATATTATTTCACTGTTAAAAACTAAAGCTAATGATAAAGTTTTTGGAGAAAATTTAAAAATAGATTCTATGTATACTTATATTTTAATTTATATTTCTACTTTTATTTATCACTAATGAAATATAAATATATATAATAGACATAAGGACAATACTTGTGAATTCAAGCTTTCAGTCCTATATTTGTTAGGTGAGGATTTGTAAGACTATGTTTTTTCTTTTTGCTTTTTAGAGAACAATATATTTTTATTAAATTTTTAGTGCAAAATTAAATTTTTATTCTGGTTAATGCAAAATTTATTACTTAAATTTGTTACAAAAAATTTAATCTTGTTGTAAAAGATTGCATCTTTAGCAAAAAAAAAAAAAAAAAAAAAAAAAATAGAATTTTGTATGAAAAGTCGGTACACGCAATCTAATGCGTCACAACCCGAGGAGAGTTGGGAAAAATTCCGGGGAGAAACAGTTAGTTTCCACTTCCTGATTCCCGGGAAATTTTAGCCGGGAACTATAAACTGCAAGAATTCATAGTTTTACTTATTTTAACCTACTACATTTCATATTATTATTAAATATACTTAACAGTCTTATTTGAAATTATTTCATAAATGTATGTATTGAATTGTTCACTAAAATAGCTTAATTTGAGTATAAAGATAAAGGTTTAGTAAAACGCTTTTCAAAAATAAGCAATATAGATAAGAAGTCAAATATTAAAAATTTTTATTTTTTCTTAATTTATGTTTTATACTGAAAGAAAATAAAGACCTTTGTACAAAGAAAAGATTTTCTAGACAATAGCTATTTAACGAAGTTATAAAAATCGACTTATTTTTCGTGCTACTTCCGCTTCTATATTCCAAAGCACATTTATGTAATAAGTGTATTTTGCTGAGTTATCTGTCATGATCTTTAGACAATTTTTAAATCTGTTTCCGCGAACAAAAATATATAGAAATGTTTTTGCTATCTTATAGTAAAAGTCCTCCTATGAAGCGAAATTTTTTAAAGAAAAGTTAATATATTTTCCCACAAAAGTTATTTTTTTTTTTCTATTTTACAACCGTTTTCTTTCTTTAGAAATTTTTTGGGTAAATATTTATCAATTCCTGAAATGAATTTTAACATTTCTAAATATTTTTCCTGTATTTTGCTCAACAAGCATCGCTTGTTGTCTTTTGAAAAATATTTGTAATTTTATGTATACTTTTTACATTCTTTAGCTATTTTACACTTTTAAATCCATATTTCGTGAACCACTTAAGAAAATTGTCTTAAATTTTGTGTTAGTCTTATTTTTGATATGTATAATGATTGTACCGAATATCGTTAAAGTCTTAAAGTAAGATCCAAATTTGTAATTTTTCATGTTAGTTTTAAATAGAGTGACTCATTTTATGTAATTTTAATTTAATGATATAATTAATAAGAAAGAAAGAGGTATATAGTTATTTGTGGAAACTGCCTCTTCTGCTGTATTTACAAACTTAAAAACATGCCATCCCATTTAATGTCATAATTTATACCCTCCTTTTATACGCTCTAAAAACATGAAAGTAAAACTCTTTAACCTCAATTCAAATTATAACTCTTAACAAGCACTAATTTAGTTATTAATATTCTATAAATAACTTAATAAAATAAGATTTACGAGCTTCTTACAAATAATCCTTAAAAATATTAAAACTCTTATTTACGAACAGCTCTCAGTCTTTCTAACACATAAACTTGACATTGAAAATTATATTCTCTAGCACTGTACCCTCATGTACAAGTTCTTTTTATTTGCCTGCCATATATAAATATATTTAGGTGGTAATTATCCAAGGACCAATTATTATATTGTAAAGTCTAAGAATATGCTGTTAAGAAAGTACGTTTATTTGTAGGATTTTCCTTTGTAATAATATTTGCACAAAAATCTGAAAATTTATAGTTATAACTATTAATTTAGTTTTATAACCAGAATGCGTGATTTTGGCCAGTTTCTTTTCAAAACAACTTAAAGGAATTACAGGGACAAAAAAATATTAATAATAATAATAATAGAACTCAGAGAAATAAAAATCAAAAAATAAAATAATGTTTGCTCTTGTTACTTTACCTTGAATAAAGTTTAATGGAATTTTCTTATGATTATATATTCTAAGAGAATTAAGGATGGGAAAGAAGTACCTTTCACATTTAACCTTACTCAATGACATATTCTCATTTCTTGTTCTTTTCTGCACATGCCAAATATTATTAAGATGAAAGAAAAGTAATACTGATATTTTTACCAAATTCACAACTACGTAGGTACACATTTATGCGGGACAGTGGTTGATGTGAAGTAAAAGTTAAGTGTAATTTATGAAAAGTTAAATTGTTGTCTATATGTCAAGTTATCGATACAAAGTATATTATCAAAATTTGAGAACAAAATTTAATTTTGCAACAAAAAATTTCCTCATTTAAATGCTGATTGTTTTTTTTTTACCATTATTTACTTAGTTTAACATTTAGTATGAAATTTTGTGTACAATCTTTAATACCACTGTACTTTATTTATTTTTTTTTTTTTTTTCTAAAAGGATTATGCATAAAATATTGTAATAAAAATTTGATAAGTTATACCACAAAAGGATTTAATAAAGTAAACTAACAAAATACTACATATTTCTACATATAAAAAATATTGGTATAAACACTTTTTACTTACAAGCATCTGATGTGTATTTCGTTACCTGAAATGCAAAAGAGTTAAACAGCGAAAAATTTCTTTTACTGATGTGCCATTTTCACACATGAAAAATCGATATATTTGTGAAACAACAGACGACTCTGTTTTTCTCCAGGGCGTCGAATTTCCTCTTGAAGAGACACGAAAGTTTCGTAGGATACACATTTCAAAAAAATTTATAAAATATTTACGAATATTCGATCCTGTATAAACTAAACTTTTTGAAAAAATTCTATACATTCTTTTTTGTTGTGTAGACTTTCAACAGTTAGATATACTGTAGTCGAATTTTGATGACAGAATTTAGTTCTTCAAATTTTTTAGATTCTTAGGCGGATGCGTTCGTCAACGAAATATAAATTTAGAAAAAGGGATTGATACTTGTTGTAATTAAACGTATTTTATGCAATATCTTGTTGATGTGCCCTAAATTGCCAACGCTGTAACGATCACTACTCAAAGTTTGGAAAACAAAAGGGAAATTTTTTTTTAAGTTTTTCACGAGAGGATTACTACGTAAACTAAGTTTTTTGCCATTTTACACAATAAAATCGAAGAAGCATCAAAAATAAATTTAATAAAAAAATTTTATGTATTATGGACTTTTTAAAAATTACGCGAAAGTTACAATTTTAGTTTTGTATTTTTATACAGCATATTGCAATTTGTGCAATTCATATATATAGATATAGAAAAAGAGTGCCTTATTACAACATTATTATCGTTGTTGGTTGAAAACAGAGCATTTTTGTAAAAACAGATTTTGCTACAGCACATCGCATGGATAGCATGGAATTGACCATAATTGGTTGATGTAGCAGAAATGTAGAGGCACATCAAAAAATTTGGAAAGATATAAATTTGTGAAAAAAAAAATACTTGGGTTAAAAAAGGATCAGAATATTAAATAGCATTTATTTGTAATAAACTTTAATAGAATATATTTTTGTATAGCATGTGGAAAAATAACTTAGATCCATATTTTTGCGATTTTTAGTATAATGAAAATTTTTTTAAATTTTATTAGGTAAACCTAAAATATACCACACTAATACCATAAAAAAATTAAAAATATCATAAATTTTATTTGAATAACTCAATAGGTTTTCATATTACGCATTATTTTCACCTGAATTATACATAAAAAAATTGTATATGTTCAAGTTAAAACCGCCATAACTTTCGCGCCCCCTGAACGAAATGATTAACGCGAACTTGTTCCATATGTATTCGAGTCACATTATATCTATATTAATAGACTTTAATGTGCTACCAAAAAAATTTTTTTTCTAAGGTGTGAAATTGAAAAATTGTTAAATCAAATTATTTTTTAATAATATATATATATATATATATATATATATATATATCGGTTACATACATATGGGCCATTATTAAAAAATAATTTGATTAAAAAATTTTCAATAAAACAAATAAATTAAATAATTAACTTAAATAAAAATTCTTCAATATGAATAAACAATTTAGTTAATTTGACTAAAGCCATGTAGAATTAAAGAAATATCATTAAAATTAACAAATTTTTTTGCTGTCAAATTGAATGAAATTCTTCAATTTGATTAAAAATCTTCATATTAACTAAAAACATGTGGAATTGAAGAAATTTAGTTAAAAAAACAAATTTATTTAGTAAAATTGAATAAAATTCTTTAGTTTGAATAAATATCTTCAAACTGAATTTCTTGTAAGTATAAACTGAAAAACAATATTTATTATTTGTTTTTCATGTTCACTGATCGATATCGTTTCCTAAATTCAGGTTGTTTCCATACGAATTATGAAACATATTCGTCAAAAGTAATCTCCTTATTTGATGATCGTATTAAGGATCCTGCAACCACATTTTTATTACAAAATATGTACCAAATGAAAAATATATTTGAAGGTAAGAAAGGCAGCAACCAAAAATATGCAAAATCATATTTTTCCATGGGTGTCAAATGAACTAAACTGTTAGTTTTTTATCCGTTTCAGATATTTTTAAGAATTTTGGCATGGACTTGTTACAGCATATTTTTTCCATATTTTAGTCTTAGAATATCGTCATAAAAACTTATTATTTTAAAGCATATTTTAGCAATTCAAATGATATTTCATATTTTATTTTGCATATTTTATGCTAAAGGGGCTAATTTTGCATACTTTTAACTTTATTTTTAAAAATTTGCCATTAATGATTGATTTTTATTTTAATCCAATTCCCTAATAATTTTTATATTATATATTGTTAAAAAAATGTAATTTTCTGATACAATGTATTAAACCGTGGGACAGCCATTTTAACACATGGAAAAATCGATGAAATTAGAGACTATACGTAGTAAAACTGCGTACTCAATTTTTCTAGAGGACGTCAAATTGATGAAAGTTTAGAAGGATACATATAACAGTATTTTTATTTAAATGTTGCAGCACAAAAACTTAAAAAAATATTCTTTTGAAATTGTTACATTTTACTATTTATTTTCGCATGAATATCAATCTGCAACAATCACTCTAACACATGAAAAAGTCGTTATATGGATAAAATTTATACTCAGTTTTTCTCCGGGGTATCGAATTTCCACTCAAAGGAACTTAGATATTTCGAAAGATGTGAAATTTTTAAGAACCCATTAAAAAATTTACAAAGATTATATCAATCCAGTATGGATGTCAAATGAAAAACACAAATATTTGAAGTATAAAAAATTAATAAAATATATTTTTGAAAATTTAACCCTTTTATAATATATTTACTAATTAATTATATACTTTAAACAAAGAATGTTTTCTTAACATTCAGTTCTGCAACATTTAAATAAAAACGTTTGGTATATTGCAAGGATTCTTAGCTTTCATTTGACATCCGTATTTCGTTAATATAATTTTGGTAAGTATTTTTGGGCTTTTTTCAAATTCGTGTATTTTTCAAAACTTTAAAGACCTTTGAGAGAAAATTTTACGTCTTGCAAAAAACTGACTACGTAGTTTTATTATGTAAGTGCTCTAGATTGATGCATATGACGACGTTTTCATGTGTCAAAAATTTTTGGGAAATTGTTACACGACATTAGCATTGAACATTTTTAAGTAAAAAAATAATATAATTTTTAGGAAATGCTAATAAAACTCAAGTTGTTTTTATCATCAATTGTGGATAATTTAAATCTTCGCCAGAACAAATAAAATTTTGACAGCTTATTTTTTAATTTAAGGGCATATTTTATGATTTTTATAGCAATACTTATGCGCGTGTGTTTTACGCATAAGAGCATATTTTTGGTCGCTTTGCTAGAGTAAGTGTACCTAAGTTCGTCATATATCAGCAGTTTTAAACTTAAACCGAAATAATTAGCAATAGCGGCTACTAAGTATTAATATAAGATATAATTTGCAAAAAAAAAAAAAAAAAATATTTTTCTTTCTAGTTCAAATGACTTAAATATACTTATGTGAGTAGTTTAGTGGCAATTTCTTCCATCCTCAAAAACCACATGATTGATAGCATTTTTAGAAAAAAATTTAAATTTAGACCAATTTTAAAGATATTGTTAATCATAATAATTCAAGTTGTATTTTGACAAAAAATTATACAGACGATAAATATCAATTGAAACTTTATTTTTAATGTGTAAATTTTTTTTGTTTGAATAGCTGTAGACCATAGCAACAAAAAGTTTCCTATTTTCCTATAGTCAGTACATAATGTTAATTTTGATATAATAATATAAGGGGTCACTTCTATTCTGTTTGTAAAAAATGTGTTGAAAGTGAAATAAAACTTAAGATTAATAAACACAAATATTATAAGGAATTTGTCTGCGATAAATTTTACTAAAGGTCCCTGAAGTTGAAAATTTTATCCGTCGAAACTTTCTTCCAAAGAAAATAAATAAATAAATTATAAAATTGTTCAAGTATTTTGTTAACAATTTTCTGATGTTTTTTAATTGTGTTGATTTCAGATCATACTTTGAGGCATTTACATAAAAAATTCGAGCAAATTTGTACTGAAAATGAAATAAATTTCATGCCGGCTATTACATCACATACCAAATATTGGAAAAATATGACGATTATAGGTAAATTCTATGTCTTTAAAAAAATTTATTAATTAGCCAAATTTAGCAGATAGTCTTTTCAAAAATGTAGTTAAGTCTGAAAGCATACCCCTTAATGAAATGGAAGAATTACTCGTTATCCAAATAGCATGATAATGATCGAAAATAAACAACTTGAAAATAAGAAAAAACGTTAAACGGCCGACTACTTATTTCTTTTACAAAGAAAATAGCTTATTCTTTTATATCTATTTAAATACCCTTACTTCTAATATAAGGCATATTTTTTATACAATAATTACTAAAAAAGTTTTTAATATTTCTTATTTGTTTTATTTTATTTATTTTTTATTTTATTTTATTTATATATTTTTTTTGATAGCTAAAATTGTTTATATATTAACGTATTATTCACTAAAATAATTTAAAAAACAGCAATACATGCATATAAACAAAGTTATATTTTGTGTATAGTTAGACAAAATATATAAACGTATTTATATATAAAAACGTATTTATTCCTACAATTTTGCCAAATGAGTAAGCATTCTTCAATTTGAAGAAAATAAAATAGTTCATTTGAATAAATTGTTTATTCAATTCAACTAAAATTTAGTAGAATAATGTAAATAAAATAGTGTAGTTAAATTGAAAAAATCTTGTTAATTTAAAATATATTTGTCAAACTAGTCACCTTTTAATTAACTAATTCTTACCAATTCTTACTAGTTCGTCATATTGACGATTTTTCGTTAATTTATCTAATTTACGAAAAAATTATGTTCACTTTCTTCAATACAATTAATTGGTTGAGTGTATTGTCCGTCAACCCTGACCATATGATATACTACACCATTATGTATGTACATTTGGAAGGGATTATATGGGTTCTGTGGCCAATATTTCTATAAAACATACCTATGTATTATATTATGTTGACACTCACTTTTATATTGGATTTATGTACTTTTGTGTGATTCCCGAAAGTGGACCTTATATGCGAGCTAAGGTCAATTATGGAACGATTTTAATATTATTTGGCTAAGTAGTTTCTACTCAAATAAAATTTATTTATGTCAAATATTAACTTCATAATAATATTAGAATGAGATTTTTGTACACAAAAGTGATTTTCGGAGGAGGGATTTATATGGGAGCTACGGTCAGTTATGCAACGATCTCTGTGAAATTTTACCCAAAGATTTATACTAATACAAACATTTATTCCTGTAAAATTTTATCAAAATATTGTTGTATTTAAGGCATTCTTATCGTTAAACCCTTATTCCGGAAAGTCATTTGTATGGAGTCTAGGTGAAATAATTGACAGATCATAAAAAAATTCAGTGGGCTTGGTCCCTTTATAAAAAAGATCATATATTCCAAATTATCTCCAAAACTGTAACCTTTACTTTGTGCACAAGGTGTGCATGAAAACATGTTTGTAAACTCTTAAGAATATATCAGGGTTTCCGCAACTTTTACTTCCAAATAGACTAAAATCAAAATAGATCAAATTCGAAAGGGTTTGTATTTAGTGCTATTAGGTAATTTGGCTCGTTTTCTATTTTAAAAATATCTCTGTGAGGATAAGTTAAAAAATAGTATCTGTATGTTCTCAAGGAAAGTTATATTTTATAGAAGAGTGTGGATACTTTTTCAGTCTTACAAAAGACACAAAAAATCACAATTTATATATATATATATATATATATATATATATATATTTCCTTAAATTTTTGGTTTTTGTTAATACTCGGCACACGCATACCCTATGGAGCCATTTTAATATCTCCATTTTTATTTTATTTTATTTTATTTTTTATTTTTATTATTATTTATTAATTTTTTTTATTTAAGATTTTAATTTTTTCGAAAAAGGGTGCAAATTTAAACTTCAATACCTCTATAAACTGTAAACGGATTTTAATCATTTATCATAGAAGATAAATGTGCCTTCTTTAAAATAATATTTTCACTTAAAGATACATTATTAATGCAATTTTAACATACATTTTTGAAAATTTTTACCGTTTCAGTTTTCGTCTAATTCTAATATTATACAATTTATAACGCTTACTAAAAACTGCAATAGAAGTTCTTCTGGGACAAAATAGTCCACTATTTAAAAAAATAATAATATTCCTTAAAATTTTTTCATACAAAAATATATGATATATTTCATAGTTTGTTAATTGTGGTATAATACCTTTTTTCCGAGAATAATTGCTAATGCACTCTGTAATAAATGTCTTCAATATAAGTCAAAATATTAAAAAAAAGGCAGAAATTTTTTAAATATGCATTTGAAAATTTTATTTTTATTGTGAGTGCCATAACGTTATTTGTAAAGTATGTACTATCATTTACAATTTTTAAAATACAATATTTTTTGTAGTTAGCTTTGTAGTGGTTTTTAAATCAATAAAATCCGACACATAGTTAAAGAGTTATGAGCACTTAAAACTCTATATTACTGAATGAGAATAAACAAAAAAAAAAAAATAATAATAATAATAATAAAATAAAATAAATACAATTATTATTGCATTTTGTATTAAAAATATTGCTTTTAAACATAAAAATAATAATAAAAATGACGGGTTAGAAATTTGTCAAAATCCATTGAAAACTGCAATTGTATTACAAGTGTATTTTTAAATAAACAATTTACCTTTCTTTATTGTCTTTAAAGGGGGTTTCAGTTGGCTATTATTAGAGCCTTGAATCATTAAAGTCCATCTACGTCGTAAAGAGGTATTAATGATTAAAGCTACGTACTTTGTCGAATTTTTAAACTTTTATAAAAACTTAAGTCATGAATATTTTCGTGATTTTTTTGAAGTTTTAAAAAATAATAATGAGAAAGACTAAATGGCTCCATAGGTTATATGCCATATAGGATTTTTTCAATTTAACTACGCAATGAACAATATCTGATGTCCCTATAAAAATAGATATTTTTTATGAATCTCTCTTAGAATCAACGATATATTTTTACCTTTTAGTGCCGAAAAAATTAAGTTAATATATCTAATGGTTTTAAAATTACCGGGGCTTAAATCATGCAAATCCTTAATTTTTATTGTAATTTTTTTTTATTTTTTTTACAATAATGATAATTTTTTACTTAATTACCATAGTTTTTATCTTTTCTGGAATTTCCTAAATTTGATTCGGATAGCTAACTTGTCAACAAAAAACCTCCTGTTATAATTTTTACTCTAAGATATTTTTAGGATGTTATTTGATGAAAGTTCAGCTACACGTCAAACTTTTTATTTTATTTTTATTAGATCAAAAATAGCAATCAAAATACTGAAGTTAAATCTGAACATTTTACTAGATTTTCAAAAATTCTTTAAAATTTTTGGAATTAAGTATCTTGATATGCAAAAATAATTCAATTCACGCAAGAAACAGATTTTCTGAATGTATTCCTGAGAGTGTGCCTTGCGAAAAACTGTACTGTTTGGAGAAACAAAACCATATTTTTCACGAGGTCACATTAATTGGACACGTCACAAACTAAGCAGAATTACACAGTCTATAAATATATGACATCAAATTGCATCTTCATTAAAGGGCGAATATACAGTGACCACAAATTCCAAAAATATTAAAATAACTAAAATTTTACTTTCAAGGTTTGCCATTGCAAAAGTTTTGGCCGAATAATGATGGAGTCATAACATATAAAGTAATATTGTTCCTCTATGTTCGGAATTTAAATGCTGCTTCACTGCTTCCTTTCAATTAATTTGTTTAATTTTTCGAATATGAAAATTTGTAACTAATAACGATAAAGGCCGTCGACCACAATATTTGATTGCTTATAGTAGCTTATGTTCGAAATGATTATAGCATTCTAGGTTTTACTAATTTTAAAATTGTTGTGTTATTGTCCATATAAAATTTGTTGAAATTGTATAAGAAACAAAATGTTTCAAGAGGTTAAACAGTTTCTATGTTAGAGGTTTCTTTCTTTGAGACCCACAGATCCGTTATACGAACCGTCTTCCAAGCTTAAAATTGTGCACCTCTCTTCTATGCCTACTTGAAACTTTATGTTCAATATTTTCAACTTATTAAGTTTTTTATTTTTCCTGTAAAATCTGAAGTCTTGGTTGGTCCTTTTGCATTTCAGGTAACGATTTACTCTACACTATAGCAATAAAGACTTAAGATTATATAAAAAAACTTGGTACGTATGAGGTATGTAGTTATTAAATACTTATAACAAACGTAATACAGATTTAGTTTTAAAGAACGTCGTAGAAAATATTTATTTGGGATTTTTTAAAGTAAATTACTGATAAATTGTGAATTCTTCAATGGGGGTATATGACAATATTGGAACGAATGTATCAAGCACTATAGCGTAAGCATAGACCTTTGTTATATCTGTGTATAACTTGGAATCTTTATGTAAGATACATATACGTATATATATATATATATATATATATATATATATATATATATATATATGCATATACATATACATATACATATAGCCGGTCAAAATCGGTCGGCCGATTAAAATAAATTTTATAAAAAATATAATCTAAAATTTGTACTTTAGTTTTTAACACAAATATTTTTTGTATAAAAAGGAAATCGTAAGAAATTATTCAATAATTGAAAGCATCAATAAAGACAAGCATTTAATTCAGTTATCAACAAGTAAAAGTAATTTAAAATTTCAAAAAGCATTATTATTACTAAAAAAAAAAATATAAATTTTCAAAATATATTTCTAAAAATTTTGGACAATCTAAGATTCGTTTTTTTTTTTTTTTTTTTTTGTTTTACGTCAACATAAAATGTTAAGATTAGGTCCATACGTAAAAAGTGTGACATATTTCTAAACAAATATATTGGATTTACAATTGCTCTTATAATATAAACCTTGTTAATAGGTTTATATTATAAGAAAAAAAAAAAGGAAAAACATACAAATATTGTCACACACACATATGTAAAAGTAGAAGTATTTTACCATTTGATCCTTTGTATCTTTTCCAATTTGGTTTTCAGTTTCTTTTAGGGCATCATCAGACAATGTGGGAAAAAGATTTAGATGAAGTTTGGCCTACAGTAACAGATGCCTTAGTGTCCACCTTAGCTTCTGATAATAAGGTAACAATTATTTTATTCTGTTCAATAACAGTATCTAATAATACAAATATAATGCTTACCCCTTTTTGGTCACATCCACTACAACCGTTAAAGGAATTGTAACCTTTAGTGCCACATATATGTAAGCACGGACCGTTGCATCATACAAAAATTCACAATGTTTAAATTGTATATTTAAATTTTCGAAAACAAACCCATTTTCTTGTAAACTTTTCATTTCTGTTACAAAGCATGGTGAAAATAAATTGCCATCAGGAGGTTTATGCTTTTCTATATAGCTACCGATCAGAAAAATTTTTATTGTAGGTATATTAATAATGTGTCCGAAAATAGGTTATATTCCCACGGCTAAATTCTTAAAAGGAGACAAACCATCAATCCCGATATCTAAACTCAATACTTTAATATGTTGACTTTCAATTGTACTATTATTTAAATTATTTTTTTATTCCTACGTGGAAATAAATTCGTAGATCAACAGTCCTTTTTCATTCTTTTTACACCAGCTTTCTCCTGAGCAAAAAATCTTTTTCTGCAAAATCGACAATTTCTTCAGAACTATGTTCTGTCTCATGGTTATTTATTGTTGCTTCTAGACCTAAAATTTTTTATTTATTTCTTTTTTTTTTAAATTATTTAGTTGCTTTTTACCTATAATTTTAATAAAAAATAATATACTAACGAATAAGAAGTACTCACCAGATTATATGTTTGCAATATTATCAATTTAGATACGTAAATATTCTTTTACTTTTTATAACTTAACAAAAGTTTTACGCACGTGTCACTTAGAAAAGCCAATTTGATACTGATAATTGTTATTTATTATTATTATTATTATTATTATTATTATTTATTTTTTCTTTTTTTTTTTTGGAATATTGAGAGCATCTATAAAAATCGACATCTCTTCGGAGTTTTTTTTTTTAATGTTTTTTCATATAAATGGCTTCGTTGATATAGTTGTTTTTTTATTTTCTCCCTTACAAAGATGCTTCGTAGTAAATGACAAACGTAAGGACTTAACATTTAAAATTTTAAATAAATTTTTTTAAAAATTTATTACCTTAACTTATTGCATCGCAGGAAGGCTTACTGTGAAGCGCAAATGGATGTGATTATATTTGAAAATGTACTCTTAGTGCTTCGTAAAATATAAAAACATTTTACTGGGAACGTTACTGATTTTCCATTTGTTTACCCGTCTAATTCTAAACATTATTATTAGTTCAGAAATTATCAAGATTATTAATATTATCATATGCTTTCATTCAAAAATTTTATTTTATAACATTATCCGATGCTACTGGGGCAAATTTAAATGCTAGGATATATTAGCAGTATAACATTTCAAAAACAGCTTTAATGAAGTTCAGTTAAAGATGTTTTAAATAAATTCAATACACCTGTTTCTAAATCTTTAATCTTTTTAGATTTTTAATTTTTTTTTATTTTTTAATCAAATTTGAAAAACACCCCATGTATAAAAAAAATATTCTTAAAATGTCAGAATATGCTCTAAAATGGTTAAATAAGCTCTAAAAGTAATAAAATATGCTACAAATATGCTACAAATATGCAATAAAATACTCTAATACAAAAATATACGGTTAAGAGAAGAATAGGCAGAAATATGCACATAAAAATCAATGCCAAAATGCTTTATTTATTCTGATACTGCTAAATTTTTGACTGATGGCTTCATTCAACGCTCAGGAAAAAACTATAGGTTTGACGATCATAAATTCCTTTAATATAGAAATATTTTTATGAAGTTTTGCACCAATAAGTTCTGTATAATTATAAGCTTTTATGCCAATCTTCATAAATGTCGCTCCATAATTTAATTTAAATTCTTCTTATGAAAATTACTTTAACGCATATAAATCCCATACAAAATGTTAGATAATATTTGACACAAATATCTTTTATATAATTAAAAACCATTACGCTGAAATTTGAGAAGGTAAGCCTATAACTCTGATGTACACGCAAAGAAAAAACATGGTTACGGCATTATCACTACAACAATATTATGTTCTTATTATTAATATGCATTAATTTTAATAATACTGTTTCCATAATAACAATGTTTCAGTTACTGCTTTATCATTAAATATTTACATTCAATCAAAATTTTAATATAGTCAACTACAACAATGATGTTATATTTTGAATATAGATTATTTCATCTACCATTAAATATTATAGATCTTTTTACTTACTCTTATACCATATTTCGTTTTCAAACCATACATTACATATATATATAAGTTAACACGAAAAAAGTTATTATTCTTTTATTTTTACTTTACTCGTATTTTTTGTCTACGTAAGTTCTTTTAACCACGCGTCGCTTTCATGTTGTAGTTCCCTAAAATACTGCAACCTGGTTGCGACTCGTTTTCGTTGGAAATCTATATTTTTGTAATAAACTGCTGACGCTATATCTGCAGTACTTAGCTAAGTAAAATTAAGTTAATCGAAAGTGTCAATAAAGAATTATGACTGACAACTTGTTAGTTGCAGTCAAGTACTCAAACCGTGTAGTATATATATATATATATATATATATATATATATATATTTATGCCTAGCGCAAACTTTGGGGACAGAAAAATTCTTCACTTTTAATCAATTATTCGGAATTCTTGCAAAAAATTAGGAATATAAATTCGTTTTTTCGGGCTTAAAATATCGGGAACTAAGTCTAAATCTCTTTTAAGTATGCACCACATATTATGAGGACAGATTTTGATGCCGCGTGTAGTTCGGAGTCATGTCTGCAAAGTCAACGTTGCATACATAGCAATTATTGTTGCCAGATTGTTTGCTTCTTTCCTGATAAATTTCTAACGCCGTTCACTTTTCACTACCGGTTACGAACTCTACTCCTATAAAGCCCTGTCTACACTGGTAAGCAACTTATAGAAATGTTTTGCTTCATGTTTTTTATAATTTTTAAGGAAGTTTGCTGTTTATAACAATATAAGCATTAATAATTTTAATAGATATTACAAGTATTACGAATTTCATTAGTATTTCTTATTATTTTTATTTAATTTTTCGTATAGTTTACATTTTTGTGGAAATGTTTCTATATGCGTTTGCACAACATAATTTAAAATGTCTAAGTAGGTTTTTTCAAAGGATGCGTCGTCGAGATGACGAAGTGTAGCCTCTGTGTAACTTTTCCGTTTTTGAGAATATTATTTGGTAGGTTGCTCTTTTGCTTTTATTTTGATTAAATGTTAGATTTTGGAGTAGCGATTCGTATTGGAAAGAAAGACGTATGTCATAATATAATGTTCACGTGTAGTAAAGGCCGATTCCATTGGCAATATCATTTTTAACTTTTTATAGAAAAATGCTTTGCAAAAATTGCTAATGTATTTATACATTTGCATGTACAAAATTTATTTTCTTATTGGCGTCATACCCTACATATGTCAAAAGTTGTTTATGTTACACATTTCTTATGTCCGCTAATTAAATTTTGTTTTGAAAGTGGTTACAACTGAATGAAAAAATCAATATTAATATAAAGTAGTAACTTCATTAATGATTTAATTTATAAGACATGATTTCAAGAATTTTATTATTTTTTTGAAAGTTCATAGAGAATTTATAAAAAAGCAAAATACATTGATGAATTCGCCGTATTTTTGTTGTTGATGAACAACTGCTAATTGTTTCATTTCAACATGTATACATTGAAAATAAATATTAATAAAAGTGTTAATTATTCAATTTACAAGAATTGAATTTACAAAGTTTTTACTATTGGCGAAATAAAACAAATGTCAAGTCCCAACCAGTTAACTTTGCGACGCAACGTAGAATGAAAAAAAGAAGCGTGAAACATTTCGTACAAACCTTCAACAAAAGTAAACGTATCATATGTTTTTGAACATTCATTGTGAAAACAACCCTGATCTTTGGTTATTTGCAATACGACGATTTTTTGGTGACTGGTTGGTCACCCCAGGTCTACAATTGAGATTAACGCTGATATAATAAGTGAAATAACATCGGCAGAAGAGAGTAACAATTTTGTTTATATCATGTTAAATCTTAAATAAGGAGTACACATATTCTAATAAATCCTATAAGATATCATTATTTTCAATCAGTCACAGAGTAAACATATCCTTTTTATTGAAGAAATTTGCACTTTTTTAGCACAATTTTTATAAAAATGTTTTTTAAAATGTAAAACAAACACTAAAAGGAAACAATTTTACAAAAAAACATTTTTTTTTAGTAATTTCCGAAATACATATGCAAATACACAAATAAACTTTCGTATATGTGTATTTTTTGGCAGTTCATCTTATAAGATGGTTGTGTAGAGAAATCCATCACAACAGTCTCGTAATACATCTTATAATACTAATATTTGAATCTACACGTGAAATAATTCTCTCAGAGAGCGAATTTTACACTCTTTGACACAAAAATCTTACATGTTATGTTACGTCTAGACGGGCTGTTAGCAGTTCTACAAAAACACCAACACGGCGAATTCATCAACTTTTTCAAATATCAAGCATGGAAAAATGAAACAAGTGGCAGCAGTTCTACAAAAATAACAATACGGCGAATTCATTAATTTTTTTTTATATATGGAGTTTGACACTTGAGGTGGTATGCAAAAATTGTGCTCATATGCAGTTTAAAATTTCTAAGTACTAAAACAAATAATCAGATGAATATGTGGGGTCACCTTTTTCAATTCCCTTTGACTGTAAACAATATCCTGAAATGTCAAAACATTCTTTGACAGTTCGGCGAGTATTTTTATAAAAACAAAATTCATTTGCGAATTTGCCGTGTTGTTGTGGTTGCAAAACTACAGTCACCTGCTTTAATTTGCCTTGTATCGAAGTGTATGGAAATGAATTTCAACTTGATTTGAAAAAATATTTTTTGTAAGGAAAATTGTCTTGGTGTTTTATTAAAAATTTTAAACATTTACCTCAGAAAAAAAAACCTAACAAATAAATCATCAAAATGCATTGAAACTTAAAAAAATTAATTGTGAGTTTAAAAGAAGATATAATCAACTTCTCTATGTTTCTTATTTCAATGAAATCGGATTGTTACTTAAAAGTTTGAATGTTTTCCGAGAAAATAAAAAAAAAAATAATTTGGTGTGTCCACATTACTCAACAGCAAAAGTGTCTGCCTAATATTATTATTTTAGAAATTTTTAAATTCTATTGCATTCCACAAAATGATACGTGTGATGAAATCGGAATGCAATCTAAAATTTTTAATGTTTTAAACTATATACTTCGTATATATATATTTGACAAATTTCCATAAGTAAATATCTTAAATACTGAGAAAATTAGAAAAAAATTATGTGTCTACCTTATGCAATAGCAAAAGTGTGTATCAAATATTTTTATTTGCGAAATTTTCAAATTCTCTTGCATTCCACAAAATGATAAATTTATTTAACAATAAATGTTGAAACATAACGGGTAGTCTTCCATAGAGATGACGTTAAAACATCATGGTAAAATTTTCTGCTCAAATTTCAACGTTTTCATTATGGCGTCCATTCATTAATGTTAATTTCTTGTTTTCTCATTGTTTTGTTGCTGTCTTCCACTAAGAGCAAAAAGGGACGAAACGAATTGTCAAAAATATAAGTATTGTTCGCACATTGAAAAAAATATTATGCGCACATACATTTGGATAGAGTGGACCCAACTTGTTCATGTTTTGTTCTTGTTCGCACACCGTTGTTCGCACAATTGTTCGAGCAAACATGTCTGCCATCAGACGTAATTTTTGAATGTAAAAGTATCGAAGTGACACTGACGGTAGACAAATAATTATGATTTGTTCGGCAAATGTTCTACCCACTAAAAACAAAACGAAAAAATACGTGTTTTGCTCTGCCGACGTTTTGTTCTTATGTGAACAAGAAAAAGGCTAGTCTGGACGTAGTGTAACTCATGCAACAACAAAATACATGTAATAAAATACATTTCTTGTTGCTAAAAGAAAATAAAAACACATTTTTTTACAAAACAACATTTTTTTTCAATTGTCAATCGAGAGATTCGCCTCTATATGTTACTCTATGCCTTCCACGCTCATGCAGTAATTCCTTTGTATTAGTAAAAAACATTGCGTGTGATGCTTCATGTTTAAACATGGTTCTCTTAACATTTGTTTTAACAACCGGTTTTGAACATTTAAAAATTTAACAATAATATCAACTTGAATGGTTTACATTTATCATTAACATGATGTAGTGTTAATGTTAAATATTTTATGTAGGCTAAACAAATATGTTTTAGCGTAGTTAAAAAATATGCAAAATAAATAAATAAATTTTAATGAGCGCTCGAGCTCTGACAACTTTGTCTTGATGTTGCGTGGTTAAAGACGCATTTTTATTGCTGTTGATGCTTCTTACATGATTTGTTATGACATAAGTTTCCTCTAATTGATAGAGATAAAAACTAACTGCAATTCAGACAAAAACTTGATGTTTGTCTTGCTGAAAATTTCTCTTGCATAGAATCAACTTGATCGAGAGTTGAACATTTCGATTCAACTAGTGTATTCAAAAACCAGTTTTTTCTTTTTAGAAAACTGTCTTTTTCGAATAATTTTTATTTTCTAGCTATTCGATAGGCCGGATTTTTCCGTCAGTTAATCGGTTTTTTATGAAATATTCTTTTATTTTTGTAAAAAAGCAAACCGTATTTCCCATTTTTATATTTGCCCAGGGAGCTTAACTTAGGGCCAAATTATAAAAAAATCAAATTGAATGAAAGTTAAATTTTCCCTAATTTTATTATATCAAAATTATACTTTTCTTTAAATTTTTTTTGAGTATTTTTTCATACAAATTTCATTTTAAAAAATTTCGCTTGTTGCACTCAATCAGGAACTTAGATTATAATCTGATAAAGCTTTAAATTTATTTTGTTTAAATTTGGTGGTTTGAGTAACACTGATATTATTTAGTTTAAAATTACCTGTGATTACAAATATCATCTACTGTAACCTAGTGTCTACATTAGGTAAATTTTTATCAAAACAAACGTCAAAATTAGTGCGAATATATACAAGGTAACCTTAGTTAAACAGCTGATTATTATTTTGGTTGTTACAGTTGTCAAACTGCATATATAAAAAACAATAATGAATACGCCGTATTGTTTTTATGCAACTGTTGCCATCTTCCACAAATGCGTGTTTGACGTTTGTCTTAATAAAAAAATTGTCTAATGTAGGCACTATGATAAGTGTACTTGCTTAAATAATAAAGCGTTTTAACAATAATAAACATTTTAACAATTGTCGTATTAAAAAAAGTGCTTAACCGGTTTTTAAAGTAATTCCGCATGACAAATTCATTCTACACTTTTTATACATTTATTAAAATTTTAAAGTTTGTAAAAAATTCTGCGCAGAAAAAAGTTTGTGCATAAATATATTCGTAAGAATTTACTTTCATTGATTTTAGTTCATAATGTTTAAGAATTATTTCTTAAATATTAACACTTTTTTACATTTTTTGAAATGAATCAAAAGTCAAGAAGACTTAAACAAATTGTTTAAATTTTCATTTATATTTTCAATTTGTAAATGTTTGACATTTTCTTTACAGAATTTTTGGTTTTTAATGATTTTTAGGCACATGTTGGGGGCAGAAGAACACAGCAGATGTGTTTTTTTTTTCACAAAATTATCATTAAGTACAATATAATAATATACATATATGAACAAATTTTATTTTTTATGAAAAAAGTTTGGAAAAAATGTCATGTTCGATTCATAATATTTATGAAAAAAATTTTCAAATATATGAATTTTTCTTCTCTGTGTTATTTGTGTAGTTTTCATTAAGTACAGTTTATACTATAAAATTTTTTATCAAGACAAACGTAAAATTTTTATCAGTATAAAAAAAAATTGTCTAATGTAGACCGAATTCATCTGTTGGTAGCAGTTCTATAAGAACAATACTACGGCGAATTCATTAATCTGTGTATGCATGGAGTTTAACACTTCTACGGGTATGCAACAATTTTGCTTATATGGAGTTTGACAATACTAAAAAAATAATCAGCTGATTAAGTGAATTCGCCTTAGTATCTTTCATTAAATGTACTGCAAAATTTGTTTCTAACCATGGCGAAGTGAAACAGTTGGCAACAAATTTATGTTTTATTGTTTTCTTTATATGACGTTTGCAAAGTCATCGATTTGGTAACTTTATATCTTTTAATGTATTCATGATGTCGAAAAATGGATTATGAATTTAAACCAATCATATGTAATCGATATATAATTCAGTGGTTAATTTAATAATTAATTAAATTTACAGAGCCAAATTTTTAATGTGAACAATAAATTTAACACTTTATGTTAAACATTATTACACAAGTTTATATTTAAGCATTTATTACGAAATAGATTTATATTGGACCACAGTTAACATTTTAAAGAGAGAGATAGAATTTGTCAATTGCGCACTTCAAAATGCATACTGCTATTTAATATTTGTTTTGATAAAAAATTTTATGATGTAACTCCCTGTTTTTTATAAATATTTTGAAGTAAGTGTTTTCAGAACAAAATTAAGTATTTTCAGCCGAAGTTAAAAACTAAATTCAAACATTCCACAAAAACATGATTTTTTGTTTATCAAATAAAAATTTATATACCCTTTCACTTTTTGCATTTAATAATCAACCAAAAGTTTTTTGAACAGAAGCTCTGCCAATTTTTCTTAGTCGTAAGATGTAATGTAGACTGAATTCATCAGTATTATAGGAGAATTAAAACAAAATTGTCAGCACACGAGTACTGACAACTTTATCTTGACGTTGCTTGATAAAAGACGCCATTTTGATTTTTGTTGGTAATAAAGCATGTAGGTTTATTATGATATATGATAGTTTTATATTAATATACAAAGCGTTTTTTGCCAAAAATTATAAACTAATTTATTTTATTAATAGAAGCCTAAATTACATTGTTTACTAAATATGACATCAAAAATAAATCCAAACTAATTTTCTAAATGAGGAAAATAAAGTGTGGTATAATAAAACTACAAATTAATAATCGTACATGTAAAGGGAATTCCCCGAATTAGACCTGCTAATTAGGAGTAAAATATTAGTTAAAAAAATGTATTTGATAAAAAAAATAAATAAATAAAAAAAAATGATATCAAAGTGGTATGTCTGTCCGATGAGCGATGGATTGTGATTTAAATAAATAAGGATGCACCAAAATGAACAAGAATGGTGCCTGAAAGTCTGCAAATCAGTGTCAATTCCGAAACTGTCCGAAATGTCCTGCGTAGACACAATTTCCATATTAGAGTTGAACGTAAAAAGCCGTTTATAAACAACATTAATCGCATTAAAACACTGAAGTTTGTTTCTGAACATAAAAACAATGAATTTTCTTACTGGAGCACTGGTTTATTTCCGGACGAAAGCATATTTAATGTTTTTCATTCAGATGGCCAGACATATGTTTGGAGAAAGCCAATTGAAGAACTTAAGTTTTTCAATCTTCGTCGTACAATAAAGCAAAGGAAGTGTAATGGTTTGTGGATGTATGTCAGCCGCGTACCCCGGTCAGCTAATTTTTATTGACGGAATAATGGACCAACATAAGTATATATCAATTTTTAAAGAAATTTGGCAGCTAATGTGCAAAAATTGGGCGTTTCAGAAAATTTTAAATTTTCTCAAGACAATGACCCGAAGCATAAATCACATAACACACGGATGTGGTTATTGTGTAATTGCTATCATGTTATGGAAAAGCCGCCACAGTCTCCTGGTATTAACATAATAGAGAATTTATGGGTCTATCTGGAGATTAAATTGAAGTCACGGACAATTTCCAATGTAACTGAGTTAAAGACTGCTCTTAAAGAGGATGGGAACGTATTGGTCATGATTACTGCAAAAAAAAAAAAAAAAAAAAACTCGTTGAATCTGCTCCAAACCGATTGGAAGCAATCCGCAAGAGTAAAGGACTGTCAACAAAATATTAAATTTAGAAACAAATTTGAATTACATTTAAAATATTGAAGTGACCGATTATTATTTTGATCACATTTTTAATATAATTAATTAATTTTTGTTGTTACTTTTTGTTTAGAGATTATTTGAATTTATTGTTTACGTTTTTTTATTACTGTTATATAAATAAATGAAATACTTTTTTATATTTTTTTTAGTTTGCTGTATGAGTGTTTTTTATTTTAAGAAAAAATATATTCCTCTCTGTTGTCTGATTATTAAATTAAGCCACTTATAATGGAGAGATAAAAACTTATCTAAAATTCAGCCAAACAAATTGACGTTTGTTTTGATACAAATTTCTCTAGTATAGGCATACGGAACAGGCCATCTACACGTAACGAAAAATGTACGATAAAAATATTAGTTTTATAAGATGTATTTCATGACTGTTGTAATAATATTTCTATACACAACTATCATATAAGATGAGTATTTTAGAGATTTCTAAAATACAATTTCTTTTGTAAAATTGTTTTGCGTTAATAGATATTTTACATTAAAATGAAATTATTTTTATAAAATTGTGCTAAAAATGCGAATTATTAGAAAACAATAAGATTTATTATAGCTTTAATAAATAGTTGGTTGCCTAGATCCAAGTTGAGTGATAGCACCATTTGAAACCAAATATTTATTATCGTATATCTCGAGAACTATTATAGTAAAAGACTTGACATTTTGTGGGAATAATTTTCTTACTAAATAGGTTTTTTTTTTTTTTTTTGGCAGCTAGGTCTCTTAAAGCTTCTACAGTATTTTAATAGTGAACCACAAATTTGACAACTTCTGTAAGAATATAATTGCTCAGTTTCGTGTTTGAACATTTATTGCAAAATAAATTTCTAAACAGCCTAAACGTATATAAGATATTGACAAAAGCGAGTTTGACAATTACGGAATTATGATCTATGTAAAATAAGGGAAACGGCTGTTTTAATGCTAAGAAGACAGTAACTTTGAATCAAGACATACGTCAAAATTTTCTCTGTATTACACATCATTTTTCTTTATTAATTATAGGGGAAGAAATATATCACAATAAACTATGTAAAAAAGTACAAATAACTACCAATGTAGCGCCCTTTATCAAGAACAACAAACAGAGTTGTCAGCACTCGAAGTCTGACAACTTTACTTTGACGTAGTGCTTATATTAAACAATTTTTTTTATCAAAAAGAATCTATTTAGGAAGAAAATTACTCCCACAAACTACCAAGTCCTTCACTATAATAGTTCTAGAGATATACGATAATTAATATTTAGTTCATATGGAGGCTATTACCTCCCCTGCACCTACTCGCCCTTTTTTATCTAAAAGATCCAATTTAGTAAGAAAGTTATTCACACAAATTGTCAAATCCTTCCCTATAATAGTTCTCGAGATATACGATAATTAATATTTGGTTTGTATGGGGGGATTCCCTCTCCTAAACTTACTAACCCATTTTATTTTATCAAAAAGGATCTTTGAAGTAGGAAACGTATTCACGAAAATTTTCAAGTTCACCACTATAAGTAGTTCTCGAGATATAAATATTTAGTTTGTATGGAGGTTACCACTTCCCCTGGACCTATCCGCCCAATTTTGTATTAAAAGTGGATGTGTAAACTAAGAAACTTATTTATGCAAATTGTCATGTCCTCAACTATAACAGCTCTTGAGATATGCAGTAATTAACATTATGTTTGTATGGTGGGTACCACCTCCCCTGGGCCTACCCGCACAATTTGTTTCAAAAGGAACCTATTTAGTAAGGGACTTATTCATGCAGATTTTCAAATCTCAGACTATAATAGTTCTCGAGATATTTGATAATTAATATTAGGGGGTACCACTTCCCCTGGACCTACCCGGCCAATTTTTTATTAGGAAGGACGCGTAAATTAAGAAACTTATTAATGCAAATTGTCAAGTCCTCAACTATAATAGCTCTTGAGATATGCAGTAATTAATATTAGGTTTGTATGGTGGGTACCACCTCCCCTGGGCCTACCTACCCAATATTTTTTCAAAACGAACCTATTTAGTAAGAGACTTATTCAAGCAAATTTTCAAGTCCCAGACTATAATAGTTCTCGAGATATTTGATAATTAATATTAGGGGGTACCACTTTCCCTGGACCTACCCGCTCAATTTTTTTTATTAAGAAGGACCTGCAAAGTAAGAAACTTATGGGGGGTACCATCTCCCCTAGGCCTACCCACCCAATTTTTTTCAAAAGGAACCTATTTAGTAAGAGACTTAATCATGGAAATTTTCAAGTCCCAGACTGTAATAGTTCTCAAGATATTTGATAATTAATATTGAGGGGTATCACTTCCCTTGGACCTACCCGCCTATTTCTATATTAAGAAGATAAAAAATTGGGCCTGCCGCACAATTTTTTTATCAAAAAGAACCTATTTATTAAGAGACTTATTCATGAAAATTATAATACAATAGCTCTCGAAACAAACGAGAATAAATATTTGGTTTGTATTGGGACTATAACTCCCCCGGACCTTTGCAACCAATTATTTATAAAAACTATTCTGTGTATGTAGTCTGAGAGTTTTCCCACAAAGTAGGTTTAGATATAAACGACATATGTTACACTCCATTTACAAACATTGTTTGATTTTTAAATGTATAAGAAATGGCCATAGCCTGTGTAAACCTCCTATGACTTTTTTGATGTGACGTTTTTTACTTCAGTTTTTATTTGCGCGCGCAGTTTAGAGCGCCCAAATAGTTTTTTTAGGTATTACTTTTTTTTATATGGAGTTTGACATTTGTGTGTACGACGAGACAGCTGTTTGCAAAATGTAATTTTCTCAGTTCTTTGGCGCCAATACTTCTATATCTCAGAGCCTGCTGTTGACAATTTCTTTAACGCCGTTCGTAACGGAAATTTTCTACTGTAAGTATGGCAGCACCAAAGACGAAAATTTTATCTTTAAATAAGCAATTTATGTACATGGGATGTATATATAGAAAAAAGGATATTTAAGGATAATAGTACTAACATAGAGGTATTGTTTTCAATAAAAATAAAAAATCGAAAAAAATGTCTTCGAAGTAACATGTCCCCTAACTACGCGCAAGACATATACAATTTTGGGAATAGTCCCTAAAGTATACAAAAGTCTTCAAAGTAAACGGGTAATAGAAAATGTGTCCGCATAGAATGCGCTAAGCATATATATAAATATATATATAAATATATATATATACAAATACGGTTAAAATATTCATAACTTGTTTGTTTTTGTATATATTTGTTTTTTAACATTTGTTTCCCACCTTTGTTATAATTCTCATTTAGTTTACACATTAGTTAATATAAGTAGACAATGTTTTGTAATATTTGGTGAGATTCAAGCAATATAAGATATTGATTAACTACTAGTAAACTGTTTAGTTAATAAAAAATATTTTGTGTTATTTTGCACAATGGTACAATACATGACTAACTAAATAATTTATAAAAATAATAATCTTTAATTAATGATAAGTAGGGATAATTATGTAGTAAAATGAAATCATAATCTGATCAAATGGGATAATAATATAGTAAGATGGTATAAAAATATGATGCTATAATAATGAATGGAAAACTTGAAACATAGTATGAAAACCGAACCGTAAAATCGGACACAACATGATAAAATAGAATCATAACAATTGTTATTTACAATCACATATATTTTGAGCTGTGAACATATGTTCAAATCACTATATGTTGCTCTTAAATTATGTTCACTACAACTATATTTTCTCTCTTCCGGGAATCACCATATGTATCAACACAATATAATATATAAGTAAGTTTTGTAGGAATATACATTACATTTAATACAAATATTACACAGTTACCATGCACAATGATGTACGGTATCATATGGTCAGGTTAGGTTGGCTATATTTCTTTCTTTCTTGTTTTATGTCTCGGTTGGCCATTAATTTTTTAATATTAAGTTTGGAAAATATTTCTCCGTTAATTTTTATCCTTCACCATGTGTTTACGGTTGATGAAGAATAGAGTTTTTTTTTTCCACTATAGATAACAACGCTTAAATTAAGAATCCAACAAAAAAAATTTTTGGTCCAACAATTATTGCAATTGATATAACTACTCTTTTCAAATTTAACATTTGTGGAATAATAAAGTATTAGTGAGACTTAATTTAATTGTTGTGTTTATTGGTCTAACTTATATTAATTCAGTAAAAACTTATGTTTTATTTAAACAAAATTTTAAATATCTTTATTTATAATGACTCTTCATTACCACATAAGGTTTATTTTTATTTTATCAAAACCATTTTAAAAGCAAATGTCCAACATTGTGGTTAAGATTAAAATTTATGGTAAATCTATGTACAAATGTGGCCCAAGTATTAAATTCTGTATGTATGTAGCACTAAGCTAATATTTGGTTTTTATTTTTCTGTAAATCACAAAAAAAAAAAAAAAAAAAACAATAAACAAAGAAAAATTCTAAAGGGATATTTTTTAATACGGTAATAAATTTACAGCTTAAAGGAAATTGATCTATAAAATATATTTTTAAAAACCTTTTTCGTATAAAATGTAAAAATGTTAGTTTCACTTATTTAATTTCCAACATAGTATGTATTTTACGCTTAAATTGTAACAAATGTAGGATACGACTAGGGTTTGGGGTTTTCCACAATATTTCTTTTCTCGGGAAACGGGAACAAAAAAATATTTAACCTTGAGTTATGTTCAGGCTAGTCAAATATTTGACCAAAATGACGTAACCACTATATAAAATAATTCCTAGGTTGTAATTTTTAATGAGAAAACATTTTACATATTATTAGTCATAGCTGACATTTCACTGAATCTTGTTTGATGCCATTTTCTCTTACAAAACATTTGTAAGATCAAACAACAGCAAATAATTTTTTTGTGAAACTAGTGGTCACGCAATTTTGGTCAAATAATTGCCAAATGTGAACATAGCTTTAAATGATTTCTTATATAGTAAATTTTTTAATAAAGAAAATAACACGAAAAATCAGAAATCATACGAAATTAACGAAAAATGAAATACAAAAGTGTAAGGAAATTTCTAAGATTAAAAAATTTTAAACATTTTATACAAATAAAATTAGGACCTTTCGTAATTTATGTTAAAAAATGGCTCTCAGATTTTTACGTTATTGTGTTTTTTATGATAAAAAAATTCCATTGGATAAATTTTATTATACATTTCTTGCCGATTATTTCCACTTCATTTCTCTAACTTATATATAATTGCTTTTTTACTAATTATTTTTAATTAAATAAAATATTGTTGAGATCAATCATAGTGTTCAGAAATCTGATCAAAATAATCTCATATACGTATGAATACAACAGGAGATTAGTTCTTTTGCTTGGATAAGGGATGCTGTTTCAAAAGAAAATGTTGGGTAAGAACGAAAAATCTCCCAATCAAGTAATTTTTTATAATAAAATTTATAAGAAAACTAAAGTTTCTAAAATTTTAACATGAAAAAAAACAAAATTGATCTAAAATTTCATGTGAAAAAATTTGTAAGTAAATTCGTTAAACTATGGATAAACAAATACATAGATATTTGAAAGAAAAAAAAAAAAAAAACTAATTGAGTAATCGAAAACCTAAATCATCCAACATTAACGCTCTTTCAGACAACGTTCTAAATCGTGTAGGTGCTATTTTTAGAGAAACGTCAATCTTTCATTGATATAAGGTGTTAAAAGTAGCAAACTACAAGAACATATAATTTCCCATTTTCCCGGGAAATTTTAAACATCCTGGGAATTCCCGATAGTATTTTGGCGGGAAATCCCGGTATCCCTCTACCAGGAATTCCAGGACCCCAACCCGAAATAATATTATTGGTGGTATATTCCTTCGCGTCATTTAACCCTGAAGTACAAAGCATACTTTTACATACGTTTTAACTATTGATTCGACGAGTACTTTTATAAATCAGTTTATCTTATAAGTTGAAGTGTCAAAAAAATTACAAAGCAATATTACTTGATTCTTAAATTACTCTGAAATTGGTATAAAAAAAATATTTCAGTTTAATTCATAAGAAAACCAGTTTCAAAAATTGTGTAACAAATGTATTTTTTTGTGCATTTTCCTGAGATCACATCAAAAAATTATCACATTTTACAATAAGAGACGAAAATCACACATAACTTAAAATAATAAGTTCACGGCTATGCAAAAAATCTTACTGAAAATCTTGAAACTTAAGCAAGAGGTGCAAAACTCTACTTTGTGTCCCCTACAAATAGGTTTTCCACATTTAATAAGAGTTCATTTTGTAATTTGGAATTTTTGGTACTGTACATACTTTCTTCTGTTTTCCTTGGTATGTATTTTTTATTATTAATTGCTTCCTAGTTTTTTTAGAATTTTTGCATTTCAAGCCGAAATACAAAAAATTCAACAAAAAACCATCTCCTTTATAATATTCTCAATATTTGTCTAGTATATTACTAATAAAAGTAGACACCTTCAACCCTTCGTTCACAAGAACTTTGTGCAGCTACTTTATATATGCTCTATGCTGTCATAGTTTTTTTTATTAATATATTATATTAATATAAAACATATTATGTGATTATGTAAAATGTGAGTATTCAAAATATCATAAATTATACACACTGGTAATCTATTTGTTTTCCCAAAACATATTATCGGTTTATATGAAAGTAGTGTGTTAAACCTTAGTTATATCAATAAATGGAATTATGATATTTTCGTCTTTTTTGTTGAGCAATTCTTTAGGGACTTCCTTCTTATTTATACGTTATGGTTTTAGAAGTGTAAGATTATTATTTTGTTTACAAAATAATAGAAAAAAACGAAGCAAAAAACAATGATAAAAAATTGCTAAGAAAAAAAGTCACATTGTTATGAACGTTCGTCGATTCGACTCGCACTAAATTTCAGAAAAAAAAACTTTCACCACGATGAAGTGAAAAATATGCTTTTTAATCGAAAGGTAAGTTCAGCGACTTCAAATACACTAGATTTGGGCAAATCAGTCCAATTAGTAAAACAATGAGTGGTGCTCGTAGAATCGACGATGGTTAATACTCTTCGGTTAATAATAATTTTTGATATAATCTAAGTATTAAAACAACTTTAAATTTTTCTTCTAATTTATATAAATATATGTTATAAAAATGAGGTGTAAGTTTGTTTGTATAGCAATCGCACCTCAACGGCTGAACCGTTTTTTTTTTTCACACAAGAAATTTGACTCACAAATAGTATCAGTGGCCGAGAAGATTATAAGCTATGCCAAATCTCGCCTGCTTTTTAAATGGTACTAATGAAGCCACATACATGAAATTTGGCTCATGTACCCATGTCCTTAAGCCCAAATTACCAAACCAGGCACAGTGTATATTATGGGAAGAGCTAATAAGAACTTCATCGGATGCCAAACCAATATTTTATGCCTACGTTTTAAAACAGAAATGTTCTTAATTTATCACGTAACTACTGAATCGATTTACATGATATTTGTCACATACATATATAACTTTTTTGCTAATAAACGCCGAACTTGAGATTAAAATCAATGTTAGAGTTTGGCGGCTTTGATCGCCAAAAGTATTTTTTTCAACCACCTGTCCAATTTGTTAGCCTTTTTTTAATAGAACTAAATGGCGACTTTTTAAAACTATGTGCTAAATGATGAGAAACTAAGTTGTTTGAAATATCTCTATCCATTATATATTAATTATTTTGAGATTGTTTAAAAATATACTGATGTAAAAAAAATACTTCAAAGAATTTATTAATGAACTGAAAGCGTTAAAACTAAAGCTTATGATAAAGTTTACGAACAATGCCGAATCTTTTTGGACCCGATTGGAAAAATTAAAAAAAAAAAAAAAAAAAATAGATTTGATGAATACTTATATCCCAAATTATATTTTCACTTTGTCTCTTCGCAGTACCTCGATGGAACGTATGCTTTTTTAAATAACCACTAATGAGAAATAAATTGCCCAATAGACTTAAGTTCAACAATTGTGAATCCATGTTTTCAGTCCTAGATTTTTTAGACGGGATTTGTTAATACTGGAGGCCCAATGAAAACTTCTTATAAAAGTACAGAAGTTTAATTAATAAAAAGACAAATTCATGTTAACTATATTTATGAAAAAATCTATATTATTGCAATAATAAAAATTATTATAAATAAGTTATTTTGCTATTAATAAAATTGTATTTTGTAGTTTTTCTTAAAATACAATATTTTTGTTTTTATTTTTTATTATATAAACAAATTTTAATGAGATTTTTTAGGTATTGAAGAAGCTGGCTCCTTTTTTTAAAAAAAACCTTTTTTTTTAGTATGTCTATTAGAAGTCATATCACATATGAAATCTTTAAAAATTTGTGGAAATAATATTCTTTTTAAACTACGTGGTTGACAGGAAAATAGAGCGCGTAGTTACAAGTAAATATTAATTATCCGATTTGCTAAGAACCATTATAGAAAATCTTTAAATTTTGTGAGAACTATATACTTCCCTATTAAACTGCTTTGACTAAAGTAAAATGGGAGGGTTAGCTTCAGAAAGAGTGATAGAATATTCTTACAGTGAAAGCTCTCAATTTCTTATTAAACTTCTAGCTAAGATATACATTTTTCGATACCAATTTTTTACGTTTTCCCCAACAATGAGATGGTAATTGTAATAATTTATAAAAAATTTTAAATATCATTTTTACAATTTAATAATAGTAATAAATTATTATAATATCCGACATGCATATTTTTTTTTTTTTTACTATTTTTGCTTATATTTTATTAACACTACAAATTAACCAAATCTCAACAAAGCCGTGGTTGTTTTTGATTTACAATCCCGATAATTTTATCGACAATTAGTTATATTTAATAAAAAAATATGTACTTAATTTAAAATAGTTATTTAGGAAGTTAAATCATACGATATATGACCAACAACAATACTAATGAATACGTGGTAACTTTTTGGTACATTTTGTGGTTATTTGGATTATATAATTATGTATAAGAACATATTATATACATATATAATACTAATACATAAAATACCTATGTATACCTATTGACAGGTAGTTAGATAGTAAATAAATGACTGTGGTTATTTGTATCATTATGTATTCGCAATTAAAGCCGCATTTAGACAGTTGTGTAATTTGTTCGATAAGAGATAATTATTATATTGTGTACTTGTAATTGTTATTTGTTAATCTTCTGTATGTATGTGTGCATTTGTCACGTAACTGTATTTAAATATTGACTTATCCTATATTATTAGTATTTGAAAATCTACATAGTAAGATTTGTGGAAATTAATTAATTTGTGCTTATTAATTTTTTTTGTCGCATTTCGTGAGAAATCTCTTTGGCAAAGTTATCTCGTAATGCTGGTATAAGCAATATCCGAATGTGTCTATATCATACTATATAAGAAAACAAACGTAGGTAAATAATAAATTTTGGGAATATTTAAAATTTAATTTCTAACAGAATATATAGGATAATTCCACATAATCTCGACCCTAATTGCAGTTTTAAACATTTGATATCTTTGATATTTTTTAATTTTGGGTGCCTTTTATCGCATTCGAATCAGTTCCATCAGTTTTACGGTTCATATTTTATGGACCTCTAAATTATGACACCTAAGGAATTTTTGTCAAAAATTAATAAAGTTTAAGACTAAATAACTTTAAATGACATTATTCGATTTGAACAAAGCTAACATCAATAGAATGGACTAATATTCCTCTTTATCATAAAATTTAAAATGTTACACATATTCCTGGCGCAAGGACCTAGCAAATGAAAAAATATATTTTATCCTTGGATATCCTGAAAAGTTTTCTTTTTAATGTTCATAATTTTTTGCCATGATGTTTACAATCTATTTGTTGTTGTAGTGTAAAAATTTAAAAATGGGATCTGAATGGAATCATAAATCATAATAGTTTGTCTATAAGAGTTAGTACAATTTTTCTAACAAAGTAATATCTTTTTAAGTATTCTGATACTTTTATTTTAAATTTAGTATTAAAATAAATAGGAAAGGATAAAAATAAACAGAGATGGTTCAGATCGACCATATAGTACCCTACATTCTTGCGAATATACACTAAAATGGTTATCGGGAGAGGTCCTTATGTGGGACTTGTGATCAATTGTGTGACAATACTTATGAATTTATTGGTCACTTATAGATCGATCTTTATGAAATTTATTGAAGTGGTATAAAACTTAGTTGTGTTAAATTTTTATCGCGACATTACATTAATGTCTGATTGATGGAACTTTAATTGATTTTCGGTAATGGGGTCTAAATGGGAACCATGCTCAAATATGAACCTATTATTGGGAAACTCTGTATGATGATTTATATTTATATACAATTCCAATATATACAATTTTGTATTGATATATCCACTAATGTTAAGTAATTTTTAGGCAGTGGAACGTACATGAAAGATATGATGAAATTTGAACTGATCAATTTATTATTAGGTACAAGGCACATTGTAATTCAGTTTCGGAACGCCTACTCCCATACTCAGTGAAGTTGCATATGGTGATAGTAAAGGTATATGCAAGTTTAAGTTTTGAGCTTAGCCCATATAGACTCACAGGGAGCGGGTTTTCAGAGTCCTCGGGTATAAATTTTTTTAAAAACAATCCTGATTCCTTATATCTGAACAGGTTTGAAAGGTTTTTATATAGAAGGATTCTACTCAAGATCTACTAAAAAAGTTGCCGTTTAATTTAAGAGATATTAGGCTTCAAAAATTAAACATTTTTACTTTTTAGCCTGCCTTGATGAAGATTTTTGACTACAGTAGGTCCAAATTTCATCCGATTTTTGTATTTTTTTATTTTTTAACAGCAAAATTTTTCAAAGAAAGAATTTCGAATAAAAATATTTACAGAGTTAAAAGTTATAGGAATTTAAATTTAAATATTTTACCATATTCATAAAATATGCTATGTCCAGGCGGGAGTTTATTACTAAATCAATATATGTACATATACATATGTGATTACCAAAACTAGTTTTTAAAAAAAGTAGATTTTTATGTTTCTTTTTTTTATATTTGCCAAAAAAGTGGTCACATTCTTTTTCTATTATATGAAAACTTTTTTAAGGAACATATGTAATATTTATATTTTTCTGAATGACAACTAAACACAAAATAAAATACAGGAAAACAAAATTTTAAAAATTGATTTTTGCGGGAACTAGGGTTTTCCAAAATTTACCTATTTTCCAAAAAGTTTTGAATTTTTGCCCTAATTTAACAACTCGTAAAACTTTAATTAAAAAAGATATACTTTTTACATAGTATAACCTGTTTTTAATTTTTTGTAATAGACATTTTTGCTCGCCGATATGGGTTGGACATATACAGCAAACAAAGTAAAAAAATCCCATTTTTAGAATTTTTTTTTTCTACATTGGTTGGTTTTTGATGACACTAAATGTTCAGATGTTTATCGAAAAATAAAGTTGAAAAAGATAAATTTTTTGTTAAAAATTTGGAAATATAATAAATATCTTATAAATATCTTATAAATCAAGGGATAAAATAACGAAGTTAGGTTAACAAGATTATCTTTAAGCTTTACAACTGTAAAATAATAAGTTTGGGTACTCAAGAAAGTGGAAATATGTTCGTAATTCAAATGTTAAATAAATATTGCAGTAGAAAAATTAAACAAATAATTTTATACTGAACAAAATTGTGTTAAATTTCACAACAACAAATTTATTATTTATATTCTTGTTATAAAATAAGTTCGTTAAAAAATTAAAACATCTCAAAGTATTTATACTAAGTAATAAGCTACTTTTTGAGGTTTTATTATTGTATTGTACATTTATCAAAATTACATAAATTATTGACAGCGCTGATTAATAGTTTATTTATTTTTGATTTACGTGATTATGGTTATCATAAAAATAATGATGCTCTGACGGAGTTACTGAGTTTAAGTCTTTTTAATGATTAATTTTTTTGTCACATTATTTATGACAATGATATCAAATGAAAATTGTTAATGATTTAAAATTATGAACTATGTTGAATGTGGTCCTGTTGAAAGTGCTAATAATTTATATTTTGTTCGTTTTAATTCTTTAAAAAAAAATTAACCATAAAACAAAGCATTTTAAAAAATAAACATTTTTCAATTATTAACCTTGAAACTATTTAAGAAGCGGACCTTATGTCTATGAAGCTATATTCTCTTAATATTTTATAATACAAAGAGAGCTATGAAGCGGTCTGTACCAAAACAGAGTAAAAACTGAGAGGGAAGTCATATAGAATACTTACATTATAAGTTTTAGCACAAAACAGAAATAAAGTTTACATTCCCCATTAGCAGTAATATTTATATTTATATTTAGATTTAGATTTATATTTATATTTATATTTATATTTATATTTATATTTATATTTATATTTATATTTATATTTATATTTATATATATCCAGTTGAATTTTGATTTTCCTATGGTTGCTAAAGAAGATCTTAAATCAACATTTATGATGTTTTAATAATAGTTGCAAGAATCTAGCTATTCTCAATAAAACATTTACAATATATGAGAAATTGCAAAAATGTTTAAAAAAATTATTAAAATTATTTTTTTTTTTTTTTTTTTTTTTTTTTGACACGAATTTCCAACTTTACCGTTGGGTGACTTTAGTCGCCAATTGCCCCTTTTCTAACCACCTGGCCACTTTTTAAGTGTATGTGCCAAATGACGGAGAACTAAGCTATTTGCGCATTATATATTAATTATTTTGAAATTGTTTCACAATATAGTTATGTCGGTTGATATCAAATGATAGTTAAGCGTTCCTTTAATATAACAAAATTATTTATTTAAATAATGCAGCACAAAATGTCAGGAAAAATCTTCTGCAGGAATTATTAAAAATTTTGCAATAATAATACAATTTATTATAAATAATTCAGTTTTTATTTATAAAATTGAATTTAGTTGCATTTTTTAAAATACTACATTTTTTGTTTTATCAAATAAACAAAGTTTAAGGAGCTTCTTAGGTGTTGAAGAAGTTGGCCTTTTTTGCTAAGAAGTTCCCTTTTCTGACACCTTTTAAAAACTCTCAATAGTAACACTGCGAATAATGTTTTTAATTTCCCGACATTTTTAAATTTGATTTAATGTATTTCTGAGAATTCCGTGGTAGTGGGGAAAAATAAAATTTTTTGAAATGAATGAAAATTAATGATATGCTATATTTTACGCATAATTTGCATGCAAATATGTCGATCTACCTTGAAATAAAAACATATTTGAAGATTATATTTAAAATAGTTTTTAATAAATGTTTCTGTTAGGTTATAAATAAATTATATATTTGTACTCATATTCACAAATAAATTTTAAATTTAAAATACATTTTAGAGACAAAATTCATGAGAAAAATTTATTTTAAAAGGCATTTTAAATTTAAATTTATTTGTGTTAATTTTTTTAAAATGGTTATTTGGAAATGCATTATTGTATTAAAATTATTTTCATATTTTTAAAAAATAAAAACTTAAAGAAAGAATCCTAGATACAATTTGTCATAGTTCGTATAATAAAATTTTTTAAGAAACCGTAAATAAGCTTGTCTTCGAGAATAATTTTTTAGAAATATGACTTGGAACCCGATAGATTTCTCCGAGGCATAACATTATTTTTTTTTAGTCTTAAATATAGAAAATTAATCTGTAAAAATTGTTGGATATGAAAGGCAAAATAAAAAATCTTACAAAACTGTATCGTGTATTCATATAAAAGTGGCATGCATTTCATCTAATATTTAAGTAGTTTTGTCAATTCAGTATTTTTTAGTTCGCAAAATATTCTTTCTGGTATTTTAATGAACTATTTAGAATTAATTACATCGAACAAAGAAATGTAAACATCTAACCGTATGTTTGCTTGATTATGGCCAATTAACGCTTTTTATGTAATTTTTTATTTTTAAAAATAGTAAAATGCAAATTTTTTTTATTTCTCAGGATTCCTGAAAAAAAGAATCCCGGGAATCGCAAAATTTTCGAGATATTTTCCTTTTCATAAATGCGCGTAAAAGTTGTAGAGGTTTAAAGTTAAAATTTCCAAAAAAAAGATAACGTAATTTTATACATCTTTTAAAGTCCTATCAGCACATGTCAAAACTATTACTTACACCTTTAATATTTATTGCAGTACACTGAAAAGAAAAAATTTTAATTTAATTTTCAGCAAATAAAAAAAAAAAGTTTATTGGTTAAAAATTTCTAAAAACATTTTATAATAACATACACACCTTGGGATATTATGCTGAAAAAATCAAATGAATATCGGTAGTGGTTTGAAAAATATAGATGTTTAAACCTTACTACTCATGATAATTCTTCATACAAGAAGCGTGATTTTAGTTTTCTTAAAAAGTGAATTTTAAACCTGTATCTTATTTAGTGATAACTTTTTCATCGCAAATAGTTTTTATTATTGTAAAATTCAAACTATAATGCGAAATATGTGGGCCTGATTTTTGAGCTAAAGATTGTCTTTTTTGATCCATACAATTATAAGTCTTTAGAATATTTTGACGCCCCCTGAATTTTAGTATTAAGCAAAGAAAAGGCATTCATTTGACGTCAATATCGATATAGGTTTACATGGCTGAATATCCTTGAGATTTTATTTCTATCAAGATGAGATGCATAAACATTTTTCCTGTCTTTAAAACAAATTTTAGAAAGACAAGACGCATAAAAACGGTTTCAAAAAGTTTCGAACATTTTGGAAATTTCTCATAGTAAAGAAATCCAGACCTGTAATAAGCAAAACTTTTTTGTATATTTTAAAAACTGTTAATATTTCCCTCAGTATTAAGTTCCTATTCATCCTAATAGTTCTTGTTATCACAGTTTCTCAATATTAGAAATGTAAATGAATCCGAATCATAAATCAGACTTAAACATCTTCCAAAATTTTTAAGCGATAAAAACCAAAAAAAAAAAAAAATATATAAGTATAACGAAGAGATTTTTAGTTTTTATATAAAAATTTAAATTTATAATGTGTACGAAAACCTCAATATAAGCTATTATCTTTAAAAGGTTAAACAATATTATCTAGAATACATTTAGAAAAGCAAACATTCTCTAATATGACCAAATGCAATACAGTACAAATATGTATACGTAGTAAAGGTACTTTGGTTATATAGCTTCAGTTTTAATCCAATATGAATTCATGTACAATTGTGGCTTAATCAAATCTCTCTCTAACAACAGGTTAAATCCCTCAACATTTGACTACTTCAAAGAAATTCAGCCGCAAGTTTCTTTACTGCAACATTCATAATTATCAACGTCATCATCATTGTCAGTAGCTGCAAACATATGCAATAATGCAGCCTTAATAAAATTTCTTGCTATATAAATAATTTTATGGTTCTAATTATCCACAAATATGACTTTGTAGACACATTCATATATTTATGCATAAAAACATTTGTTTTGTAATTTTAGTTGTAAAGCGAAGCTTACTTTCGGGAGTAGGAAACTATTTGGAGACAACTATACTAAATGTGTAATGCTTAGATTTGTATGTGTATATCTATAAAGATATGTAAAAAAATCAGTAATGTTATCGTGCTATAAAAAGTTAGCTCTGAATTACATTTTGTTTTGTAAAATATGGTGTAGAATGTAAAAAAAATCAAGCGTTAGTATTTAATTTGTTTCTTTGACTTCAAAATTATTTAATTTGTTTCTTTGACTTCAAAATTATTTAACTTTATATGTCATAATTATTTACATTCATTATAAAATCTTAATTTTAATTTACTTAAATATCATACAAAATTTTAATTCTAAAATACTATGCTAGCAAAAATTGTATATTTTATGCAGTAATTTAAAAAATGCTAGTAATTTTAAATAATTTATACTCAAACAGGCTTTAACAAATTTATTTACATTTTGTAAATATTAAATTAAAAATTTCACACATAACTACTAAACATCAAATTCGAAAATATAATTGACATAATTAAAGACTACAGGAAAAATAATGTTTACTTTCAATTACCAAATAAGCACTATAAAATTTACCTCACACTTCACAGATATTACTGTTAGTAAAATATTTACGTCATACATATAAGCTTGTCTCCTTGTTTTGATAATTTGGCAAAATAAGTTATTTTTGTTTTATAAAATTTATTACTGCTGGCAAAGATTGAATTTAATTAACTAACCTAGAAATTAAATTAAAATTGTCAACAGGTAAATTAGTGTAAAAACAAAATTTTATATAGGTAGTTATATGTTTTGTTAGTTCTTTTATTTTTTTTTATTTATTTTAAGACAGATAATTAAGTTTGTTGTTTGAGTTTTATATAATATGTATCACAATGTTTTTTGGTTTTGTGAAAGGGGTTGTTGGCTTTAAATGTTGAGTTTTACTTTATGTCAGAGACGAAGTTGTAAACAACTAAATGAATTAAACATTTTATGAATATATTTATTATATTTCTGTAGTCCTGTATTAATTTGGATTTTTTTGTAGGTATGTAATAGAAAAAATATAACAAAGATATATAATTAAAGATTTTAATTCTATAAAAATTCTATAGTACATGGAGCAAATATTATATAATTATTATTTTTACATTTATTTTAATAGGCATATACTATTTCAAATATGTCTTATAGTTATTGTTTATATTCATCTAGCGTATAAGCTTGCCAGTGCCAGGAAAAATTATAATAATAAAAATATGCACAAAAAAATCAGAAAATTTTAAAAAAATATGAACAATATTTTGACGCCTTTCCTCTCAGAACGAAATTAAATGATTTAATGCCATTAGAATCTTTATTAAATAACCAAAATTTTTAAAACCAAAAATAATAATCGCCGTAATTGCGCAAAAATCAGTTTTCGATAAGATTTAGAGAGCAAACAACGAGTGTAGCAAATATAAACTTCTTAGAACTAAAACCGACTACGAAATTTCACATAGAATAAAAACAAAAATCCGCGTATTTCGATTCCTTTTAGAAATTTTAAAATTTAGCTCCGTTAGATCTTGTAGGCCAAATAGTTTTATAAGTAAGCAAGATTTTAATTTTCTACGTCGTCCTATATCATCAAAAACTTCGGAAATAGGAAACATGCTTAGGAAATTGTATATAAAGCCGCGTATCTCCGCACCCTGATTGACATACATAACTAGGCCGAATTTTAATTTTCGGGGAGCTTTAGAAATCTCATAAATGGGAAAAAATGCTTAGCAAATAAATAAATATAAGTCCGCGTATTTCCGCTCACTGGTAGAAATTTTAAAATATGGCCCTGTTAGGATTCTGAGGACGAATAGTTTTATAAGTAGGCAAAATTTTAATATACTATATCGTTTGGGAGCTTCAGAAATGTTTAGAAAATTATATATAAGTCCACGCATCTTCGCTCCCTAGTAGAAATTTTAAAATCTGGCTCCGTTAGGAAATTATATATATATATATATATAAATCATACGCAGCATATGTTTATATGAGGCTAAATCTGACAAGGCAAATAAAGTTAGAAAAAAAACAAAATCTGCGAAATTGTTTATTAGTGTTTTAAGTTCTCTAAAATTAATTTGATTTGGCAGCCGTTAAGTATACTCTTTTGATATCTAGTTTTATAAATGAAACAAAATAAATAGTAAATATAGTAGTGGTTCTGCGGATGATTTGCCATTTTCCAACGGGGTAGAACGATATGATGACAATAAATTTAATAAGGATTCATCCATATTTTTTCCAGATTCTATATGTTTTTTAAAAGATGTTTTAAAAGAGCGTACAAAACGTTCTGCTTGACCATTGGATGCTGGATGGAATGGTGCTGTAGTTAGATGAATCACTCCATTTGCAATGCAAAATTTCTTGAATTCCTCTGCTGTAAATTGGGGTCCATTGTGTGAGACAATCACTTCAGGGAGTCCTTCTCCAGCAAAAATATTTTGTAATATGCTAATTGTAGCAGATGTGGTTGTTGAATTCATTTTAAAAATATACAGATAATGGGAAAAGCATCAACATATAAACCATGACGAGTTTTTAAAAGGTCCAGCAAAATCTAAGTGGATTCTTTGCCAAGATTTAGTAGGTATTTCCCAAGAGCTAAACTCTTTTGCAGGCATGGATATAACGGAAGAACATACTGTACATTTTGCAATTAAAATTTCAATTGATTTATCAATTCCAGGCCACCAACAATAACGACGCGCTAATTGTTTCGTTTTAACTACACCCCAGTGACCATCATGCAACAAGTTTGATATTTTGGTTTGAAAACATTTAGGAATAACTACTCGACTGGTATCTGTTTGTAATAAAATAACACCATCTAACGTTTTTAAATTATCCCATCTATTATAATAAAGTTTCAAATTATCTTCAATTTTATTTGGCCAACCTTCTTTAATAAACTTAAGAACTTTCAACAATATTTAGTCCTTTTTTATGCAATTAGCGATTTGTTTAGAATCCACCGGAAATGAAGATATTTCTTCAGCTAAATTTATATCCATTTTATCCAATTCAAGATCGAATTCCGTATCACTTGAAAAAGGCAAGCGTGATAATGCATCAGCATTTTGATGACAATTAGTTGATTTGTATTTAATATCAAATGTGTAACTTGACAAAAACAGAGCCCATCGTTGGATGCGATGAGAAGAATGTATCGAAATCAATTTTTTTGGATTAAAAATTGAAACAAGAGGTTTGTGATTAGTTAGTAATGTAAACTTTCTGCAATAAAGATATTCATGAAAATTTTTTACACCAAATATTATGGCCAAAGCTTCTTTTTCAATTTGACTATAGTTTCTTTGATGGCAATTATAGTTTTAGAGGCATGTGCAATAGGTTTTTCAGAACCATCGGGGTAAGTGTGGGAAATAACAGCCCCTAATCCAAAAGATGATGCATCAGTAGCTAATACTAACGGTAAGTTATCATCGAAATGTGAAAGTTTTGTTGTTGAAGTAAGTTGCTGTTTAAGATTTTGAAATGCTTCTTCTTGACTTTTTCTCCAAATAAACTTACCATCTTTTCTGCGTAATTTGTTAAGAGGCTCGCACATTATAGAAAATTTTTTTTATATATTTCATGTAATATGTTACTTTACTCATGAATGCTTGTAAATCTTGGATATTCTTTGGCCTTGGTAGATTTTTAATCGCCAAAATACCTTTATCAGAAGGTTCAATTCCATTTTTGCTAATTATATTACCAAGATATTCAATTTTGTCTTGCATAAAAGAGCATTTTGATATATTACATGTTAAATTCTAAATTTTGTTGATGTTCCTCGTAAGTTTTTCCTATGACCACTATGTCATCAAGATAGTTGACGGCGTTTGAAATATCAGAAATTAATTGTTCTAGGAAGCGTTAAAAAATAGCAGGTGTTATTGAAATAGACCAAGAGGAGTATTAAAAACTAGTAATTTTCTGGATTCTGCGTCCATAGGAATTTGAAAATAGGCATCAAACAAATCTATTTTCGAAAATTTACAACCACCTCTTAACTTATATAATAAATTTTGCAATTTTGGAATAGGATACTGTTCCAAATCAAACTGAGGATTAACGGTTTGCTTAAAATCAGCGCAAATTCAGATTTTCGAATTTGTCTTAGGAACGATGACGATTGGAGAAGCCCAGGAACTATATGTAATAGGTTTCCATATTCCTAATTCTTCCAACGTTTGGCTTATTTATTAAAAGATTCTTGAAGTGCAAAAGGAATAGATCTAGCTTTTGAAAATTTCGGAATAGCATTTTGTTTTAAATATAAATGGGCTTGAAACACATTGCAACATCCTAATGAATTTGAAAATAATTTTGGATACTTCCTTGAAATATCTTGCTCTAGCAATTGCAAAACATTATTAACGCAGTAAAATGCATCGTACCAAACTATCCCAAAAATATTTGAGCCTTCATATGTGTTGGTAACCAATAATTTCAAAGGTTTTGTTTCAGAACCTAATGTAACATTTACTTCTAGCATTCCGAGAACTGGAATATTTTGATTGTCATAAGCTCTTAAAACTGTATCTGTTTCTAATAATGGCAGTTCTTTGAAAAATTTGTAATATTTTAAATCTATCATAGAACATGATGCACCAGTGTCAAATTGAAATTCAATGCTATGATCGTTTACTGGAACATTTATGAATAATTTTTTATGTTTACGTAAAAGAAGATTGCTAATTTGGTGACAATGTTCTGACTGAGTATCTATGTCTTCTAAATTTTCAACATTACTAACATTCTTCGATTTACATACCGGAGCTATATGAACAGTTTTCACACATTTATGACATTTAGCGTTGGGAAACCTACAGTTTTTCTTTGAATGATTTTTGAAACATCGAGAACATGACGGTAGTTGATTTCCAGATGGCTTATTGCTTTCTATCTTGCTGGCTTGAAAATTTTGATGCTGATGTTTGCTATTCCTATGCTTAATTTGCTGAACTTCTTGCGGAAAGCTGTTGTTTCTTATTTTTTGCAGTGATGATTGAGTAGACTCATATATTTCTGCTATGTTGATGATTTCCTCTAAACTAGGATTTTGTTTTGCAATGCGGCTGTACGTACGATTTCATGTGAAGTGTTTAAAATTAAGGCATCTCTTATCATCTCATCAACGTATTCGGTTTAGCAATGTTTGCATGTAAATGAACAATTTCTGGCTAAGCCTTTCAATTCTAGTAACCATTTTGAATATGACTCACCTTCTTGCATAGCTCTATTGTGAAACTTGAATCGTGCTGCTAATACATGAATTTTTGATGCAAAATATTGTTCCAACTTACAAATGATTTGCTCAAATGTTTTGGTTTGAATTTTTTCCGTTCCAAATGACTTGCTTGCTAATTCAAAGAGATCTGTACCCATTTGTTCGGATTCTTGAATTCCATAGACTTTAAAATGCTCTTTCAGTTGGTTGGAGTAAGCAGAAAAATTATCAGAATTGACTTCAAACTTTGGAAAGGGCGGAATGTTCTTTTTTGGAGTTGTGTTAACGTTTTTCATAAAACGTGCTAGAAATTGCTGCTGGTTTTCAAGCATTTGTTGAGCCCAAGTTTGTTGATCCTTAAGCAATTGTGCAAATTGTTTCTCCATCACGACAATATTTGTAGAATTTTATTTTATTTTTTAAATTTTAATTTTCCTCGTCGCTAATTATTGTGTCTTTTCTAATCAAAATTTATTTCACAACTCACTCAATTTATAAAAAGCAAATCAAAATTAAAAGTACAATTTCAATGCATAGTAGTTTAAGAAATTATTTCATGAACAAGTTAAATTTTAAAAAGTAAATATATATTATATACTTTATGTAGAAAAATGGTTGAAGCAACGAAGAATAAAAAAGAATGAACAGAAATGTAAGCACCTTACCTTCACATTGCGGAGAGATTCCTTCCTACCAATAAAAATAAACCAAATGAAGTTGAAATCACTTCAAGTTAAATGGCTTATGGGTAGAAATTCAAAGTTAATTCTAGACTGCAAACTGTTGATATATAACACAATTATAGAGCCAATATGATGCTATGGTGTCCAACTGTGATTCCAAAATAAAATATTACGAATGATAACAGCAGCATCCTGGTATGTGAGAAATGATAACATTCACCAAGATCTTAATGTTCCTCCTGTCAAAGATGAAATAAGAAAATAGGCCGAATCGTATTTGAAGAAACTTGAAGTACACCCTAACCCAATTACTCGAATCATAATGAGAAGCGGTGGCTACAAACGTTTGAGAAGAAGGAACACAACAGACCACCGCCTAAGCTATACCCTTTGATTACATATAGTTTTTCATCCGACAGTGGTTGGGCTTAATATCAATTAAGATTTAGAGTTAAGATTCGTTAGTTCACTTAATTTTGTGAAGATTAAGTAAATAAATTAAAAAAAAAGAAAAATATTATTTAAGTTATACATTTGCTATTATTTTTGAGTTTTAGAGGTCATATGGGTTTTTTAGGATGATAAACTATAATTTTGAAAGACGAAAAGTTAATGTAAAAACGCGAATGTATTTGCAAAGTGTCTATTTTTTGCAACAATTTAGATAGCGCCAGAATTTTTCGGGAAACTCTTGCAGTTGTAAATTTTTCTTCAATTAAATTTTGGTAAAACTTAGCGGAAATTTCTTGTCTTTCACAAACACGTAGAAGAAAATGTCATATCATATCATATCATATCATATCATATCATATCATATCATATCATATCAAATTATGTATTATAGAGGTTCAAGTAAATATACTTAAAATCGATTTTAATAAATATTTATTTTAATTTTAGATAGAATTACTTTGATATAATCTCAAAAAGGCACTAACAGTGCTTTTTGAATGAAGATCGATCCATAATTGACCATAGCTCTCATATAAACTTCTCTTCCATTAATCACTTTAACGTACATAAACCACATACAAATATAAGTATGAAGTTTATACTCGACACAAGTAAGTTTTATATAAGTAGAAATCACATAGCTCCCATATAAACCCAATTCGGGAATCACCCTAAAGCGCATAAATTCATATAAATGTGGGTATTATTGTAATATTATGTATTCGCATATTTTATTTCACACTTAACAAAGGTACCGTTTCACAATTGGCCACATGTCTAATATAGGACCCCTCCACGAATTTTGATAGAAATACACAATGGTGTAGGGTGTCATGTGATTGGACTTGACCGTCTATACCATTCTTACTTGTTTACGATTGCACAAATTTACTACATTTCGAGGACTTCTTACTAATAATTTGAATTTTTATTATCTTGTTTCCAATTTTTCTGCATGTTTCAAATATACTTTAATGTTTCTTAAATTTGGACCCCCATATTCTTCGTAATAAGTCCAGATATAACTACAACTCTAAACAGAAAGCAAATCTTATTAGAGTATAGAGTACGGACAAAAACTTTGTACAGAACTTGTTTTCCAAATGTAAAATAATCAAGGAAATATTTGTATTACTTGAGCATTTAAGATAGAATAAAAAAGAAAGCAGAAAAGGAAATTCAAGATCTATCAATTTATATATTAACCCTGGAATCCAAATGCTGTTAAAAGCTTTTTGCATATCTATTGTACACGCTCCTGTGCATAATTTTTTGTTCCAATTCCAATTAATGTTAGAAGTGAGAAGATGTATTGCATTAACTGTCGAATGCTTATAATTAAACCCAAATTGTTTTTCATTTACTTTTCCATTTTCATAACAAAATTTATTTATATTATTATTAATGCATATTTCAAATATTTTACTGACATTAGGTAATAAGCTTATATCATGTAGATTTCTGACATATCTTTGTCCTTTTTTTGGTAAAAGGACCACTTTTGCATTTTTCCACTTATCGGGTAAATACAAATTATTTAACATATTATTAAAAAGAGAACAATACTCCAAAATTAAAATTTCAGGTTTGTTTTTTAGTACAATATTTGATATACCATCGTTCCCTGATGATAATTTGGCTCTCAACTTAGAAAAGATAAAGAAAATTTGGTCTTTAGTTATAAAATAACCATTAGCCTGAAGATCACTTAAGTTATTAGACCTTTTTACGCATTAAAAGAGATTATAGTAGTTGGATTATTATCGAAATTATCTTTAAGTTCTATAAATATGTTAACTTTGTCATTTACTTGTAAATGTATGCTATTATTTCTATCTATGGGCATGGACTGATTGAATACAAGGCATCTAACATTTGATTCTGTTCACGTATTATATAATTATTGGAATTATCTTTTTCTAAAATATTTGTATCTATGTCTGCGTTATCAATTAGATTTTTAAGGTTTTGTGGAATTTTTATGTTGTCCAAATGTAATGGTTTAATTTTTTTTAAGTTTTTTTTATTTCTTCGTATATTTTTTGGAATCTTTTGGATCTAATTGGGCTAGTTTATTTTGTATATTTTTGTTCAAAATATTAATTATGTTTTCTTTAACCAGTTTAATTAATTAATTAATTTAATTAGTTTTAGTTGAGATCGTAGTAAGTTTAGTGAAGTTTCAGATAGTGTGAGTTCTATCCTGTTTTGCTTTTAATTATTCTTAAAATTTTACTTTTTTCTTGATGTAGTTTTTGCACTACTGGGTTTTTTGTCTATCTCAGCCTTAGGAGTTACCTTTTCAATAGCACTAACAATTAAATTATTTAGTTTTTCAATATAATTATCTATTTCTGAGTTTGAAAGATTTTGGTTTTTTGGAATAAGTCTAAAGCTTGGTGATCACTGTCGTAGTCTAAAGTTTCTATACAGTTTAGCGTGTTGTTTTTAGTAACTATATGTAACCTACTACCAGGAATACATTCGTCTATATATGAATTTGATCTAGGATGAAGGTGTTTCAGAAGCGTATAATTTACATCTAAAATCTATCTCATTGACAATCAACCAGTCTTTCAATTTCTTTCCTTTAATATTATTAATGGAGTTATTCCAATCTTTATGACGGCAATTTAAATTTCCCGCTAATATGTAGTAATTGTTGATATTACGTGGACCTAATGCTTCGAAAAGTTTACTAAATTCTGGACTAAAATTTGTGTCGTTATTTCCTGAAGGATAATAAGCAGAAATAAATACCATGTTTTTATTTTCAGCCATAGGTATACACATTACACAACTTTCTAAAATCTGAATTGAACTAATTGTATTCTTTGTATATACAGTGTACTTAATGTTGCTTTTGATCAAAATGGCTGTACCTCCTCCCTTTATTGCCCATGATCTGTTTTTTCTTATCATATCATAATTAACCAATTTAAGTTTATGTCTCGCATTGAGTTGTTTCATTTAAAAGTACAATATCAGAATTGTGTTCTTCTAAAAATTTCTGAAGGTCAAATCTTCTACTTTTCGATATTAATGAATTCACATTAATATGTATGATTTTGAGACTTTTTAGCAAGACTGAATTATTACTCATTTTTTACACTCCTACCATGGAAAAAATAGCATCTATAAATGATGCCTGTAGGTTTAATTGTTTTTGGAGATTTACCATTTGATTATTTATACTTATCATCATATTTTTTAATTCTAATATAAAGGTGTTATTATCCGAATTCGAATTCATGTTATTATTGTTTACTTTTAACACATTGGCAAAACATGTTCCTGGGCTATAAAAAGAATTTACATTATTTTTTATTTTCTATAAGTGATCTTTGGTTAATTGTAAGTTCTTGCTGCAGTTGCTTGTATTTCTCACATCCTTTATATGAGGTTGGATGACCATATTTGTTGCAAAGCACGCAATACAATTTTTCTCTTTCTTCTTCGGCAACATTAGTTAGTTTACATTCACCTCTTTTATGATCGCTATTGCATTTAACACATCTTGAAGGTAACAGTTTGCCGCGCTGTGGAAAAAGCCTTGACAATTTCGGCGCTCTGGAATCCCTTCGCTTTTGACTTGTTCCCATTTTATCATACGATAAAAAAGTGTTTTAATATTTTTTAACTCATTAAAATTAGTTTCTGAAGTAATTTGTACTAAAAAGAAAGGCAAATTGTACCCTTTCTTAATGAAATTTTTCGTTGTAAATTGACTAACTTTAACATATTTTAAGTCTTCAGTTTGATACTGGTTTAGATCATTTAAAATGTCTTCTGTTTTTATATTAGGGTCTAAGCCCTTTAGCAAATATGTCTTTGTTTTTAATGCTATTGGAGTAAATGTGAAAAAATTTGAATTTGTTTTAACTATATATGTTTTAACTCTTGAAAAGTCATCTAATGAATTCATATATAGAGTTTTTTTATTTCCAAATTCTTTAATTTTGAAGTCTTTTATTTTTAAAGAATTTTTTTTTTAATTCAATTAATTCTCTAGTTTCTATATCTATTATGTTAACAGGAAAACAGGAATTTTTTCGTTTTTATTTTTTTCAGTATTGAATACTGTATTATTATTATTTATTGATACAGGAATATTCTTTTCATTTATTTTTTGCATTTCAGTCATTGCAGCTAGAACTGAGTTAAGCTGTTGCGATTTTTTCTTGTTGTTTTTAACATGATCTTCAAATTTTTTTTAGTAGTTCACTGTCACATTCAGTATCATTTTCAGTGCCTAGCACTTGATAGTAGTTGTTTCTATAATGATTGGATGTTGATTTTTCCATGCTTTCGTTTTTTTCACATTCTCGGTGTTGTTATTGTTTTTTTTAAATTTACATTGTTATTATTGTTCAATGAGCCTTGAATAATTTTGAATTAGACTTATGAATGTGTGCAATTATATCATAAATAGTTAGAGTGGTAAATTCTGAGATTTTTTTAATTTTCAAATTTAAACCGTGATAACTTTTAAGTCCTCTCAAAATATTTCCGTTTTTCATTTAAAGCAATGTTAACGTGCCAGGAAAAACAGGCCGAAAAAAATTTATTCGAATTTTAAAATTTTTGTGCTTTTGTCCATGTATAAATAAAAAAGATAAATTATGATCCAAAAAGCCAATATTTTAACCATGATTCAGTTTTTTGGAGACAAGCAAAAAAAAAAAAAATAAATAAATATACATGTGTTCTTCCTTTTGTATTATTTTTTTTAATAAGGAAGTTTTTGAGCTGTATGGCATTTGGCTTACAATTCAAAATAATTTATCTTCGATATAATGCAAGGAAAAACGGATTTTTTTTGCTTGGCATAGTATTTCCTGGCTTTTTGTAACAACTGAAATATCATTTATTGCTTCAATTTTGAAGGACCTTAGAAATACGTTGTCTTACTCACTTGGTTATGGGAGGATATGGAAACATAAAAATCTTCTAAGACTAACTTCTAGACTAACTACAACTAAATTTTATGTGAGATATTGGCAAAGAATTTCATTATTTCCCTAGTAGCATACCATCTCCTAAATTTAAACTCACATGCTATAAAATCGTTTGCCAAAAAATATTTACGTTATTCCTTATATATTTTATGTATTTTAGTTTCAACATAAATTTCCATTTAGCATACTACATAAACACGAGTTTCTTTATCCTTTTTTTTTTTTTTTGTTTCATAAAGCAACCTATAAAGAAACCAAAAATATTTTTTAAAAAGAAATACGGAACTATAAGCCATTCAATTTCTAAAGTTCGTTTATTTGTTTTGGGTTCATTGCACTAAAAAGCCAAATTATGTTGTATATGTAAATTGTATTGTTTCAGTCATTTTTTTATATATAAAATAACAGGGCGAAAAAAAAACAAAATTGTTGGCAAAAAACTGTAAAAAATACAGGCACCTTAACAGTTTTAAACATGTACTGGTATGTATTCCTTTGCTAAATAAAAGGAAACTCTGTATTCTTCAGTGCTCTGTAATAAAGTTGTCAGAATTTATAGGTTTATTCTTGTATTTATTTTTTATCCTTTTGCTGGCTTTATTTATTTTAAGAGAAAATACATGTAAAAAACTGAAAATAGTTTATAGCTAAAGTCATTAACTGAATAAACCGCAAAAGGGCTTCGTTTTTTTTTTTTGTTTTGGGAGGGAAATATGTGGTTGAGATACAGGATACATTTGAGTTTTGTGTAGAGGAGTCTTGGGTATATTTTTATGGGCAAATTACAGTCTTATCTTGAAAATTTATAGAGATGACTATTAAAATAAAAATATGGATAATTGCACAAAGTGAATAAGTGAAAATTGTGAAAAAAGAACAAAAGCAGTTTTATAAATGGTCAACAGTATGATCATTTAAATGAATTGTATTTCATTGAATGGTAAGTTTAATTTTTAATTAGAAAATTTAATTTAAGATAATATATCTTTTATTTTAATTACTATGCTCTGAAAGAATTTGAAAATATTTAGATGTAAAAAATTTCTTCAGTTGCAAAATCCAAATAGAAGTCAACAATATACCCTAAAATGTAATTTTAAAATATATAAAGACTTCTTCTGTGCAGGAGGTTGCATTTGTAACTTGGAGACAAAACATCTAAATAAATTCCTCCCCAATAGACAGGATTTCAGAAAATCATTTTTTTCAATGATAAGGAGAGTAAATAACTTACCTTTGGAGATAATAGTGATTTAGGAAGACATTTTACATTATCTTTTGTGGGACTTAATATTGTATATAGTCCTTAACTACACACCTTATTATTTATATTGAAATTTTCTTCAAACTCATCATACGCATGACCCTTAAAAATCACTTAGATTATGATAAATATTACTTTGTTAATGTGCCTCATTACTGCAAAGACAAACCCAATAATTTCTCTGTGAAATTTTAATGAATTTTTAGCCAATCCTTAAAACTTGTAATGACAATGAAAAGTAATGTAAAAGGTTTCTTATTTGTGTAAATTTTATTTCGATCTTCTTACGACTTTTGTGTTAATTATTACTACTGCAGTAATTATTTTGCCATTACTAATATTATGTTGAGTTGTATTTTTTTCTTTTGTTGTGCAACCGTCCTTTATTTCAAGTTGCATGAGACGGAAAAAAAGGTCTTAAACAAACAATGTACAAAAATACATTATTGCGGTAAAATATTTAAAGATACACAAAATAAAAACCTTTCAGCTACTATTTTTTTTGTTGCTTCTTTCTCTGGCTAAACTTTTTTCTTTTCTTTTCATTTTTTTTTTTTTGTTTCAGCTTTCATTGTCTGTATCCTCTTTTCTTCGAATCAGTTCACTGCTTAGTCATTTGTGTGGACTTAGTTGTATGTGTGTCTGTTTAAGTTCCTGCGTATATCTGATATTGTAAAGTTTTAACGTTAAATGGATTTCCTGTTATAGTTGTGTTTTTTTTTTAGTATTTTTTATTTTTATTATTTTTATTTTTTGTATAAATTTTTTCCTGGCGTCCCTGTGTCTAGACAAGCATACATTCATTGGCTGCTTGTTGATGTTTTCTTTAATTCCTTATTTTGCTGAAAATTATTATTTTTAGTTTTTTTAAAGGTAGTTATTGGTATATATATATATATATATATATATATATATATATATATGTATATATATACACATATATATATATATATATATATATATATATATACAAATCAAAACAAAGAAACTAAGTAAATTATCTTTACTTTAGCAACTCTTTTCTATAAACACTTCCACATGCTTCAATAATGCTAGATCTTCAGTCGTACCAATAACTACCTTTAAAACTATGAAAACTAAAAATAATAATTTTCAGCAAAATAAGAAATTAAAGAAAACATCAACAAGCTGCCAATGAATGTATGCTTGTATATATATATAAAACGACAATTCCATGAAAGAATGCTTGAAATTTGCATACACAAAGTCCGTTAATCAATTTATCGATCTGTTTTCAGTTTCGCGAAATTCTGAAACTCGCGATTTTATTTCGCTTTTTTGCAATTGTACATTTTAAATGCATTTTTCATTAAATATGCTATATAAATTTTTGAATTTTTTAACATATTTGGAAATTATGGAATATTTATTTAAAACAAAAATTTAATATTTTTGGGACGTGCAAATCTATTATAATAGAGTTGAAAAAAGCAAAATTGTTCACACAAAATAATATTTTTCTTATTTTTTGAAAAAAATATTTTAATTTGTATAAAAAAGTTAATAAAATATAAAAGTATGCAACATTAATCATTCATATCTCTTGAAGTTATTTACAGATTTATAATTTAATTTAAAAATTATATAAAAGTCTATTACATTTTTTTTAGCAATTCAGTTAGTATTTCCAAATATCCATTTTTTTCAAGAATATTTTCAAAATATAAATGCAATTTATAGATGCATTTTTGACAACAATGAATTCATTTAATTTAAATTTTTCTTTAGGTGTATTTTGAATTGTTTTGTTTACTATAAACTGCAATATTAATTAGTCTAGTACATAAGGATTTAGTATTTTTAATAAATTTTTAAAAACTAATACAATAATTTTTTTTAAATAAAATATGTAAACCTACTCATATTTTAAAAATATTACAAGAAAAATAGAATTTTTATATGAAAAGATGTGAATAAATTTTAGAGAAAATTAAACTATATATATTAGATATATGCGTAACAAAAAATTTATATTCTTACTTTAATGTAAAGATTTCTCTACCTTTTAAATATGCTAAAAAAATCGGAAATAGTATATTCAACGAAAATTGCATTTAATAAATGTTTTTATTAATGAAATATTCGTATCGAAGCTGATGTAATGATAATTTAAATGCCGTTTAGATGATTGAATTTCATAAAGCCCTCCCAGAAATATTATTTATTTATTGATTTAACTGCATTTCTTTCTAAGAGTAATAATTTGTTTCTTTTCATTCGATATTTATTTGTACATGCGGTATTTAACTCTTATAATTTACGAGTTATCTGCATCGAAAATTTTAAATCCTACAATTTCGCAATACATTAATAAAGTTTGTTTCATATAATTTTCTTTAAATTATTCATATCTAATTAATAGTTATTATAAAGCGGGGTTTGTCAGACATGGGAATTATAATCAAACTGAAGAATTCTTATGAAATTTGAGTTTAATTTCTGGATGGAACTTTATATGCGTTACAGATAATTGATTATCTTATTCCCACCAGTACTAATATTTTTCCGCATTAGTTATTCAGTATCTTCACTGATCAGTTACTAAGGTGATCGCTTGATTTTCCATATTATGTTTGAGTGAAACACCATAAAATGGTTGAAGGACAGTAGTACAAATATTATAATATGTTCATCGAATAACTGTAGAGCAATTGCAATACAATTGAATATTATTGATTTTACGTAAATAACAATAATATGATTGAGCCAATACAAAAATATCATTGAGCTGCAACCATATTTTTATGATGTATATACTTAACATGTTATGCTAACAATATAATTATAAAATTGAGAAGAAAAATGTAATCACTACAAACAAATTGTTTTTAAAATAACATATATTCAACAATAACGATGGATGCGATAACAATGTATTATTGCGGAGAAAATAATATTGCGTGTATAAAAGTGGGTTTAAACAAATAATTAAGTAAAAATTATCTTAAAATAGGAATGTCAACGGACATAGTTTTTTCCCTTTTGATACATATATGTAATATTCTTATAAACAATTTAAATTATCTAATAAATTTTAAATTCAATGTTATAAGATTTATTGAATTTTTGTTAAGAGATATAGGTTTATATGGAAATATAAATTTCTAGAAAAACCGATCAACCGGTTTTTTCGGAATATCAAAAAATACAACCATTTTTTTTAATTTAAACTATTCTCCAATAAGTCGAATAAACGATAGCAATGGCCATCCATATAAAATGGCGGGTAGATGTTGCATTTACAAAAAGTTACTATTTGGAGTATCGGCATCATTGAATTGTATTTCCTTAAAAGCGATGCCCAGTGCCTTTTGCTAAAACTCATGGCAAAAATTAAAAAATTGGCAGAAGCACAGGAAACTAATAAGTCATTGAAAAACCAAAAAAATTTTTGGATTATGTTATGTAGAGGTATTCAAAGCCGACATTTTTTTAATCTGCATGAAAAGGCGAAAATTTTAAAGAAATAATCATTTTTGTATATGGATTTTATTTTTTGGAATTATTTGAAAAGTAGGTTTATTTTAAATAAATTAGAATAAAAAAAATAATTATACTTTTTATTTTTTAAGCACTGACTATTTTTAAAGCACACTATATTTAGATCACTCCTTAAATTTGATGTTTAACTAGATATTACTTTACATAATTACATAAAACTTATCTGTTACTAGCTGTCACTCTGGCAACCTCAGAGTAAAACCCGGAATAGAAATTAAGGAGCGTTTTCTGCTGGTATGGGGACCTATGGTTAGTTATGGGCTGATCCTCATATAACCCGATGCCATGATTTGTACCCCTTATTTTTTGTAAAATATTATCTTGCTAATAACAACTTATGATATTTCCCACTTAAATGATTTTCAGAAGTAGGCCATGTATGGGAGCTATGATATGGACAGCTCCTCATAAAATTTGGTACCGTATTTTCTACTTATATAAAAACTATTTCTGAAAAATACTCTGGCAAAATAAGGGTTCCACATCCAAAATTGATAGAGGGAAGCAAATTTTAGAATATAGTTACTCTTAAAAGTCACAGATAGTCCCGAATACGCTGCGCGAGTTACTTGCGGTTAAAGCTTACAAAAATCTGTTGTTCTTTTATATCTCGCTTATTATGCATCTCATGTGTTTTGATATCATTATAACATTTAAAGAGTATAAAATTTCTGGCTAATAACAGTATGTATAAAATGCTGAGATGAATCTATATGTCAAAATTCGATTCCCTCCATCAAATTCCGAGGTTGAGCAATTTTTTTGCCTTATTATCCTGAAGTAAAATATTTTTTTGATATTAACATTTATTTATAATTTATAGCCGTAAAGTGATGGGAGCTATGGTCAATTATGTCCCGATTTTCATGAAACGCTTAAACAAACCTTATTTGCCCCAAATTTTATTAATACATATTCGTATTTAAAATGTTTATAAGCTTAAGCTATTTCGGAGGGATGGCTTTTTATGGGTGCCAGGTAAAAACTTTGGCATGAAAGTTTGGAGAACCATTATGGTTACTGACTGTAAAGCCTGAAGTGTCTTCTTTAAAATGCATTTTAAATTTTGCATTGGTTAAAAATTATGACTTTTGCAAAGAAAAAAGTCAAAAGGCGCCTCTGTGCGACTTGGATGGTCTTAACCTTCAACAGATAAATGATAATTATTAATTTTTTTTGCCTATTTGAAAAATATAGGTGAGGATAATATGTGCATATATGACTTCTGTTAAATAATACTTTAAAAAAATGGTAGTAAAAGTTTGTGACTTCAACTGAAATAAAATTGTTGTGGAGAACTTTCCAAAAGCCCAAAAGTACTCAGAAACTTATATGATTTTACAAAATGTCTAAGAATCCTGGCCCCATAACTACTTCTATTATGAATTTGTTTTCCGTATACGTGATCCCTTCATATACTAGGAGATTTACTTACTTTTTAATATGGTATTTTTAAATATTATTAACTTAACCCTCTGCAAATGACGTGACTTTTTTTCAACTATTTTGCTAACGTGGTAGTCCACCAGACACCTTATTGACGGCTTATATTTTCTAAGATCCATTTTTTTAACCTGCTGAAATTATTTTAGCTTTTAGTTTAAGGGTATATGTTTTTATTTATGGCAATATTTTTTTGAATTCAGAAATACAATTCATGTTAGGCAGTAATTATTGACACAGTACATATTGGCCCTCAAAAATTTATATCTACACAAAAACAACAAAAAGTTATTTAATTTCATATTTTTTTTAATAAATGTTTTACATTTATTTTTTTACACTTAAATTAAGCAGTCTTTAAAAAAATGGACAAATTCAATGGTTAAAAAAAATATTTCATGTTAAACAATGGACACAAATTAGTCCTGAAAACTTATGTCTATACAAAAGCAACAAAAAAATACTCCATATTATATATTTTTTTATATTTTTTTTTTAACAAAAGTTTTAGATTTAATTTGTATACACTTAAACTCAGCAGTCTTAAAAAAAATATGTATATAAATTATTTAGTTAAATAAAAAAAATAGTTCATCTTAAACAATAGTTGTTAGCATGGCGCAATTGGCCATCTAAAGCTTATACAATATCAAACAAAAAATTATACGTTAAACATTTCTTTTTGTTAAATCTTAAGTCTTAAAAAAGAGATCATATCACTGGAAATAAGTGACTAGAAAAGTTATGGTAACTGTTGGCAGGTCTCACAAAGTGGCTTAGAGCACTGGAAGCAAATAGGCTTTGAGCAATTACAGCAGCAATATCTGGTTATTTTTGAGGGACAAATATAACAAAGTTTTCTTCCACATGGTGGAGAAGACCGAATAATTGGTGGGGGAGGGGGTAGATCTTTACCCTGAACCCTGGTGATCGTCAATCTCAATTCACTTGGCAACCTTTCATTGTACACGCGATATTTCAGGTGATCTAGTACCAATTCTCTTACCAGATTAAGTATAAATGTTTTTCTCCTTATTTTATCATCACTGTCAGTACACATTTGATACAATACAAATCATATCTAGTAGTCTTTGGAAAATTGCTATAGGCCAACGTCGAGTTTTACGGCTGCATGAATATATTGAACACTTTTTATCAACTTCGTCAACTCCTCCTTTAGTATGGTTATAATCTGTTATCATAACGGGTTTTTCAGTATCAGGATCTGTTTCTTTATAGTGATGAGAAGATGAAATCAGCAGAACGGCTTTATTTTTATTTTTTTTGGTACATAGGATAATAGGGTATACTCTTTCGTAAAACCATACATGGAACTTCCCACTTCTCTAGTTTTACACGGTAAAAAACATAGTGGTATCTCGGCTTTATTCTTCTTTAGTGTGCCTAAGTATGTTAACCCCTTTTTCAGGAGAAGTCCCACTTGCGGGAGCTGTGATGTTTCTATTTGAGTTTTCGACACCTTTTACAAGTCTCAAAACGAAATGAGTTGGTACTGCCATTTTTCTTTCCTGTTCAGTCAGGCCTATGCCGTCAGAATTTTTCCCACAATAAATATAGCCATTGTAAATATAGTTTGTACGAGCATTGACTAACAACAATATTTTAATACCATACTTAGCTGGTTTCTGAGGCATGTAAATGATAAACTTGCAACGACCTTTAAACGGAAGCAACATTTCATCGATGCAGATGTATGGTCCGGGAGTATAGTGAGATTGACTATTTGATATGAAATTGTTGAAGACATTTGATATTGGAGCAAGTGGATCTTCTTTCAGACGTTTCTCTCTGGAAGTTGAATCATCAAATCTGAGGCAGTTCATCAAACAAGAAAAACGATTTTGAGACATCCCGCAGCGGAATATTTCATGACCAGTACCGTCTGTGGTGAATATTGTAGTAAGATCTGCGTTATTGCACTTAAAAACTGAAGTATAGTACAATAATCCAAAGAACGCCCTCATTTCTGTTACATATGTATCTAAAAGCTCTACTACAATCTTTGAATGGTGCCCGGTAGTTACTGAGCTTTTGGTTAGTATGTTGCACCAAACTTTCAATCATGGATATGTCAAATAGTTTAAACCAAAGGTTCAAATATCCATCAAAATTTGAAGTATGCAGATGACTGGGTAAACTGACTATGTTGTGGGCAGTGGTACGAGATGTTCTTGGACGTTCATTTTTACTCCAGATAAATCCTTTCTTACCTTTGTAAAATTCGCCTGATGGTTTCTCATGCACTTCTTCAGAGGTAGAGAAGTCACATAGTTCTTGATCTTCTTCATCAATTGAAATTTCACTGTCACTTAAAACTTCAGTTTCTGGCTCAAAATTCGGGTCAATGTCTACGCCATCGACATCGCTGAACTCAGGCTCACGTTCTTCCTCCAACCACTGCAGTATTTGCTCCTCACGACTTTTAAAAGTACCAGATGATGTTCTTTTAGAACTTTGAGGCTTTTCACTTCTGTTTAATTGATCCATCGAAACAATACTAACAAGAAATATAAGATATCAAAACAATTTTACTGACGTGTTGTTTAGGAGACACTATAAAAATATAACAAAAATACTGATGTGGTTGTCTCTCAGACACCTGCTTTAATACTGACGTGGTTATCTCGTAGACACTTCTCCGCGTAAAACGACGCGTGCGCCCACCTCGATCGTTTTCAACACACTAATCTACGCATGAGTACGTAATAAGAAGGTACTGAGAAAGCCGGAGTCGATCGTTGTAAAATAACGGCGCAAAAAGCCTTTTTCTGGTTTTTGGTGTCTGCTAGACTACCACGTCAGTCACAGAGGGTTAATCTTGTATATTTTCCTTTAATTATATGTATTACACGTTTAATCATGAGATACGATACTCCTATAAATCAATAAAATTTTTAAAAATTTATGCCTACTTACACTTGAATATAATGAAAATCAATTGCATTTCAAAACATGACTTTGATTGCATATAAATTTATTGCAATCATAAACAACACTTTGAATTCTCCAGTGCAATTTATGTTACATTGAACCCCTTTATTTAGTATCTATTTATATTTTTAGAGTGTCTGGTATGCAAAAGTAAAATACAAAATTTCTTTTTTTTTACAAAAAAATCTTGTTTTTCTTGCTGTAATATTTCTTACCTCGTTACAACAATTTAGTTTTACTTTTGATAGTACTCAACATCATCATCAACAACATCATTAACGATGCCACAAAACTCATTCACTCACTAACTCGCTGGTTGGAGGACTGACTGCTCGTCCATGTATGCATATGCTCTATCTATATATTCTACTTATATATTTATTTATACAGACATACTATACAATACAGTACAATTTATTCATTCAAATTGTACCTGTTTTTCTACCCTCTACTAATGTTTTGTAGATTTTTTTATGTAAATTTGTTACAATTTCACTATTTGTACGTTTCGCAGTTCATTTATTATTCATTACAGACTGAATAGTTTGTATATTATTATTTTACCTTATTGTGTGAATGAATATAATGATGACGATGCACAGTGAACCGTTCAGAGTAAAATATATTGTTATTTGTATCTTAAGATATTTTTGTCAAATATATATAAATGAAAAATCAAGAGTTTGTGCATTTTGAACATATATTTTTGTTTTCAATATTTTTCCATTGCAATAGCTATAACCTTGAGAGCTTGAAATTTGAAAAAAATATTGTTTTATATATTTTAAAAATAGGACTCAAAAAGAAAATTTTCCAAAATCACGTCATGGCTCGTAGGTTTGTGATTAAATATTATCTAGCGTAGTATGTTCTAATTTAAAATATTTAAAAATAATGGAAAAAATAGCTTTGGAACAACAACTAAAAAATTCCAAAAATTTTGTAGAGTATTGCAATCTTTCAAAAAAAAAAAAAAATAATAATAATAATAAAAAATAAAAACAAAATATATATATATTATTGGAATTCAATTCTTTTTGAATACGTTATCCCTGAATGTCATCACTGTGGTATTCTTATCAAGTTGTATTGAAAAATTTTTTATTTTTCTTCATTAGTTTTTTTTTAATTTTTTATTTATTTATTTATTTTTTTTTACTTACTAATTTTCAAAATATACAATGTTAAAAAGAAGTGTTTTGTCAACACTAATTACTACTGTTATATCACTTAACATTTAACTCCCAAAAACATAAATCTTACATATATATATGTAAAATTTATAGTTATGTTTTATATGTATTTTATGTGTATATTTTTAATTTTCATTTATGTTGCAATATTGCAAAATATGATTATTTAGAAAAAATTATAAAGATTAGCTGTTAAATTACATCTACACTTAAATCTAAGTTCTGAAATAAGAATATATATACTAGTGATGTAATAAAATAAAGAGATAGCATTTCTTTTTTAAAACGTAAATGGATGTGATAATATGCATGGATCTGTTATAAAAGTAATAAGAGCCTTGTGAATGTGTTTTACTTATCTCAAGATATTTTTATCAAATGCGTGATAAACTAATGTACATATGCATTTTTAAATTAACAAACAAACAATAAAATAATAAAAATTTTATTACTTGAAATATATTATCACTTACAACTAAAATATATTTATCGCCTACAACAAATTATCACTTGAAACTAAATATTTTATCAAAACTAGGTAACTTAATATTCTATTACATACAGATAATATATTTTTTAGATAAGAAGTTTATGTTCAAGTAATTGGAACATTCGCCCAATGGCAATGGCGTAGAAAAATCTATTTTAACAATCTCTAGTATAAATATAATAATAGAAATTAATATAAAGGATGCATGTCCAGATACCCTGTGAAACTGTAATATTTTTAACTCTATTTTTTTCCCTCATGTTCAGCACTGATTTTCTTAAGTGATAAATATCCTTGGTGTTTATATCATAGCAAAATCAAATGGTTTCACTAGATTGGTTTCAACTTTTTCCAGATCCAGATCCCAAATTGATTAGAATTTTCATCAGATTTCAAATGTAGAGAATCTGACAGTGATATTCCTTCATTGTTGCCATGCACCCATCAGATAATTGTAATATGCTCTTAGGTGGCAATATAACCCAGCTTATATTATTTTGATCACATTATACCATTATAACGAAATTATCGAACAAATTAAATATCCATTGATTTTCTGCGAAGAGTTACTTCCACACGTTTTTTTCTTGGAACAACTTCAAATATACATTCAGCATGCCGAGATTATTTTAACGCTGATACTTCATATGATCATTGTATGGCTGGGTTCCTGGGCATATTTTCAATACAATTGTATTGTTCTTGAAGACTTTTTTCAAACTTCTTTAGTTCCGCTTGCAATGTCAGAAAATACTTACCAGTTGCGAAGTTATAAACAATGAACTCATCATCTACTTTTGGCATAATGATAAATCGCTGACGTCAACAGAAAGTGTAATTAATTCACACAATTTAGAATTATGTTTCCGAATTAAAGGTATTTCAACTTAAACCATTAGTTTGTTATTAATTATAGTTCCTTTGGCCTTCATTCGATGATACACTTCTTTCAGTTCGGTGCCAGTTGCCTTTCCAAGAAGAACTAGGTTATCTGGCAACACATTTGTGCAATATTTCTTTTTGTAGTTGTGATGGTGTTAATAAATCGATGTTTATGCGTCCATGATTGGCATCAATGGGCATATTTAATATTTAAGTCTCTATCTTTTGGTATTCGACAATCATCCAATTCAATTGTGTAGCCAACATAGCCAACATAGCCAAAATAGCATAGTTAAATGCTCGGCATCGGTTTCATTTTCTGCTTGATCGTAAAGCAACTTCAATTGGCCATACATTTGTTTGAAGTTACCATTGACATTTTCTGTTATCTTTGCAACACATTAATTGTCAAATTAATGATGGATGTTTGTTGTTCAATTAATTTGTTCATATCATCTCAATTACTTTAAAGGTTCTTCATGATTTCCGCCATCTGCCCTCGATTGTCAGCGTGTGTGTCATTCCGAATAGGATATGGCAAATGAGCCCACAAATTCTTTCACGACCTATTAATAAGCAGCTCATTATTTCGAATAAGAAGTTTATATCTCCTTTCCATCACTGACATTACCATTTCACATGAGTTTCTAAATAGATTTAATTTTGAATATTCGTTTCTCATTTTCCATAAAGCTTACCATTTCTTTCGAGTTCTTGGTAGAACAGGATTAAGTCGTAATACACTACCAGATTCCATTTCGAATTTATGGTGTTTAGTTGTCCAACTTTGTCTAGATAAAAAGATGTGATTGCCGAAAGACTGGTTATTCAAACAGCATTATTCTTTTCAACAAGTAGCGGTTTCATTAACATCAATAATATCAGCATCATATATAAGTTCTTCTTCTCTGGCTTTTTCATTATTGTAAAATAGCTTTATACCGGTGTGAAATTTTCTTCTTTTGTACCCGTAGAAACTAATGGGCTCAATTTATTAATAAGCCTTTTTAATACGCTATTTGCTAGCTTCAACGTTGCAACTTTAACGTTACCATCTTTGCCTTTGTGTACTTCTGCAATCCTTGCAAGCGGCCAACTAGTTAGTTGACTATTTTCATCTTTGACCAGTACAACATTTCCTTCTTTCAAATTATCAGGTGGAAACTTCTATTTGGTTCTTTGTTGTAGTAAGATACTTATGATTCCACCTAATCTAAAAATCTTTCCTTACTAGCTTCCATCTACTGAGTGAACCATCTACTGAGAAAATCAGGGGCTCCTGGTGGAAAAAATGCCATTTAATTTTTGTGAGACAAGAAGAGGAACATGTGAATGATTTTCCCGAACGGCATTTTTGAAATTATCATCTATTTTTTTATTTGCATCAACAAAATTCGTTCCGTTATCAGAGTAATTATCTGAACTAACTGCTTCCAAATGTACAGCTTTAGTAGCCATGTATACAAATATTGCTATATAGCCTTCATAAGTTTTCTGACCTCTACCTTTTGGTCATCTTAATTGTAAAGGACCAGCATAATCAATGCCGACATATAGAAATGGTGAAAATACCGTCACACGAGGTGTTGGAAGATTGTCCGCCAATAATCCAGTATTTTCGATTCAACAAGTCGAATGCCACCGTGTAAAGTTGAAATTGCACTAGTAGTGATGTCAAGAAAGATTTCTTCATTATTATTGGATTTTTTTGATTATAAGGTAAAGTAGAATTCTGGAATCTACCTCCAACCCAAAGTATGCCATCCATATCAACAAAAAGTTACAGATTTATTAATTTGCTGTTTCTGTTTACTGTGCCATCTCTTTTTAATGCTTGATGGCATTTTAATGATATTCTAATATTTTCTTTTATGCCGCCTCTAATTCTTTCACAGTTAAATAAGCTTAATCATGCGAGTTTATATGCAATTTATTTAGTAGTTTTGTGTAGTTCGAGTATTTATTAATTATTTCTTTCAACAATATTTTTCTTGGCTGAATAATTGTGGCAAGTGATATATTTATGAGGTTTTCTCTCTTAGACCACCTATAAAACGATAGCTTTAACAATTCTGGACCATTCTAACAAAGTGAATGTGATTTTAGTTTCGCAACGCTTATACCTCGAGAAGCTACATCTGCTGGATTTTCTTTACTCATGGTTCCACTTGACATTAGGAATAATATTATTTATTTCTACTACTCGATTTCTAATGAATTTGTCTCAGCCAGTGCATGCCTTTTTGTTAAATTGCCGCATACCGTAAAACTAATATTACGTCTAAAGTTATCCGTTATAGAATCCCATTGTAAACATGATGTTTCATTATCTTTAATTTGAATCACTGCATTATCGGAAGACATGATTACATCTTTTATTATATTGAAATTATTTGACAACCATTTTTCTATTTAAAAACATAACCCGAAATATGATTTATTACATCGTCTCAATCTATTTGCACTTCGAAACAGTATCAGCTCTAGTCATGAGGTCATCCATATAAAACTTTTTATTTCTTCTTTCTGGCAAATGTTAGCAATACAAAATAACGTTCTGACTGCTAGAAATGGAGCTGAAGAAGTTCCGTAGATATCGGTAGTGAGTATATTTCTTCAGTTTTGCACTCTCTCCACAAAATGTGTTGATACGATTGGTGTTTTTCCGCTAATTTTACTTGCTGATACATTCTTTCTACATCAGCTGTGATAACGAATCTCCAGAGTCTCCAATTCATAAGGATATCAATATATTTAGAAATTCGGAAGAGATAAGGAAAGTTGGTTGAAATGGAGGGACAGACATTAAAAATACCTTTCATCTCAGATTTGTTTTATGTTTGGTACTTGCATGATATTTGGTACAACCATTATACTCGACAATACTACGACTGGCATGAAATATTGGATAATATTATAAATTGGTTCGTGAAATACAAATTTGTATGCACAAAATTACAAATGCCTTTCAAAGCGATATATGAATCATTTTAATGTTGAAAAACTCACGTAGTACGTCATTTTAAGGTAATTTTAATATATATAATATGACACCTCAATGAAGCTTATGCCATAAATATTTTGAAATTTTATTTATACAATTTTGTACATTTTTTAGCTACTTTACACTTTCAAATTCAAATTGATAGTAAGATTTCGAAAAAAATATTGGATAACAATATTTCCGTAAGTTTTTTATACGATATGTATTATGAAAGTCTTATAGCCGTATTAAAAAAAATAAAAAAATAATAAGTTTTACCAACCATTTTTAAGCAAGATTCTTTAAAGTTGTATTCAAAAACGATAATTCGCGTGATGTACCTTTAGTAAATCGTTGTAAACTTTAACTATTTTAAATTAGGTTCGACCCTACTTAAAAGTTACTTTAAGATTATTTCCGTTACATACATATTTCAAGAAAAAAAATTTTTGATATTGTTGCATACATTTTTGACAAAATGTCATATTCTTTTAATTTTCGGATATCAAGTTTCGTTCCGAAGTTAAAAAGTGCGCCAATATATCTATATAAAAATCCATATGTTCAATTTAAGCTATATTGTAATAAAGTCATAAACATTGCCAGGAAAAAACTTATTTTTCCAGTTTTGGACTAAAATATCAACACTACGGCTGCCCGCATGTCAACCAAGTGTTCGCCATCATCACACGTGTTCGACTTTTTCATTGTTTGCTCTTTCCACGTAATTCCAAATATATATATATATATTAATATATATAAGTCTTAGATTAAGGTATCATTAATCTAATGTATCAAATCCGGGTTAAAAACTACGCATTTTAATAGAAAAAAATTGTAAAATATGAATACTTGTTATTCCAGTACTTATAATTAGATCCAACAAAAATTTAATAAAATTATTTCATTTATACATAATTATATTATTACCTGATATTTTTCAATTAACAAAGATCTTTAATTTTACATTAAAATTTTATCAATATATTCGAGCGAGAATAAAATAAAATAAATGGAAAAAAAATAAAATCCAGGTAAGTTTTTTTCTCATTTAAATATTTAATTCATTCAATCATCTACTTAATTGGTTTAATAAATTTTTTAATTGGAGATTTTTTTTATGTTTTTAATTTTTTACAGTTATTTGCGATTGATATAATCATTTTAGTGAGAGGTGAAAATTTAAAAAATTTTTAACTGAATAAATTATGTTGGTGATTGGTGACTATTTCAAAAAAAAAAAAAAACGAATAATTTATTCTAACTATTCACAACACTGACAATATAAATGAAAGAGAAACTAAAAATAGTTGCCTATATAAATATAATACGATTTTTTAAGGGCTAAATTATATATTAACTAGTTTGTGCTTTAAATGTTAATTATATTTTTTTTATTTATTTTTAATACGGTTGAAAGGTTTTAAGGAATAAATTGTATATTAGCTTTTATGCTTTATATATACATTTTCATTATTTTATTTTTTATCCCCATGAAAAATAAAAAAAAAACCATGCCATTTTATTTGAAAAATTCGGAAAGCAATAAAAACTGCTCCGAATAAGTTTTTTTTTACATTCTGATTTTCATTGTGATATAAATTTGTTGCCTTTTTTCTAAATTATTCCTTACAATCTTTATTTAGTGTACTGTTTTCAATCTCTAGAATTGCAAATATCTTTCTAAATACTTGGTTTAGAATTTATAAAATAATGAATTTATAAAAAAGTGAAAACACCGATTTGAAGATTCAGGGATAACGAAAGATGTCATTATTTCAAAAACTATTCGACCTCAAAAGTAAGAATTATTCATCCATTATGTCTTACGCTGAAACTTATTTGATGAATATAATAAATACTTAAACAATTTTTTAATTATTTTCAATAAAATAGAACAAATGGTAATAATGAAAATATAATTCATTTCACTTATACGGCATCACTGCATTTGTGATTTATGTTAGTTATTTTAAAAGCCTTTAGTAATTATACAAAAATTTTAAAAAATATTAATTAATTCACTATGTTGGCATTTTGGAAATTTATTTTCCGCATATAAGAATAAATTTTAATAATTTAAAAAATCTAATTTTAGATTTCCAATTAGCGAACAAATTTGCATATAAAATAAAATTTTCATAACTGCATGATATATTCTTCTATTTATTCCCATTTTGCTATGGGCTCGATTTACTGTGCGGTGATGGTAATCATCATCGTCATTATCATTGTAGTCATCTTTACACTGATTTTATTTTTGGTATGAAGAAAAAAATATATTTTTAATGAAGGTATGTTTTAGTAGACAAAGATTGATGTTAGAAATTAAGGTACTTCCATAAGCGTATTTAAAAATATTAATATACCTCTAGAAGAGTATTGGGTATCTAAAATTTTCAAAGTAAATACTTTAATCACTTACATGAATAAAATAAGACTGACTAGTGTTTAAACATTGGTAGGGCCCCCTGGAATTTTGGATATTTATTTGAAAACATCCGTGAATCAAATTTCGTCTAGATTTCTATACCACCAACTTTGATTGCTATTGGTATAAGTACGATATAAAGACAATAAACTCCATTTGGAGTCCAATTTCATTGGTACAATTTATACTTTTTCTCTTACCTATAAGATAGGATATATAGTTTTATACTTTTTTATTCATATTCTATAACAATAATAAAATCCTTTGAGATTTATTCTACTTGCTATACACTATAGTATAAAATAAATACACACAGATAAGCATCTACATACGTGCTTACATAGGGATGTATATATGACTAAACATATGAAAAGTATATAAATTATTTTTTATTCTATTCAACTGTGCTTTAGTTACCACTACACATACTACTAACAAAAGCTTTAGCGGTCTACAAAATTTACATTTTTTGTTATGCGAATAAGAGTGTGTGTGCAAATTTGTAAAGTGTTTGTTTGAGAGAAGGCAAAACAACATAAAAATAACATAACTAAACTAAAGTAAATAAATATATGGTGTAGTCGTATTTAAAATATATTACGTATATATATATATATATGTATATTTATATATATACATACATATATATAATATATAAATGTAGACTATCTTCCACTTATGTGTTGTTAGTACTGACATCATTTACGAATGTTAAAGACAGAGGCGTTTTAAACGGCGCAAAATTATTTTAAAAGGTTGTTATGAAAATCTTTCCATGACAAATTTCACCTCACGAATTGTTATACATATTTATTTAAAATACCAAAACTAACGCATTTCCTAATATTATATAACTGATATTTCCAGTCTCAATACACTAATACACTGGCCGTATTAAATATAATCCATTACTCTCAATCTACTACGGTTATGTTGTTTTAACACTATTTACGACATGCATTTACAATGAAATTTTTATACTTAGTAGTTGCGTTGATTTATATGTACATATTTATGCAACAATTTATAAAATGGAATGCAGATTAATGTAATAGTTACACGTGTTTTATTCCTCACTTCTATATATCACTGAAAATGAAATATGTGGTAAATAAAATGCTTATTTAGGGCATTATTATATATAGTACTCCTTTTGTCGTTTCACTAAATAAATTCGCTTTAATAAGATAAATATTTAAAGTAGACTTAATATATATATATATATATATATATATATATATATATTTATATATGTTTTTTTTCTTACCTTATATTTTTCACTTAACACAGTTGTTTCATTTTGCATCAAAGTTTAATTAATATTTTCAAAGTGTTTTTTTTTTTCTCATTTAAATTTTCAGTTCATTAAATCATCTACTTGTTTGATTTAATAAATTTTTAATTGAAAAATTTTTTCTGTTTTAATTTTTTTAGAGTTATTAGTAATTGATGTATTGAGGGGTGCAAATTTAAAAAATTTTTAACAGAACGAAATATTTCGGTGACTGGTGACTTTTTTCTTAGTTAATATCCGTTATTATGTAGTATATATATATATATATATATATATATATATATATATATATATATATACCACTTAATAATGGATACTATCTCAGAAGCCACTGGTTCAGTACACAGAAAAAAGTCACCAATCACCAAAAAGTTCAAAGTTATTGAATAAGAGTTATAAGAAGAACGTTCTTCGAATGACGACCCTTACCTTATTATAAATAATGCCAGAATTTACAAATTTATTTTATTAATATATTGCTATTTTTATTCAGTTTTATTTACTTATTTATTTATTCATTTATTTATTTATATAGTTATTTATTTATTTTTTGTTTCCAGATTTCTGATGAAGGATAAAAAGAAAAATTAGTTTAGTATAAGCCAAGTCAGATAAGGTTTTGAGCTCGCAATTTGATAAAGGAAGAAATATAGCATATATGCTGTTGAAAGTTACCGACAATAACATTTACGCTAGGCGAGTTATTCGCTGTTAAATATCACAAAATTATACATATGGGGTATATGCTTATTATACGTCGTACTGCTATAATATTTCTAGATTATAAAATTTCCCACAATTTAGCTATAGTACATTTGTGTGTACCATCATTAGTTTTGGGGATAAATAGCATCTTCACTTCGATTAAATGTTTTTCGCATAACATTATTGTTTCAAAATTTGTCAAAAAGTCGCCTCCTGATCCATGCTAGAAAGTCCATAAGTGTAAATTTTTAATAATGTTGCAGAATAAACTTAAAATTTAAAATTATAAAAACTTCGGTCAAATTATCTTGGAAGTAAAAGAACTGTCTCTACAATTTTTTATTGTTATCGGACCACGTTTAAACCTAGCACGCCAATTTAACAATTCTTGTAATAAGTATGATTTACATTTCTCTAAAATACTCAAATAAGGGTTCGGCCTTAAGATTTGATGGATGGAAGCGAAGTTTTGTTAACAGATTTGTCTGGGAGTCTTATACATACTGTTAAAAGTTACCGATAACCACACGTACACTACGCAAGTTATTTGCGGTTAAAGGCTACAAAAAGTTTTTGTTTTTCTCGCTCATTATGCATCGTACGTGATTCGGAGCCATTATAGCGTTTATAGATAACAAAATTTCCTACAATCTTTCCAAAGTACATTTTTATGTGCAATCATTATTTTTGGAGACGGCATTAGTATATTGTAAGGATAATTATACCATTCATTATCTATAGCTATATATTCTTTTATTATGCACATGGTCCAGAAAGCGCTTACTACCCCATGTAAGGGTGTCCACAAATGAAATTTTTTGAATGTCGTTACATTAAGTTGCAATCACAAATTTAAAAGAATTCGTGCAAATAATCTTGCAAGTAAGATTAACAAAAGTAAGGAAAAAAATGTTCAGCTATTAAAGGTTCCAGCAAAATGCGTATAGTGAAAAACGCATCTATATAAGTTTGTAAAAAGCGGAAGAGTTATTTTTTTATTTTTTGATATTCTGTTTTTCTTTATACGTCAATTGTTACTAAAAAAACTTCTAACATTAAAAAAAAAAAAATCACAAAAGCGATCGTTTGCTAAGACGTTTGTTTATTAGGAAATTAAGGTAATTTAAGTTTTTGAGTTTATTTATATTACAAAAATTCAATATTTGGTAATCAAAGAGGAACAGCTGCCAGGCGATTTTTTATCAGAAAATTAGGGCGTTCGATTCTAAATTTTCAAGGGAGTCAAAATTTTAGATAAAACAAGTTAGAGCACTATATTCGGCGTTGTCAAATCTTTTATACCGTTCACCACTTTACCAACGAATGTAAAGTATGCTCTATTATTTTCATATTTATACTTAAAAGAAAATAATCTACATTTATTCTACAAGAATCGCTTACCTAAAAAAACGTATAATCATAAATAAGTGTAATATAAGATATGAAAAAGGCTAAATTGAACTTTTCAAAAAGGCCAAAAAAGGCTACATGATCCAAAATAACAAGACCAGAAAATATAAATTTTTTTCTTAATTAAATGCTTATTTATTCTCGTTTATATAATAATATTTTGATATTTTTTTAAGATAATGTAATAAATTTATAAATAAAATGTAGAACGGCTGCCAGCAAAGTTGTCATATTTGGGTCATAGGGAAAATTACCCAAGGAGTTTTCTTTACCTTTGGGCTTGTATATTTTGTGTATAGAATTTTTATTCAACTACTTTTATAGAAATTTTATTTATTAGTAAATCGCTTATAAAGATCGAAATAAATCAATGATAAGATTCTAATAAATTTAGCTCCAAATAACTCAATAGTAATAATTTGGAAAAAAGTTCTACAGGAAAAAATTTATGGGAAACAATATACTTAAACAACAGTCTTATATTAAATACAGTTACAGATTCTTATTGTTTTAAATTATAATAACAAATAGCTTCATGTTTAGTGATGTATATTAAAAAGATAATTATAATAATCGATTTACTAAGTCTATAAGATCATTTTAATTATTTTTGAGTTAGGGAATAATGCGGCGCAGGTCAAAATTTTTGTTAAATAAGTATAAAAGAAATTGCACTGTTTTATATACGCAAAAATACCTAATTAGATGACTTTGTAAAATAAGTAATGACAAATAAAAGATGATTTATTTTGAAGTTGAAACACTAACATTTAGCGCTTTTTAGCCAATTTTAAAAATCGGAAAAGCTAGAAGCTAAAACGAAAATTTCAAAGCTAAATCCAAAATAAAAAGGCAAAGATTTGGCCTGAAAAAGGCAACACTGATATTTATTCATGTATGTTTGTATATAAACAAAGCATACACTGTTTGTATATACATGCAAAACCAACAAAAACACTGATAGTTATAAATGTTGTGTATGGATAACTTAAGAAATATTAGGTAGACCTCAACGGCAGTCTGTAAAAAGAAACACTTTTCAATTCTAATTACATTATAAAACTTTATTTAAATTAACACTAGAAATTTTTATTTATTCTAATTAACACAATAACGTAACACAGAATTTGATTTTATTTATTTAAATTATCTAAATTATTTTAACTAACACAATAGAAATTTAAAATGAAAAAAGACTATTATATTCGACGGCACCATGGCTAAGATTGCCTGTACCATTTCTGAATCCCAAATTTACACCTTTTGTTCTGTCGCTGCTTTCATTGTTGTTTTACACTGGAATCGTGAAAACCGCTGACCAGCTTAATTCGCATGTCGTAACCCGATATATTATCGGGTTACATTCGCGCTTGTTTGAAAACTGCTGAATCAAAAGTTCCGCAGGATGTAATTTTTTATGCTTGTGAATTTGTAATTTATAATTTCACAATATTTTAGTTTTTTTTTCAATATAATGATTCTGGTACAATCAACAATTTCATCGCAAGACAATGTCCTTAACTGTCATTGCAATGTTTGCGTTAATATAAATGCTTGTTTGAGTATATATTTTTAACGGATTTTTTTCAGTTTTTTTTTTTTTTGCCTATAACTCGGTTGTTTATGAATCGACTTGGATGATTCAAAAAACCGAAATTTTAGAAAAATATTTATGAAAAGTTCGAGTTCTAAAATTCGATTTGGCCGAAATATTGTTTAGTTCATTTCTTCAGCAAAAGAAATGAACGAAACGATTACTTAATTTTAAACTGAAGGCTCTAACTTATATAAGAGCTTCAAGATGTCAAAAACCGGTTGAAAAAAACGTTTTTTTTTTGCAAATATCTCCGCCAATTATGACTGATTTTGCTGAATTTTAATACGAAAATTGTCGAAAGGATTACCTATCATTTGATATATAAATCTACGAAATTTTTGATAATGATCCACATATAACTTTTAAACCTATGGTTAGAGTTTCTGTTGGGAGACTTTAGTCGCCAATTGCCACTTTTTCAACCACCTGGCCACTTTTTTGGCCCATTTGTAAAACGGAACTAAATGGCAACTTTTTAAGATTATATGTTAAATAACGAAAAACAATGTTGTTGAAAATATTAATATATTTAATTATTTGTGAGATTGTTTCGTAATGTTACAAAAAACTCGAGAGAATTATAAATGAATTGAAACTCTTAGAAAATGAAGTTAATGATAAAGTTTATTAACAATTATTTAAAACATCAAATGCCGAATCTTTTTTGTCCGGGTTGGGAATGTAAGAGGGCAGATTCGATTTATACTTAATTTATATTTTTACTTCGTCTCATTTCAGTGCCTCAGCGAAACGTTTTTTTCTAAATTATCACTAATGAAAAACAAATTGTCCAGCAAACTTAAGGTCAATAGTTTTGAATCCATGCTATCAGTCCTAAATTTGTTAGGCGAGGATTTGGAAGACTATAACCCGAGTGAAGACCTCGTACAAAAGTACAAAGTAAACTTCTGTAGGGAAGTAGGGAGTATTTTATGCTATTTTTATGAATAATAAAAATAATAAAAATTATTATGAATAAATTATTTTATTATTAGTAAAATTAAATTTAGTAGTTTTTTTAAATACATTTTTTGTTTTCGTTTTTAACAAATAAACAAATTTTTATGATTTTTTAGGTATTGAAACCACTTTTTTCAAAAAATCTCACTTTTTTCCTCTTTGAAGATCAACTTTTTTGGACACTTTTTAAAAATTCACAACGATGCCTGTGATGAAGGGTATAGAAAGGGTATGGTGAAAATTTATTATTTATTGTTATTTAATTGATTCAAAAATTGGAAATTCCAGAAAAGCATTTGTGACGGATTTATTGCATGCCAAATTCAACAACTTGACAAAATCTAATAACGCGTTTAGTTTATTTTTTCAACACAAAATTTTAGAAAAATATGTCAGAAATTTCTGCGGAAGAACGAAGTTCCTAACTTATATAGGTGCTTCAAAAAGTCGAAAAAATCACCCGTTATTTAGTTTATTGTTGTTGTTGTTTTTCATTACCCATATCAATAATAACTTTAATAAGAGCAGACACTAAATAACTGGGTTGTTTATGTACCGATTTGTTTGATTCCGATTTATATAAGATGAAAGTCCGCAGTTCATATATGGACTCTAAAAGGTCTAAGAATATTTTCTATGAAAATGGTCTTCAAAAAATCGAAAACCGTAAAAAAAACTGTTTTTTTTTTTGTGATATATATTGTTAAAAAAAATTACTGACCTTTTTATATACATCATATTTCAAAATTATCGGGAGCTTCATAAATGCCATAGAAAGAATCATTAAAAAACTGCTTTTTTAACATATTTCTGCTATTTATGAACTGTTAAAGCTTAATTTCAATAGCGAAATTCGCAAGAAGATTTATGTTATATAAGGCAGTTATGACTGAGCTTCAAAAACGCCATTTTATTTTGACTTTGAATCTTATACGGATCCAATATATGTAAACTGTTTTGGTCTCAGGCAAAAATTGAGGAAATTATAAACGGAAAGACAAACCTATGCAAACCTATACAAACCCTTGACACCTTTGATGAAGGTTATAAAAAAGAGAAAAATGTGTTATTTTTTTTACTTTTTTGGATTTTATTCGATATAATAATGCACTAATTCATAATAACAAAATAATAGTTGCCAGTTTTTGGATAAACTAAAAAAATTGCTCTTTTTTGCATGGCGTCCATTTTATGGGAATTAAGTTTTTGTGTTAATTTTTCAAAATAGACAAACTTTGAAGTAAAAGTTACCATGTTTTTTCTAATACATTGATGAACTAATTCATAATTAAAAAAGAACGGCTACTAATGTCTTATAAAGATAGAGAAAATGGTATTTTGTAAAGTTATTTGTTGCTTAAGAAATTAGGTTTTTTCATTAATTTTCTAAAATGGGTAAACATTGCGGTCAGAACAAGGAAACAAAATTTTTATTCATTTTTATTTTTTATTTTTTTTACGCAGTAATGACTATTAAAATCAATAAAGGAATCTTGGAAGAATTGTATAAAAGCGCCTTATTCATTAGAAGGATTAATTCTTATTTGTGTTAATTGTTTAAAATAGGAAAACTTTGACATTTCATTTATTCCAATATCCCAGCAAAAACTTTGCTTTCCTGGTAAGCTAGAAGGTATAATTAAAAACAAAAATAAACTACTTATTTTTTGCCTGAATAACTATTTATTTTTGTTCGACTTGTCCACAAATTCATGTAGTTATTTTTTAACTCTAGGGGTACTCAAAAATATGTACCCAAACGAAAACAAAAATAAAAAAAAACAAAAAAATTTTGCCGCCGGTGAGACTCGAACTTGGACACACACTAACCATTCGTTTTTACTGACTAACGTCTTACTCAGTACACTATCTTGCACATAATATCCTAAGCGAGAAAAACTCTATTTAGTTTAAAATATCTTTTTAGACATTCTGTTATAAAAAACTAACAGCTTCAGAATGGGGTTGAACCAACAACCTTCTGGTTGTTAATCCGGCGCTCTAGCCAACTCATCCACGTGATTGCAGTATTAATGTGCTATTATACTACTGAATACTTATTAATGTAATACACAGTAGCAAATAATAATGACGCCTTATTTCCAAGAAACTATATTATTACCGAAAACCAAAAAGTTTTTGCTGGGATGCTAATAATTCAGAAAGAGAAAACCTGTCAGAATGGTTTACAAAAAAATTATATATATATATATATATATATATATATATATATGTATATATATATATATATTCTTCTTAATATTCAATTTGGCAATGTGATAGTGTGAGTAATATTAATCAATAACAGCAAGTATAATACGCACCAATACTAACTCTGCTAAAAAAGTTTTGCAAAGGCAATATTAGCTAAAATAATTTTAAAATGATCCTAATTTTGGCAGATATATTACAGTTTTAAGAAAAAGGATATATGAAAGGTACAAGTATCCTTGCTCCGATTCCTACAAAGCTGTAGAGGATACAAATATAATAATATATGTAGTACGTTGACTAACTTTCAGAATTCTTGGCCTAAATTTGTAGAAAATATCGCAATTCTTAAATTCAAAGCATATGGGTGGAACGTGAATCTTTACACCCATTTTTTTGAAACTTTACTTTTTGCAATATACATATAAATGCGTACCAGATTTCATAAATCTATAATAACTCATATATTTACCGATTTTTTCATTAGAACGAATCATTCATCCGCAGAGTGATTCGCTCGAATATCATTAAGTCGACTCAGAAAGTTACAAGCTGAAGTCAGTTTTATGTTTTATTCAATTTTCTCCAGCTAGATTTTTGTTTGCAAACATGACGCTGTTTCTTCAAATTCATTTTCTAACAAAAACCTTTCTGGGACTTTTGAATAGTTTTCAGCGCAGGCCTTTGTTAAGCTTTCTGATCACTATAAGAACATGATCTTATATATTTAAAATTTTTCAACAAACATTCATTAAACTTTCGTATTAATACGCATAAAATATAACTTTCTTTTAATCAAAACAACTTTATTTTCTACGAATTATATAATACGACACATCCGGCATCATCGTTTGGAAACTTTCGTCGCTGATTGTCCCTTTTCAAACGCTTATTCTCTTTTTCGCCTCTTTTTTAAAATGGAATTAATGGTGACTTTTTAAAACTTTTTAAGACATTATATATTACTCCCAATGAAGAAATTAATTAATTAATTATTTGCAAGTTGTTTTACAATATAGTGGCTTAAAAAGTAACTCTCAAAAATTTAAAAATGAACTGAAACTGTTAACAAGTATGTGAACAAATTTTTAATGCTTCAAATACTGAACCTTTTTGGACCGGAATTTGAAAATTAAAAAAATAGATTTTATGAATGTTTATATTCTAATTTACATTTGTTTACTTTCTTAATTATCACTACCGAAAAATAAATTGTCCAACAGACTTAAGGTCAGCTCTTGTGAATCCATGCTTTTAGTCCCACATTTGTTAGACGTGGATTTGTAAGACTGGAATCCGAGTGGAAACTTCATACAAAATTACAAAAGTTTAATTAATAAAAAGAGAATTTTAATTTTATAACTGTTTTTATGAATAATGTATAAATTAACACAGTTGTTTCATTTTACATAAAAATTTAATTAATAAATAAATAATAATAAATAATAAATAATTAATTTTTTAATTGAAAAAATTTCGGTTTTTCATTTTCTACAGTTATTGGTAATTGATATAATTATTTTGGTGAGAGGTGAAAATTTAAACAAATTTTAATTGAATGAGTTATTTCGTGATTGGTGACTTTTTTTCTGTGTTAATAATAATAATAAATAAATAGTAGATTTTTTTGAATACAATACTTTATTTTTATTTTTATCAAATAAACAAATATTGAGGATTTGTTTAAGTATTGAAGCAGTTGGCCCTTTTTTCCAAAAACCCGCATTTTATTTTTTTGAATCCCATTTTTTTCACACTTTTTAAAATTCTCAATGGTAACGCTGCGCACATTGTGTAAGTTTTTTTCTGTTTCATATAAAATTACGTAGAAATATTTTATAATAAATTGTGGGGAGGGACTCTTCCTCTGACTGACAAGATAAATGCTAATAAACACGCAAAATTATCATTTGTTACTGGCAATTAAATTGTAAATGTTCGATGTTACAAGATAAATGTAATGAAAAAGAAGAACAACAGTAAAAAAATAATAATAACAAAGCAAAGTGTATATACACGAACTAATAATTTCCGTTAAAATTAAAATTACTTCTATAACATGTGTGTTTATACCGGATATTTGTTTGTGTATTTGTATTGGTTGTGAGGTGCTTTTACAATAGAGAATATTACTTTATGTAAGCCAGCACCTTTTAAATGAATACAAATATAGAAATCCGTTTGTACATGTGCAAACCAAAGAGCACTTACTACATGTGCACAATCATCCATATACATACAGTATGTCATGAGAGTTTTTTTACTTTGAAAGAAAACAAGATATTTTCATAGTTTGGCTTCAAAAAATATAAAATTTTCAGCAAATTTAATATTTTGAATAGAAATATATTAAAAAATATATTTATTAATATAACAGAAGGAATATAACATATAAAGATTTAAATTTTTAAAAACAGAGCAAAAACTCAAATGGTTAAAGAAAAACAAAATTTCAGGATTTAGAATTTAATGTAGCAAGAGTTCGCATGTATAACTGCTTGCGGAACCTTTTCTATAAAATAAATAAATTAACTAGTGTCATATTAAATTGAAAATTTATACTTTTTACTAATATTGCGGTGTTTTAGTTCAGTATTTTAATATGGGATTCAAATATAGACTCTGTGCTATTATAATCAACTCTTTCTACAATGCAACAGTAGCCGCAGTATCACTTTTTGTACCTATATGTTTGGGACATTTGGGCCTATTGTCCTTAATAAATTCAAAATTATTACCACTTTTTATTAAACCAGCTTTCAGAACCTTCAAATGCTGTTGTATTTTATAAAAAATACATAGTTTACAACCACTTTGTATAAAATATATACGTTTCTGTGTGTCTGTATTTAACGATATATTTTAAATATGAAGGTATGAATATAATTTTTTAAGGCTTTTTAATTAAATTGATTCTTTCCCTATAGCTTTCAACATGTATTTGTATTCGTTCCGTGTTTTTCTTATTATTTCTTGAAAGACAGAAATGACATACCCTATCTGCAATCTTTTAACAAGAGCCCTGGTGGTTATTTGCGAAGTTTCTGGTTGCGTATTATAATATACCCCAAAAGAATTTATCCTTTACATTTCTTTCATTTGACATACTTGATACATAATTTGTGAATTACTGGTGATAGATATTATAGACCAGAACGCATATTCTTGTATTACCAGGTTATGAACATCTCACTGAAGCCTTGGTGACTATAAATACATTCAAAAGTTCCAAGAATTGTTTCAAATTATAACAAAAATGCATATCTTAAGACAATTTCTTGATAAGTAGATTAAAGGGTATGTGTAGTTTTGTGTTGCTGTATTTTCGTAATTACAATCATAATATATATATATATATATATATATATATATATATATATATATAAGAGTGTAAGTTAGCAGCGAGCACATACACAGACACACACAGATCAACGACTCTGTTACTGTATATATATATATATATATATATATATATATATATATATATATATACAACATGAATTGTATTGAAAACCTTACATTTTAAAAAATCAAATGTCATTGTAAGAAAAACTTGATAAATAATTTTATATCTGTTTTATACATAACTTTAATTTAAGATATGAATTATTAAAATTGACTGTAGAATTCTAAACATTCTAACAATACATATATATATATATATATATATATATATATATATACAGTAACAGAGTCGTTGATCTGTGTGTGTCTGTGTATGTGGCTTCTTGTTTGTTTATTTTGTCTCCTTCTTGTTTGCTGTATTTAAATCTTAACTCTGCTTCTCTGCTCGCTGCTAACTTACACTCTTGTGTATTTCTCCCTGCTGCTTTTCATCTCTACTGTTGTATTCTCGATTCTACCTCCGTGATTCTTCAGTTCTGCTACTCGCCTGCTCAGCTGTGTCAATGTAGGCATTGATGTCTTCACTCGGCTTTTCTCCCTGCTGCTTTTTACTGCTACTTCTGCCTGTTTCGTTTTCTCATAATTAACTCTTAAATGGCTAACATGACCATTTAAGGTCAAACCCTCCACCTGCCCCTGTCCTGAATTCTTTGCCTCCTGTGTACCCCATCGACCTCCTGAACATTTCGTTCCATGCTTTACCCCATCGACCTACGAACACTTTGTTCCCTTCTTTACCCCATCGACCTCCGGAACACCTGAAATTAAAAGAGATTTACATAGGCGAATGTAATTCGTCCCCAATCTAGATGGATGTAATCCATCTCCTGACCAGTAAAATGCCAATGTATCCTTTATTTTATTCTTGTGTTTACATTACATTAGTTATTCTTTAATGATCCAAATGGGTCCATAATGGGTCAAAATTCCAAGAATTTTGATCCTCACAATATATATATATATAAATGTTACAAACAATTTAAAATAGTATAAAACATTTGGGAATTTTATAAAATAAAGTTGAAATTGTAAAAACAATAACTTGACATACTGTACATTATTGGGTAACAACAACAGTTTGTCTGACAATAATACCCCTAAAAAAAGTTTTTTGTTCCTAAACCATATACAGACATACATAGAATTTAATACATTAAATAAATGTGTAAGATATACATATCCTATGTATGTATATTTTTGCCGATCTAGCATTATACAAATGTAAGTAAGTATACATGTATGTATAAAAAGATACATGGGTTTATATAGAGATGATTTTGGTTAACAATCACGTAACATGTGATACCAGGAACTAATTGCTAATAGAAAAATTTTATATCCAGTATATGTATAAAATGTAAGCTAGAATGTGTCAAAATACTTTTGCATGCATATGTATATATACATTAAGGCGACTTGTTCTCTATAGTAGGGAAAAAGTGTTTTTGCTACCACTCTGAAAATAAACCTTGGTATGTTTTATAATCTTTCAAAAATATTTTGATTCTACTGATGACCATTCGTCAGATGGACCCTTTTTAAGTTTTTTGGAAATTTTATATTTTCTCATATCATTTAAGTGATATTTGGGAGCCTCGTCCACTAGTATATAAAATATATTCAAGGGTCACCACAATATTTATATATTCCATAAGATATCCTATTTTTCAAGGGTTTTTTTTCACAATATTGTTTCTTATTTTTAATGAAAATTAAAATATTAAAATTTTTTACTTGCTTTAAAACTTAAGTTGCTGGTATCTGATTAATTTTTCAAAATTCTCGCAATTTTGTATTTGATCAGACAGTCAATCTTATATAAAAATTTACATGGACATAGTCAATATAGTAGTGATTTTTTTTTTTTGTAAGATCTACACATTTAAATTGAAATATTTACGAAAATTGCAAAAATACTAATAAATATAGTAAATAACATTAACAGCGAATATAAAAAATACAAAAAGATTTAAAAAATTTATCACATTTTTGATAAATTGCAGTTTAAACCCCGCCAGTGATTCATAATTCCAATGAAATTAATCAAATATTTATGAGTTTTTAAAGGAATCAATTTAAATTACTACAAAAATATTTTTGGTAAAAAATTACATATATTTTTTATACTTCCTATTAATATTTTTGTAAATATTATAATTCAAACCATTTGATTACCGTGCGAAATTGCAAGAATATTGAAATAAAAATTAATCAGACATCAACATCTTATATCTTAAAGCCAGTAAAAATTTAAAATTTGAGTTTTCTTTAAAAATAACAAACAATATTATGAAAAAAATTTTGAAAATAGGATATTTTATGGAATATATAAATATTGAGATCATCCTTTTATACGTTTTATATGCAAATGGAAGCGACTTCCAAATACCTTTTAAAAGAAGCTACATTTTGCACGCGTGTCTTTGAGAGAAAATACAAGAAATTTCAAAAACGTAAAAAAAGACGTCAAAAACATAAAGAAACGTTAAAAATATCTAGCTAACGAACGGTGATCAATAGAACCGTGATAATTTGGGAAACATTATAAAACATATCAAGGTTTATTTCAAGGGGTATTAAAACACTTTTTTGAGTGAGTCGCCTTAATATAAAATTAATTTCTATAAAAATCAGATAAAAAAGGAATACTCTTCTTAACAAGCCGACTTGAAACCTCAAATATTTTTTTCTAGTTTTGATTTTCCTCCATGTGGTACCGGAAGGCACTTAAATTTAAAAAAGTCAATTCCTCTAATGTAAATTACAAACACTTGTAGAAACAGGCCAACTTGTATTTAATAACTCTGTCGTTAACCAGCATTGAATAATATTGTGGTGAAAACAAAACTTTAAATTTTATAATTTTGCAGTTTTTCTATTAGAAAAAAAGGACAACGCTTCAGTACCTAAAAACTCCTCAAGGTCCTCCGAGGTCTTCAATCGGACACCAGTCCTACAAGTCCCCGTCCAAAAAATCTAGGACTGAAAGGATGGATTCACAAGTGTTGACCGTAAGTCTGTTGAACAATTTATTTTTCACTAGTAATAATTTAGAAAAAGGCGTTCCGCTGAGGCACTGCTATGAGCCATAGTAAAAATTTAAATTAGGATCTAAGTATTCATAAAATCTATTTTTGTAATTTTCTCAATCTGATCAAAAATAGTTCGGCATTTGATTTTTTAAATAGTTGTTTATAAACTTTTTCATTGGGTTTATTTTTAAACAGTTTCAGTTCATTTATAAATTTCTCTTTTTTGCATAAATATATTGTGAAACAAGTTCAAGATAATTAATTTCTTCGTAGGAAATGATATATATTTCGGATAACTTACTTTATTGTCATTTAGCATATAGTATTTAAAAGTCACCATTTAGTATCATTTTAAAATGGTAGCCAGGTGTTCGAAAAAGGAGCAATTGGTGACAAAAGTCGCCAAATAGTAACGCTGTGTAATTTTAATGAAGTATCGCGTGATAAAAAAGGTTTCCATATTAAATTTTAAAATAGTTCTTAAAATAGTTCTTCTTAATTTGCATTTTATGTGAAATTATACTTATAGTAAGTACATCTATTCTGTTTTAGTTAAGCGAAAAAAGCTATAGTGGCATATCTATTATTCAACCCTTCGGTCACATAGTCCGAAAGCACCATAAGTGCATGAGATGTTGAATGGCCCCTCTTAAATCCAAATTGGCAATCCTTTATGATACCCCCATCTAAAATTTTCCATTGTACTACCACTAATATAACCCATTCCAAAAGTTTTCCAAATGCCGATAATAAGGAAATTGGTCTATAATCATTAGGGTTCTTTGGATCCAATCTAGATTTAAGGATAGGGACTACCAGCGCCTCTTTCCATTGCGTTAGAAAATATCCTATATTCAGACAGTGATTCATAAGGATTGCCAGATATCGCCATGTCACTCCATTTGTCTTCTTCAGCACAAAGTCCGGGATTTCATCCACACCACTGGATTTCCTGTTGGTCCTAGTCCTCAAAGCGCAGGAAATATCACCAGGATCCACAAAGCCATACTCCCCAGAGTGGAAATTATTGTCATTTATAGTACCGTCAGCCATTATTTGCCGTCCAAAAGTCACGATTAGATCAGAATTAGACAGAACTGCAGAACTGGTTTAAATAAAAAAAAAAAAAAATACATAAAAACAATTCACGACCGGAGATCATGGTGTCTTTATAATTTCATAAATCGCCGAGGCACACTCAAAGCGCTAATTGAAATTGGTGAAAATGTTTATCAATCTGCAACTGTTATTATAGCTCAGTTTACTCTGTGTACAATAAGAAAGTGATCCTAATATTGATGAAGTAATAACTGATATCCTGGGAGTCGTTAAAATGATTTGATATATTTAAATATTCTTCTCTTGTCAAAATTAATTATGACAGTGATATAAAATATTCACTATATGTAGACTATGGTTAGTCAGAACACTCCAGTTTAATGCTGTCCACTTGCTCTACAAATATTTGTACTTCTTTTACTTCTGAGTTCAGTGGGCTTTGTTGCAAGTTCAATTTAGAGGAGTTAGTCGATACACCCCACCGAATAATAAAAATATTGGAATTTCAGTATAAAATTTTGTGACATTTATTACCTCAATAGGACCATTTGCTTGAGAGTTAAATATTATTGAGCTAAACACTACTGAGATGAGAGACTGAATCCAATTTGTAGCTTTATGATTGGTCCCGTTTTTAATAATTCGGTACATACAGCTAAAAGTTAGGCACTAACATATTCGTAATTTTTGAAACGATCTCAAGCAAGTTGTTAATCAACATCTGATTGTTTTCAGGGATCTGCGGTCGTAAACGAAATGAAGGGATGTCCGAAAAACATATCTTTCCGGTTTCGATTTAAAAGTATTCGTTTTTCAATACATTTCTTTTACTCCTATTACATTTACAATATTATAAAAACCAAAACCTATCTTGATTTTTTCAGGGAAAGAGAAATTTTTCCGAAGGTACATATAGATATAATTGGTGGGATATAAAAAAATACATATCTATTGAACATACATTTTCTTTTTTTTATGATTGTATTTTATATGTCGAATTTTGTATTTTTATGAATAACTTTTAGTTGAATCTTAATTTTTTGCATTATTTACTTTAAATTAAACTATCAAAATTTTAAATTTTATTTTTTTTTTTCAACTTTTATGAAAAAATATATCATAAAATTTAAAATTTTATACACATTTTTCATGAGCACTTTCTCAAAACAACGAGTTTTTTTTCAAACAAATATTTTGTGGAAAAGCGGGATATGTAGATGTTTATTTTTAGTAATTCTACATATGATATACTTTTCTCCACAAAATTCTTAGCATTAAGATCTAACGAAAATATTAAACCAAAATACAAATTGGAAAATAATTTTGCCTTTACCCAATAATTGAAACTGTAGCATAGAAACAAAAAAAAAAAAAAAAAAATACAGGCACAAAGAAAAAAAACAATGACAAAGTTTGTAGGTAAGTGTTTGCTTAAAAACACAACAAAAATATATAAAATTTTTCTGAAAAAAATATAACAAAATTACAATATACACACATGATAATAAGGTCGATCCTTTTTCCTTTTACTTCGGTTGTTGATGTCTGTTCATGAACGTACGCTTTAAAGAAACATTTAATGTATACATGGCTATTAAGGTTTAATTAAAATGTTCACCTGTACGTGCCTATTTTCCATTTTATATACAAAGTGTCAAAAAGGGTATACAATATTTTGGAGATGTATTAACAATACCTTAAACCAAATTAAAAAAAGATTTTTATTATGTATTTAATTTAAGGTAAGACTTAATTGTATTTTAAAAATACAGAGATAATAAAACTAAAAGATTTAGTATTTTATGATGTATAAACACTAGACACAAATTATTACTTAGTAATAGGCAATCTTTATAATTTGATTTTATAAGAGATATACATATTTACAATATCATACAAGATTAAGGCCTATTATTACAACTTGCCAATAGCTAGAGGTATGATGTTATCGGACAGATAAGAAGCATTTGGATATTATCAGTTAACTTTAAGCTAAAAGTGGCCGATAAGCTAAAGGGAAGATCATCTTACCTTTAAATTTTATAGTGAGGTTTATGTATTTAAAGTTGCCATATTTTCTGCAAAATATGGCAACTTCATAAAAAATAAATGTTTATTTCGTTTTAAAAATAAAAATTTGAAATATAAAAATGGATAGCAGACGTTTGTTTTACATTAACAACCTGGAGAATATTTTTGAAAATACTCTGCTAGAAAGTAGATCTCAAAAAAAAAAAAAATTCGCGAACAAGTCGACTATATCAAATATTACAACGAAGCAGGATTTGTGCAAAGATTTCGCGTATCAAAGCATACATTCCAATATATTTTAGACAAAATTGTCCACTATTTACAGTCAAGGAGCCAGAGGTATGTTCATATACGCATATAATTTGTGTAGTAATTCAAAAATTTCCTTCCAGGCATTATTTCGTATCACTTCAGACTAAATTGTTAATAACGCTAAGGTTTTACGCAAGTGGAAATTTCTTAATTACAGTGGGTGACTTTTGTGGTGTTAGTCAACAGCAGGTCGTATAGTTAAAGAAACATCTTGTGCTTTGGCAGGTTTGTCGAATGAATATATTAAATTCCTTTCTGATGCAAGAGGAATGCAACAAACAGTGGCAGATTTCTTTAAAATTGCAAAATTCCTGAAAGTTATAGGTGCCATTGATTGCACCCACATTGCCACTATGTACAAGTAATTTGTCAAAAGTAATCGGTATTTTCTTTGATATTGCCATAATTTTGAAAATGTTAATTTTAATTTACAAGGAAGCTGTAATAACGAAAAGTTTTAAAGTTCACTTTATTCCTCACTTTAATTAAAGTTACCTTTTACTATTACGAACATTAAAGGCAAGTTGTAATAATGGCCCTAATTGTGTAAATATTGATAATAAAAACCCATAAATAAAGGGTTGTGTAGTAGGACATGGCTATTTATTTAAATACAAAATGCTAACAATTATTGAATTTTGAATGGAATAGGGTGAAAACTCGATTATAGGAGCCTTAAAGTGTTCTAGAAACTACGTTATATAGATTAGTAAGTAAATATTTATGTGAGAGAAAGAAACCTGAATTGCCAAAAACCTAGCTCATGCAATAACAACATGTAGTCACATATTTCACATTTCATAAGAGCAAGAAGTTGTTAAATTACATAAAATATTGGTTTATTAGGTTTTCTTTAGTTATCATTTGGTACATGATAAATTTCAAAAAATGTTAAAATTTTAGTAAAAATATATATATATATATATTTTTCTTTTGTGACACTAACGTCGATTTGTGGTTTTATTAGGTAATATTTATGCATGTAAGGTATGATCGCGTTATAGTTTCAAAAAGTTCTAAAATTTTGAGTAAAAATATTTTTAATTTTTTTTTTTTTTTTTTTTGTGACACTAATATCAATATGTGGTTTTATTAAGTAGTATTTGTGCATCATTGCATGTTCGCGTTATCACTTTTATTAGTGCTCGAAAAAATTATGAAGGATTGAAGTTGAAACTTTAAAAAACCTTAAATATAGAGTTCTCGCTTTATCAAAACCAAAGCAATGCTATTTTATAAAATTTCTAATGTGATATCTGAACATGTAAAAACTTTTGCAGCGTTACCTTTTGGTGACTTTAGTCACCAATTGCCCCTTTTTCGATCACCAAGGCACTTTTTTGGTGCCGTTTTTAAAATGGAACTAAATGTTTGCTTTTTAAAACTGTATGCTAAATGACGAAAAACTAAGATGTTTGAAATATCTCGACCCATTATATATTAATTTCAAAAATTAATTATTTTGAGATTGTTTGACAATGTAATGATGTAAAAAAGACCCCGAAGAATGTATAAATGAACTGAAATTGTTAATGGTAAAGTTTATTAACTACTATTTGAAGCATCAAATGCAGAATCTTTTTGGACCGAATTTTGCAACTAAAAAAATTTATTTGATGAATGCTTACATCCTAATTTATGTTTTTACTTTGGCTCATAGCGCCTAGGCAAAATATCGTTTGTCTAAACTATCACTAATGAAAAATAAACAGACTTAAGGTCAACACTTTTGGTCAAAAATTTGTTAGACGGGGATTTGGTAGACTGGGGTCCGATTGAAAACCTCGTACAAAAGTACAGAAATGTAATTAATAAAAAGAGAAATTTATGTTAACTATTTTTATGAATAAATTCTCTTTTTGCAATAATAAAAATTATTAGTAAAATTTAGTAGTTTTTCTTAAAATACAACATTTCTTTGTTTTTGTTTTTATCAAATAAACGACTTTTGAGAAGTTTTGAATCAGTTGGTCCCATTTCTTCAAAAAATCCCTTTATTTGCAACCTTATTTTTTGAAATTCTCTTTTTGAACACTTTTAAAAATTCTCAACGTTAAAGCTTCGATACTGAAAAGAAAAAGTTTTAACTTTATTTTTACACAATTTCGTAACTAGCAAAAAAATTGTTATTGGTTAATAATTTCTATAAATAATGGATAAAAATAGACATATATATTTTGGGATAATTTGCTGAAAAATTCAAATGAATATCGGTACTGCAAAATTTTATAAAATTTTATTATTAAGCATTCGCTTGACATCAATATTAATGTAACTGTACTTGGTAGTTGTCAGCAAGCGAAATGTATTTGGAGAAGGATGCTGCTGTAGCCGTTATAAATGATGTAAATTTAATTATTTTTAACATTATACATTTTAACTATGAAGATGAATCTTCACAGATACTTTACGATGATCTAATCATATCTGGTTTTAAAAAAATGCGGAACAATATTTGAAAATGTGGTGAAGATTTTAACTTCCACTCTACCCCTCCACAAAAAAAAAAATTAAATTTTCAAGTAAGAAAAATTTACAATACGAAAAGGAAAAAAAACTATTTTCGAATCCATTGAAAAATTTGCATCTTTTTTCGAAAGTTTTTTAGTAAATCAATAGGTTTTAAAAATTGTCACTTTTTCAATAAAAAATGTAAAAAATTCACATCTTTAAGTATTTTTTTCACTTTTTTAAATAATTACGTAACATATTTATGAATTTTTGTAAAATGTTAAATTTTTCTAATAGTATATTTTTTTGTAATTTCATTTCGTTTTCCTGAGTGTCCGAAATTCTAAACTTCCAAATTTCTTTAAACTTAAGCTTAAATTTAATGGACCATACGATTAAAAATGCATCTTCCAATAAAAATAATTTGTAATATTTTTTATTTTATAAATCAAAATCTATCAAAAATTTTTACGAAAAGCGCTTAAGTAAGAACAAAAAAAAGGTTTTTCCTAAATTTTTTTCATACAAAATTTATCCTAAATATTATTAAATTATACATAGTGAAAATTTTGTGTATTTTGAGACAATTTTATTTTGGAAGCTAAATAAAAATATTTACACATAAATAGTCAAGGTTAAATGTCCAAAAATGGTAATTTTTCAATATAAGTTCTATTACTGTTTTGCTAATTTCTTCTTTTTAAGATTTTTTGGAAAGTAGAAGAATCAAGTTATATATATATATATATATATATATATATATTTATATGTTTTGGTGAAATATTGAAAGAAAATTTACTATACATTTTTCTACACAAAGAAAAAATTATTCGGTATACTTTTCAACCAACATGTTTCATTTTGCATCTAAATTTAATAAATATCTTCAAGTAAATATAAAATTAAAATAAAATTTAAATAAGTTTTTAATAATGGTTTACTTCATTTTTGAGTGTATCAGTATTTGAAAAAGATTACCTGCCTTACCTTCGAAGAAATTGAGATAAAACTAAGTTTCTCAAATGTGTTTCTTAAAATAATTATATTCAATAAATGTTAACTTGAATATTGTAAGATTTGTTGAGTTTTTTTTTAGAGAAATATAGTCTTTTTATGAAATATTTACTTCTGCAAAAAAAAAAACACGGTTAACCCGTTTTCGAAATTTCAAAAACATCAATCGGTTTTTTCAAAATTCCAACTAATCGAAGCATTCGTAAAACGGTTTCTTCAAAAAGCCATCTAAGCCGTCCCTCTATTAGTTAAACAACATATGAATTTACTAAATCTTGCCTCCCGACTGGTTAAATATTTGAGTCTAAAAAATAAAATAAAATAAAAAAAATAATGAATCAAAAAATCATGGAAAATTTAAACCCAGTTTTTTATATTTTCAAGCTTTAAATGTCTGCAGTCCGCTAGATTTTACGTCAACGACCTGAAAATTTTGATGTCTTAGTTATTTTATAAGATCTGCTAAAATCCATTAACATTTTATTAGGTTTTCAAGATTTTCGAAATTTTTTGAAAGTCCTCATAAAACGTATGTGGAATGAAATAGCAAAAAAACAAAAAAATAAATAAATAAATAAAAAAAAAAAAAATAAAAAATGTTCAACTTGCCACAAAAATTATCATAAATCTTATGTATTTCTTCGAAAGACTACTTGCTATGTTGTTTTTATAAGCCCAATATTTGACTCATTTTTGAGCACTTTTGGAGCAGTTCTGAAGGCCTCTATTTCTCTCTTGTTTAAAAACTTGATGTTGGAACTTTCCGAACCTGTTATTCAGTTCTTATATATTTATTTGCCTTTTTGTCGAAAAAATTCTACAAATTCCAATCTGCCTAAAATTATAAAAAACTTATATCGTTTTGAATTTGAAACTAATGCATTTGATGTAGAGATGTGACTTATTTTCCAAACTTTTTTTTATAAAAAATAAAATTTTGTTCATAGATATTATTATATTGTACATAATGAAAATTTTAGGAATTTTTCAAAAATTTTGTTAAACCTTTGATTTAGTTTTATTAGATTTTTTTGGAAAATGATAAGCGGAAATAGTTATATATATATATATATATATATATATATATATATATATATATATATATATATATATTAATATTAATATATATACAATAACAATAAATGCCTTAATCATCATCCTGATAAAAAGCGCTTCTGTTAAGTTCCAAAAGAAAATTTCAATTTTTTTTTTTAAGAGTTGAAAGTATAAATGAATATATAAAAATTTTTCTGTCTTCTTGATTTTGGAGTCATTTGCAAACGATGCGTATTGATGAGCTGAATATAGTAAAAAATAATAAATAAAAATTCTTCTTCAGTTCCCTACCAGTGAATAAAAATCAGTTTTGAGTTTTTTTTTTTGAAATGGGTGTCAAAAAGTTTAGAGGTAGTTATGAAAAGAATGTAAAAAAAATAGTTTCGCAATATTTTCGGTAAATGAGCTGTCCGTAAATCATGGGACATATATAATATATATATATATATATATATATATATATATAAATTTCTTTTATGAGTAATGTATTGAAAAGTAGTTGTTTCGTAATTATAGTCCATTTTAAAGTATTTTTAAGTTTTTTTTTTATGCACGCGTGATTGTTCTGGTCACTGGCAGCGTCCAATAAAAGAAATTCCTAAATTGAGGTCGCCAAAAAAAGGAAATTTTTGAAAAAACGTGGCCAGTTGTTTCAAAATCTAAAAAAAATCATCAAAAGTTGTTCATTTGATAAAAACAAAAACAAAATATTTCGGTTTTAGAAAAACTACTAAATTAAGCACTAATAACAAAATAATTTATTTATAGTAAAAATATTTAACATAAAATTCTTTTTGTAGTAACTAAACTTTTGCACCTTTTTGCAAGGTCTTCACTCGCACCCCAGTCTACCGAATGCCTGTCTAATAAATTTAGGATCGAAAGCAGGGATTCACAACTGTTGTTTGTTGGACAATTTATTTTTGAATAATGATGGTTTAGAAAAAAGACATTCGGCAGTGGGACTGCTATGAGTTAAAGTAAAAATATAAATTAGAATATATATATTTTTTTTATTTTTCTCAATCCGATCCAAAAAAATTGGGCATATGATGTATAAAATAGCTGTTCATAAACTTTATCATTAGCTTTAGTTTTTAACAGTTTAAATTCGTTTATACAAAAAGGCAATTGGTAACTTAAGTCACCAAACGGTAACACTGCCAGTAGGGAACTAAAGGCCAGTTCTTTTAATTTTGTGAATAATTCCCCTATATTCAGCTCATTAAAGCACATCGTTTTAGTATTATTGGAACATCAGAATGTCAAAAAGACAGTTTCTCGGGATAATTACAGATAGCTTCTCCGGATACTCTACAGACATTCTATAGAAATACGTTTATATATATATATATATATATATATATATATAAAGAAATAGTTGAAAAATCGATATAAACTTGGAAACTGCTTCACCACTCATCTACCATATAAAATAAAATTTTGGAATTAGGATGGCACAAAAAAATGCAGGTGGTGCGTATAATAAATACAACATTCCTTTTTATTTTTAACTTAGTGTTTGTTTGCCTTGTAAAATATTTTGTATACAATTTTGTTTGCTTTTCGTTCTTAGAGCCTGTGTGAAACGATATAAAAGTATGCTCGTTTGTAAATTTTTGATAGTTATGAAGTGAATAAAATTTTACTAGCTCATGGGGCTAGTAGAAATTTTAACAGATGAACACGAATTTTTAATTTTTTAAATTTATAGAAAATTTTCAATTGAACAAAATTTTTAGAAGAATAATATTTCTTTTCAAATAATTTAACATTTTAAACATATTAGATTTTTAAAAATATTTTTTTTTTTTTAATTTTTAATAATAAAATTTAAATTTTGTCAACAATTTTATTTCACCATTAAAAAAATTTTTTTTACTATAGAACTTTCTTACCGTTTCACACACTCCCTTATTTATAAATTTATGAAGTATATTTAATTTAGTAAAGCTATATTATAATCAGTGCTACCAGTGTGGCCTTTTTGTAGTTAAATCTGACACTTTTAGTTTGCTTTTATCCTCAAAATTTTCGTTTTAGTATGTAGATTTTTCTAGCGTTTTGTGTTTCTTAAAATTGTCTTAAAAGGGCTAAAATTTTAGTATTTCAACAGCAAAAAAAATAATTTCTTACTTGCCATTACTAATGTTATTTTATCAGAATCATCTATTTAATAATTTTTGTGTATTTATGCATACAAGAAATGTAAATTATTTAATTTAATAAAAAAAATTTCGCGTGCGTCGTCGCTTCATTCTCAAACTTTATAATATCTTATCTAAATTTGTTGCGTTATTAAGCCGAATATTATAATTATTTTTAATATAATTCGTCAACCATAGAAACTATTTATGAAAATGATTTAGAAAGAATCTTATTAATACGAAAAATCAACAAGAATTTGGAAATGCTTAATCAAAAGGTGATTACAATTCAAAAATGACGCAAATTATTTTTAAAATTTAATAGGAACTTTTTGGGCAATTTTTCATTCAGTCATTTTGCTGGGTGTTATTTATAAAAAGATATCAAATACTAATGAGAGCGAGAAGTATAAGGTTTAAAATTATTTTTTATTATTTTATATATATATATGTATATATATATATATATATATATATATATATATATATATATAATGAATTTTTTTCTGGCCTTAGTTTTTGGAGGAATTAACCTTTTTGGACCTTTTTTTAAAGTCCAATTTAGCCTCTTTTTTTCTCATCTTCTGGCAACACTTATTAGAATATATGTAAGCATTATATTGACATAAGTATTATAAACTACTTGAAGCTCTTATAGCTAATGCTTTATTTAGCGTTATATTATTCGGCCATGTGTATTCAAATCCCATAGTGTTTAAAATCAGTAAACAATACTATTTATTTAAGTCAACTTTTTATTATCATAAATTAAAAATACAGACATGTCGATATGACATTTGAATTTAGTCCTCGGTTAATATTTCGTGATTAGAAAATATTGTTCCTCATATTCATAAGGGTATTATAACACTTCATAAGTAGTGTCTTACACTCAGTCTTAATGTAAGTTCAAGGATAATACTTTCTTTCTCTTACAAACTATACAAAATAATCTATATTCAAAACAATAACTAACATTTCTAAAACGTTTTTCCACAGTAAAATAATAAGCATAACGATTTTATAATTTTTTCTACATGCGTCCATATTTATATTAAAAAAAATAAATAACGTAAGAAAACAAAAATAAAAAATAGTATGTTTATGTTTGTCAGCATTAACAGTTTGAATATGTTTTTTTTCTTTTTTTTTTTTTGTTATGCTTTTATAAGGATTAAATTCTCACAGCTTTTCGTTTGAGTAAAACAACTGATAACCTTATAACTGTTAGTGTATGTGTGTGATATAGAGTTTTTGTTTGGAGTATGTATAAGTATATATTTGTATGTGAGTGTAAGAATATTGCTAAGGATTATTTATTGCTGCAAATAAATAATGCTTAACGGTTAATTGTGCCCCATTGTGCTGTTAAAAGTTTTGACATTTATTGTGTTTGTTTTTAGATGCTGTAAAAATATTCACAGACACACCTATGTACTTTTTATATACACATACAGTCACAAAGAGTAAACAAATATAGGTATTTTATAAAATATGTATACTTGTTTAGATATTGGAGATGGTAAGAATAATTACATACTGTAAGAATTTTCCTTAAAAAATCGGCCTGTTCATTATATAAAAATCAAGTTTTTTATTGTATTTAAGCATCGTTTCAAAGGCTTTATTATTATTAAATTCTTATGTAAAATTTTGGGAACAATTGCTTCTAAAGAACTTTGAAATTGTAAAGAGCCAAATGTGTTACATTCCTACAAGTATATATATATATAAGTATCATTATAACCTAATATAATTTAATAAGTCCAATAAAATGTACATTTATCCCAATTTCGTCATCCCTCCTATTTATTTATCGCTATGTTGTATGAATATATGTTAAATTTACTCTAAATAAAAAATAAAAACAAAATAAAATGAAACCAAATTAAACTAAACGGTGGCAAGACTCGTGTTTGGCATTTGTTTATTTTACCGGACACATGTGTGAAAATATACATGCTTTTCAATGGTTTGATTTCTCTTTATGTACTTCTTGTTGGTGCTTTTGTTTTGTTTGAGGTGCATAAGTACAAAAGTGCGTGAATGTGTATTGGATACTTTTTGTGTATTTAGTGGGTAAAAGTATAAACAATATCACGTAAAAAGCTATAAAAATATTCAGCTACACATCTATATACCATAAGAACTTTTGTGGTTGCCGGAGTTTACCAAACAAATATAAACTTTTTTTTTTGTTAAAAAAAAGTTTTTTTTTGTTGAAAAAAAGTTTTACTCGTTTTATTTTTTTATGTTAAAAACTACTTTTTATTATTCATCTTTATGTTTAGTTTCTGCTAACGTATATCGTAGTCTAAGTACATACGGCCCTAATTATTAACTCCAAAATTTAATAGACGATCAACCGCATACATTTTTTAATGTTTTGATCAAATATTAACAGAAAATTTTAAGTAACATTAAAAAAATAATAATTACATTTTTCCCAAATTTTTCATATTTAACTACAATTTATTACGTTTTTCTATAAACGCCTATACTAATCTAATAATCTGAGGGACTTATTGGACTTTATATGGACAAACTTACTAAAGCTACTAAAGTTGAGAAATCTTTGCCCTAAAAGTATGGACCAAATCAAACATGAAATAAAATTATTTTGTCTTAAAATTAGGGTTTCTAATTTCCCGGAAAATTAAAAATAAATTTTGCTATGCTCGGGAATTTGAATAAAAAAATTTAACTGGAATTAAGCGAGATAAAACCAAATATTACATATTTATATTAGGCTGTAAACATGTTTTTAGATTCTTTAAGTCTATAAAATTAAAGCCTATAAAAAAAAATTTCAATGAAATTTAATCGAAAAAGACCTATGCGGAATTTGACAGAGTTTAATAAATGCAAATTTTTGAAGTTATTCTAATTACAAAGTTAAAAAATTTATTTTTATATTAGGTACATCTTAAAAATTTCGAAATTTTAATAAGTTAAAGTTTTATTTAGTGCACCTATAATTTAAATATTTTTTGGATACCTCGTAATAACAAATTTATTAAATTTTATATTCCTGGTTAAAGCATTATTTATTATTCGGGATTTTGCAAAAAAAAAAAAGAAATCGGTTAATCAGAATTTTGCTGAAGTTTTTGAAATAGAAAATAACATATTGTGGGGGCTTTAGTTGAAACTTTGAAAACAAATATTTTAAAATGAATTAGTAATAAGTCAAATAAAGTGTGACTTTCTGTTAACATTGGAACTTAAGGTAATGTAAATTATCCATCTAATGTGGATCAGTAACTTTTATCAGGTAACTGCAATTTGATGTTCAATAGGCAGAAGCAAATTTTAATGTCAAAAATGTTTTGATATGTTACACCACCCTAGGTGTTTCGGATATTATGCATTTGAGCTTGAAAAATCTTTTGAATCCCACCTAAAGTATTCTGTTCACAGAGAATGACATTTTTAGTCGATTTAAAAATTTCTGAATAAAGTGCAGGTCTCAATTTTGAAGACTGTAATGAATTTTGGCACAAATAACTATTTTGGTACAAAAACGAATTTTAATTTGATTTCATGTTTTTTATATCCTTCACATAAAATGAAAGATACATATAAGTTAGTCATTTCATACGAAACTTTTAAAATAAAAAAGGTATTTTAAATTTTTTATATCTATTCTTTATTCGGCTATACAACAGTGATTATCTGAGTGATCTTCCTAAGTCATATGCTCAAGAAAAGTTCACGGGGTCTCTTTATATTACAAGTTTCCAAAGTCATTGTTAGTGTCTATTTATTCGTGATTGTTGTGATTAAAAACGGATTTTCAACATATACGTGGCATATATTCTCAAGAATCTTGGTATTGAAATTCAGTGAAATCCGTTCAGGAATGGCAGAGGTATAAATGATTTTCCAAAAGAGTCTCAAAAATGTTTCCATTTTTCTTCGCCCAACTTGAATAATATTTTTAATCTCACATTCAACAATATATTAATATTTTTTTTCAAAAGATTGTCAGATTAAAAAGTCGAGAGAAAGAGTACTAGACTACTAGTTAAGCCTCAGTTCGTATCCCTAGGGCTCTTTTAAAATGTCTGTTTTTCCTGAAAAAATATGAAAATTTTCATTATTGCAAAACTTAATTTGAGAGGAAGTGTTCCTTATGAAAAAGGTATTATTTAGCTTTGAGTTGCGATTTATACTTTTTATATTTATATATATATAGGCTACTAATAAAATTTAGCGCAACGATGTGGTCCTGATTTCTATCTCTGGCAAAGAATTCGAAAAATTGTTTTATAGCTTAGCTGGAAAAAAATCAAACATTTTTAAATGTCAAATAAGGTTCTAACAAAATATTTTTTATATACATAAAAAAATTCTCTTTTAAATTTATTAAATAAATTAAAAGTATTTTTGTATTCGCTACTACTTGAATCCAGTATACATTTAAAAACTTTTTTCTTAAATTTTTTATCGGTCATATGACAGCTTGAAATTTCATATTCAAAAAATACTTTTTATTTATTTTGTTAAAAAAATTTCATGATTGTTGGATTCTTTACTTATTGATTTAGCTAATTTAATAAATTGTTTTCGCATATAGCCCTGTCTTTTGGTTAAGAACACAAATATTTTTGAATTTCTGTTCATATAATGAAACCAATATGAAAGTAAAATTACTAACTAAAATCTATCGATAACTCTATTTAACTCTATTTTCAAGTGAACCAAACTGTTAGTTATTTATCCATTTTAGAAAATCTTAAGAGTTTTGCTGTTGATTTGTTTGGGCATATTTTGGGCTTAGCAGGTATTTTCGTCGTATTTTCATAGAAAATCTCTATTTAGGACATATTAAGCAATATAAATGGAAAATTTTGTCTTAAGAACATAATTTTGCATACTTTACGCTTAAGAGAATAATTTTATATCTAGAAAATATTTACATAATTTTATATTAGGGAAATTTTCTTTTAACTGTCATAAACGTTTTTTAAATCCTACCCCTTAACAATTTTCATCTTATAAATTGGTAGAAATTTTGTAACTTCATGATACAATGTATCAGATTTAAATATTTTTAAGAGTAAAAGGACATATTTGTTAGTAATTGCTAATAAAAATTGAGTTATTTTTACTACTAATAGTAGATAATTTATATTTTAGCCACAAAAATAATATTTTAAGAACATAAATTTCAATTCTAATGGCATAATTTACGACTTTAAGGTCTTTTTATGCGCACAAAACTGTTATTTAAGAGCATAATTTTGATTAGCCTTCTTATTACGAATTATGACAAATATTTTTTTTCATTTAAAAGCTATTATGAAATTTTTTAAATAAATTATTTAATAAAACTAATATCAAAAAACAGAATACAGAATAGTAATTTTAAGTTTTTAAAATTATAAAAATAAAACTTTAATTCTCGAAAATTCCCGATGAAAATTTCCAGAGATTAAAAAAAAATATTTCCCGAAAATTTTTTCCCGCGTAGAAACCCCACTTAAAATATATGAAAAATTTTGTGGTAAAGTTAGAAAATGTTTGATAATTTTTGAGTTTCTAAATGATTGTAAAAATTGATATTAATTAGTTCTACATAAAGAACCATAGAAATCGTGGAAACAGTATATATATATATATATATATATATATATAAACATATATATATATATATATATATATATATTTATTTATTTATTCAAATAGAATCAAAACAATAATTTTTATAGTATAAAATGTATAATTTTGATTTTCTTCTGGCTGGGTTTCCTAAAAATCTTCTTTCTATCTACCTAATATCATTTTAGCAATATCTTCCAACTTTCTTCCATATGGTTAGTAGGATATATTTCCACTTTATCATCTAGAAGAATCGTCTTCATATTGCTTATAGTATTGCTGCCGAGACACAATTTTATCCGAGGGATATATCTTCCGCAATACTAATTTTTGGTGAATCATTTTTCATATAGAAATGTGTTACTAAGATGATATCTTTAAGAAAAAAATACAAAAAATTTACATCAAAGTCGAAATTTTTGAAAACAAATGGAAAATGGATTTTAAAATGTTGCATAAATCATTACTTATTTGGAGTATATACAAAAGATTTTAATATAGTTAAAAAAATTTCGTTCTTCTTCTTTCTAAATCACTTTAAAAATAAAAAAGTTACTTAAAATTAAGGGAGTTTAGTGTAACAACTACCCTCAACATTTCGATATTTCTGAAAATTCGTTTTTGATGTATTCAAGAAAATCTATAGCCCACATTATGAGGTTTTTGGAGTGAAAATAGAAAGGGCAATTTAGTAGCAGAGTGTAATTTATGTTTTTTGTTTTAACAAACATTACTTTAGTTCAATGTTTTTATTTTTTTTTATTTTTCGAATATTGGGGCTTATTACAGTTAAGTTAACTATATGCACACGCATACAACATACATTAGTACCTGATACATGACCCTCTTTTGCTTGTGATGCCTGATAGTTTTAAAACTAAAGAATTTTTTTCAAAACTATTTTATGGTTTCGTAATTTTTTTAATTATAAATATAAAATATAAAAAAGTAAATATGAGAAGCTTTATTAATTGTCCAGAAAAAAATAATATGTATAATTATTTATATATTAAATTTAAGAGCATAGGGCGAGTGCTGTTTATTAAATAAATTAAAATATTTATGAAAATACTACAGAAAACAAAGCCGTGAGAATATTTAAGGGTATCATCATAGATCACGATAAAGCTTTTGAATACTATATCAGCACCTCTTAATGTAAAACAAGATGATATGTCAATGCATATCTAAATTACAGTCGACAAAAAAGCTTATCTTACTGGGAATCTTGTCTATATTGATTTAAAATGATAATGATCAATATTTCCAGTACTTTTTCTTTAAAATCGCTTGCTTTTCGGAATGGTTTGGAGCTCAGCGTTTGTGACCCTTGGTTGTATAATCTGCCCCAAAGGGCAGCTGCAAAACAGACAATTTGTAACTGTAAATTTTCCATTATGCCTTTGCTTGACTGTGTCAAAACGGTATTTGTAGACAAAACGTGTCGCCTATTTCGAGGGAACACTTATTCCAATCACTGAAAAAATTTTAGTTTCATTCCATTACTTCTCAAATCTAACCCATTCAAGATCAAAGAAAATATATACGCTTATCAAGTGGTTTTTAGGTTTTATAATTGTATTGTATTAAATATGCCAATTATGTTTTGTGGGAAAGAAGCATTGCAAAAATTTGTTCCTATTAGGTTCCAAACTTGACCCACTTACAATAAGTCCGTGACTTTTCGAACTTCCCTCGTATTTATATGAAATGCAACTCTATTCCCATCAAGTAATAGACTACTGTCAAATTTTGAGCAAGTGTCGTTTATAAAGTTAAGCTTATAAAGTTAAACAGATTAAAAATTAACTAACATAAAATCATGTCAAAATGCTTTGCAAAGAGAGGGTAGTATTATATATGAAAAAGTTTGAGAAGAAATCACTCTATAAATAAGCAAAACTTCATAAAAGAGGATTGGCACCACAGGGCCCATCTGGAACAAGTGTCATATGGTAGAATTCATTGATAAAGTTCTAATCCAGAATGACACAGGCTGTAACTTTATGAATGAAATTATTCCTTCTTTCAACGAAATATTATTGGAATCAAATATGAAATATTTAATAATGTAACTGTCATTCATTTCAACATTAACTAATGTAGAAAAAGAAGCCTGTTCATTGTAGCAAGGGAAAACTTTTAAGGAAACCATAAATCTCTACAATATGAAATGTTGTTGATAGCATATCATTGGAGAAAATGCCACATGTTTACGGGAATACATATTTGGACTAAACTGAATAAAATGAAAGCAGCATATTTGTTTAACTGAAAGCGAATTTTCGTTAAGAGTTATTTGTTACCAACTTCAGCACAAAAAGTACAAAAAGTTGAAAGTGTTAAAAATAAAACTAAAAATAAGTATTTTATTAAATGAGTAAGAGGTCGAATTTTGTGTGCATTTCAAAAGTCAAGATTAGTAACAGAAAAAGTGTATTAAAAAAAAAAAAAAATTAAATTCACAAAACTTGTTACATTTGGCCAGATATACATATTAGAATTTTAACGTAAAACTTTTGCTAAAAAATCTTATGTCTGATGTACTTTGTGAAACAGATAGACCACAAATGAATACATAAAACAAAGAACTATATTACTTTAAACAAAATAATTCTGGAGGTGTATTTTAGCATTAAAAATTAAACGAAAACTTTTTTTAGCTTTTTTGATAAACTATAGATTTAATGAGACTCGTTGGCAGAAAAATCCTCCCTTAAACAAGAATAGTTGAACTAGATGGAATTTGAGATACTGAACACGAATCTTCTTTCCTTTGTTTTTTCTATCAGATATGGATTTTTTTATGGGAATGTCTAATATTTGCACCTTTTTAGACAGTAACATTAGTATAACTCGAGAATGGTTTTCTCAATTCAGAAGTTATTTCAACATTATTTTTAATCCACTCAACACTTTCAGATTTATTCGGAAAAAATTAATGAAAGAATCCATTTTGTATGTCATGGATAAATCTTCTCCTTAAAACTTATTTAAAAAAATTGCCGTTTTTAATCTTTCATCATAAATTTAGGTGTACTATAATTAAAAGAAGCCATATGTCATGAAAATTGACGAACAAATAATGATTTTATTCATAATTAGTTGAAGATATTTATAGTAAAAACTATATGCTGTAAACTGTGGAGCATAAGTAATATTTTATATTAACAATAGGTAATATTAAGTACATATAGTATATCAAAAAGAATTTTTGCTGATGGCAAATTAAAATCCACTTGTATCAATATTAAAATTACTCGAATGCATGTAGAATCATTTCGTGTAGAAGCCATGGAAATTATAGTGGTTTTAAGTTGAGCATATAAAAATTTTTACAAACTAAAAGTTTATGTATAATTTTGGTAAAAATTACGCGCAATATCAAAACCTATTGGGTTATTCAAATAAAGTTTATGACATTTTCAATGCTATTAGTGTAGTATATTTTAAGATTTTCTAATAAAATTTCTTTATACTGAAAATATCGATTTTTTAAAACTTTGCGAAATATGAGGTACGAATCTAAGTTATTTCTCCATGTATTATACGAACATATATTTTATTAGAGTTTATTACAAAAAATGCTACTTAATATTGTTATCCTTTTTTAATCCAAGTAATTTTTATTTGGTTCATAAAATTTGTATTTTTGAAGTTTTTTGATGAGTCTCTATATTTCTATTAAGCATTACAAGTACCTCTTAATTATGCCAATTATGGTAAATTCCATGCAAAAACTGTTTTAACAAAAATGTCCCGTTTTAAGCTACCAATGACAATTGACTTAAATTTATAATCTCGATCAATTATATATATCGCCGTTCTTATATCTATATATCAAATATTTGTAAAAATTGCAATTTTCTATCTAAAAATACAAAAATAAAAAGTGTAATTTTTGCGCATCTATCGAAAAATCCATAAAAATTATTTAATAAATTTACTTTAAATGCTTCTGCGATTCTATTGTGTAAAATAACAAAACAAAGTTCATTTCATTGATTACTTAGGGTACATCAATTAGATATGGTGCAAAATACGCAACAAGTATCAATCCCTGTTTCAAAATTTGTATGCCATTGAGAGACGCACAGACCAAAAAATCAAAAATTTTGTCATAAAAGCTTGGCTACCCTACACAAAACTATTTAAATAAGGTATAGAATTTTTATATTTGAATGAAATCGAAAAATATAAAGGCGCAAACAAGAATTGTATGAGAATGGGAAATTTTTAGCGTGTTTTCTAAGTTTTTGAAATTTGAACAACAATCATGATTATAAAATCAAATCGATGGCGACAAAATTTTGCAATCTACTAGTTTTCTTGCGAGTTCAGTTCTGTAACCCGTTATAAATGTTTAATAATGCCCATATACTTGTTTTTATAGATGTTTTCTTTTAATTGTAAACAAAGGCCTTATTTTTTCATAAATTTTCATGACATATTGCTTATTTTAGACGTAGTATGCTTAACTTTATGATGAAGGATTGAAATCCGCAAATTTTTAAGATTTTAATAAGTTAGAAGGAGAAATTTTTCCCAATGTGGCACGGACTTTTTAAGCACTAATTTCCGAATAACTCCGAAACTATTGAGCGGATGAAAAAATAGTGTTAATATAACGTGAAACTGTTTTCAGTCGGCATCTTTTGGAGTTTCATTTATATAAATTTATATATATAGAGGAAGATAATTTTTTTATTTTTATTTCTCTTTTATTTTTTGCCCTCCAGTGTAATAAAACATTTATTTATTAGTTATTAAGTATGTCAAACATCTTACTGAAAAACTCGTTCATTTTATGAAATAAGTGCTAACGAAAAAAAATACGACTTTTGTGTTTTTAAAAAATGATAAGTGTAACACGAAATGCGTTGAGTTGCCCACACCAAATTTGGGACTCACAATAAGATTTTTTTCTCCAAAAATAAGTCCGGCCATAATAGAGAGTAGTTTTTTCAACACATAACAGTTATTGAGAGACGATATCAATGCAAGTTAAACCCAGCCATGTTGGCTGACCATCAGAAAAAAAAAAAAAAAAAATGAAAAAATATCAGTTTCAAAATTATTTTCCTTATCTCCTATACTGTGATGGGATGGAAATTGTTTTTATTTAACTTTGTCCACAACAGCTAATGGAATAATCATCCCATTTCAATAAACTTCAAATCCAAAAATAAACAGCTATAGTTCCATTAATGTGGAATTAGATAGTAGTTACCAACAAATAATGTCTTTATACTAATATTTATATATGGACTGATTTATATTTATAAAGAACTTGAATTTCACTTATAAAAACCTTATTTTATTAATATATTGCTTTATTTAAGGAATTTATAAGCATCAAACCCACACTCCTGGAGGACATTTGTCTGGGGGTTATGAGACAATAGAATGATCATAACAAATTTCAATAGGTTTCGTGCTTGTATTCAAATAATTATTTGTGTATTTTGTTCAAAATTCTGAAATGGACAGGCGGACAGACAGTCGTACTAACAAAAATCAGAGCTAGCCCATAATACCTTAACCAATTATGGTGTCGCAGAGTACAACTACGATTATTTAGTTTTATGCAGTGCATAATTAATCCGTTCTAAGTGGCGTAAAAGAATACTACGAAGATAAAATGAGTTCTTTAATAACACACATTCCAAAGATCTAATAAGATTTACAAATAACAATCTTACATTATTCTAAATATTTTCAATCTTAGTAAATTTCTTCTTTAGTAAATATCAACAATAAAGATTCAACCACTCTCATTTTGAAATTGTATCTTTCTCGAAGTGAAATCCTTCTAATCTTAGCAAAATACAAATACTATAAAAAATAAGAGAAACTAAACATCACTACACAAATACGCACAAATCTTTGGAAAGAAAACTGATAAATAGCAAGAAAATGAAAACTCTAAACAATACACGAAAAATAACTTAAAGATAGTGAAATATTTAACTGTCATTGTGAATCATTGTTGCGAGATTGATATACACTACAAAACGAAAGGGAAAAGAAAGCAAAGAAGCTGTGGAGTTAAAACCGCACACATACACATAGATAGATACATAGATATAAATAGGATTTGCCATTACTTAAGGGTAAAATTGTTGTTATACAATATCACCACAAACAACAGAAACAATAAAAATCCAACAATATCACAATAACAACAAATGATAAAAACCCTAAAACTACTGGCATTGGGAAGTTTAGTAAAAATATTCATGAATTCTGCGAAAAATACTATCTATGATTTATATATATATATATATATATATATATATATATGTATATGTATATGTATGTATATATATATATATATATATATATATATACAAATATAAACCAAAATTTAACTTGATATATGACTGGTTAAAATGTGAAAAAGAAAACTTAGCACAGATAAACAAATATGGGAAGCGAATATTTTGTGTACTTGAAAAGTATCTCAACACATAAAATACAAATTTTAAGGGGAATCTCAAAAGAAACCCATCATGTTACATCATGTAAAATAACAAATATTAAAGGGATAAAACTTTCATTTCGTAAATAATAAATAGTAAATATAATAAAAAATTTGCATGCGAAATCTTTTAACGAACAGTGGGATTATAAGTTCAATTATATTATAAACAAATTAGTAACTGCTTCCGATGAAAATAATTATGGACAAATATAAAAAATATAAAATACATTTGTTTAAATACAAAGTGACTCGAGTGAATCTAGAATCAGTGCTATTAGAGCACACCAACGAGATAGCTCATAATGCGCATAATTACATAAGTATCAATCTATGTTTCAAAATTTTTATTCCGTTGAGGGGAGCCGCCAAAAAAACCAAAAAATTTTAAAAATTAAAAATTTTTGTTATCAGTATTCCACTATCTTGTAAGTAACTGTTGAAAGTCTTTACAGTAACAAGGAAGGTGTAAAATTTATCCACAAAGTCCGTGTATAGTGTATATATCCAATGAGATTAAAAAGTATAAACGCACAAACAAAACGTGTAGAAGAATGGTAAAAGTTGAGTTATTTTAAGTACTTTTTACAAGTTTTTGGATTCTAAATAAAAATAAAACTTCTAGTGCTAAAACTCTGCACTAGCCAAAAAACATATTAAGAATTTAATTTAATTTCTCCCAGATTAAAAATGTTTTATAATGACACATATGGGTTAAAAATTTTAGCAAAAATTCGAAGTAGTATAGTTTTGGTTTCAATATATCGAAATTTCTATAAACAAGTTCCAATTGGAAATTTGCCCAGTTGTCATTGCTTGTGGACTATAATTAAATGCCAGTAGAATGGTATACGTATTTGCTGTGACGCTACACACTTCATAAGCATGTTGATATCTTTTCTCTTTGGTACTGTGGTACTGTACCAAGTTAGACAATGTACCTTCCTTCGCTATTTTTGAAATTGCAGATGCGGTTGCATCGTCATCGATCAACATTCGGTTCGAAGGACCATAAAAAGTTACAATCGGAAATTGTTTTTTTTTTTGTCTCTGTTTTCGAAACTAAACCAGATCTTGTGTATTATAGTTAGATATATATAATGCAACACATATTTTCTGTGTCAAAACACACTATATCAGCATTTTTCGTGTCTTATCCATTTGAGTTATGTTGAAAGCTCTACAGCATTTTTAAACTTCTGTAATATATGCGTTTATTGAAATAAAAAAAGAAATTAATAAAATAAATGAATGAATAAATAAGTAAATAAATAAATAACGGAAGTTTTCAAATTCAGGAAGCTAATTTTAATATAATTTGGGCTCAGAATTTCAACAGGGTATTAGTCTCTCAAGATTGGTTCTAGTTAACGAGTTCCCGAGTGTTGCAGCATATATATATATATATATATATATATATATAAATGTGCTGCAATTTTTAATAATATTTAATAATAATTGACACTGCCGCTTTTTTAGAACTAAGGAGGAATCTTATAGAAAATGATTAAAATCATTCCATTATTTACCCTTGCCCCCATACAAATGTTTCCCAGAAAATCGCTTTAGTGATCATAATAATCTTAGATATGCGCATATTTTTATGAAAATTGTACATTAAAATTTTAAGGGGTTGGTTGCAAATTTGAACATAGTTTCCATATGAGGCCTAGTCCCGTGAAATATTTTTACATGTATAGATATCATAAAAATTTTATTATCGAAATAAAATTTGGCACTATTATTTTGTATTTAAGAATAAATCATGTTATTGAATTTCGCAAAGACCTGTCACTTATTGACCATATCTTTCATAAAACACCAATTCCAGAATGACACTTTAAGACGCACAGTACGAATAATTTATTTTGTGATTTTATTTGCAGCAAATGAAATTTGTAAATGACATTACTAAATTTCAAAAGGATCGATTCATAATTGAACGTAGTTAGCATGTAAGATTGATTCCAGAAAATCGTTTTAACGCATACATTATGGTTTGGGGTATTATATGTTTGCGCTTGACTGACTACAGTTTTTTGCTTGTTAATTTCTTACAAAGTGATATTAAATATAATATAAAAATCATAGCCTATTACAGTTTTGCCGACTAAAATTATAAATAATGACTTTAAAATTAAATACATATAAATACTGAATTTACCATCATTTTAATCTTAAATATAATATTGTCATGTTACTCGTAATGTAAGAATTACTTAGAATTTAAAAAAAAAATGGCTTTAAAAATTTGCTATTAGTTTCCCATTTTCGACGTTTCACTAAAGCGAATATTTATTTTTGCTTTTGTTATTAGGATTTATATTCAAATCGTTGTATGGATTAAAGAAATAAAGTTAAAACCATAAAATTTTAATACTTGAACCTGGATATTAGCTAAAGATGCTATTATTTTGAAAAATATATGTTAAAAGATATCAAAGGATTAAATAATTTAAGCACATTTGTTATACGGTCTTATTGAAAATGAATTTTAATTTCTATATATATATATATATATATATATATATATATATATATATATATATAAACTTAGGAAAATGGGCCAACTTATATTATGTTCGTCACTTTGGTTTTTATGTTTCATTAAATAAACTGAATGATTTGATCCCTGATTTGAATTAATTAAAACAATTAGTGGAATTGATTACATCATAGCTGAATACAAATTGTCAATAAAAACGGAACCAAAAATTAAGATCTATTCTCGATTCACAAGAGAAAGTTAACATATAATTCATTGACGAAATCAATGAATAACAGAAAACATAACATTTCCTTTTCATCGAAGAAATCTTTTTAATAAACTTCTTCACATATAATTTTACCTTATCAGAATCTTCATTAAAAGTTCCGTGAAGGACAAAAATCAAAAAGGCAATATTAGTCAAACCTAATAATCGGAAAGTAGTGACCGACGGAATTTTTAAAAAATGTTTGACGCCCAATAAACTGAAAGCGGTGGGATAATTCAAAAATTTTGTACGCAACATTCTTGGAAATCGCAAATCCTCAAATTTGAATTTTATTACAGAGAGTTGGTTTCAAAACAACCTTATCATTGGAGTTCAAATTTTCCTACATGGAAGATAACCGGTCCAAAACTAGTCACGTCAGAGGTTCTTCGGGGTAAGTGACCGCTTCAAATTGAGAGGAAGCTGTCATTTTTACATGGGGTTGTCATTGGAGGAGGGGCAGGTCACAGAATTAAAATAAAAGGACCCGTTCAGTGAAGCAATACGAATTTGGTCAAAATTCGGCAAGTTTTTACTTTATAATATTTTTTTTCTTTATATGTTTTAATATTTATATTTTTATTTTATATTTTTTTTCGTTAATATCGATGGAGGCACATACATTATTTCTTAATTGATAATTAGTGAATATGGTGGTATCAATTGGTTCTCAGCTGAAACTTTGGTAATCGGTTAGGCGTCATTTATTCCGTCACACTGTATTTTATTTAAAAAAAATTCTTCACATTTTTTATTAGTTTTCTATGTGCAAATAAATAAAAAACAAAAAGAACTTGTTATATTATCTTAGTACATAATAAGCAGTAAAAGTAGTGAATAAAAAAATATATATGGGACATTATCAAAAATTTTTAAGCTTTCTGAGATTGACTTTAATCTTTAGTAAGTTTTGTAGTAATATTATTTTAAACAAACGGGTTACGGGTTACAGATCTAAAATTATAAGACTTGAAACTAACATAGTGGACAGTTCCAGCACCATAACTTTAATTTTATAATCATGATTGTTGTTCAAATTTAAAAAAAAATAGAAATAAATGTAACTATGCATATTAGATAGTCTCAAAATTTAGAAAAAAGTTGGTTTTAATGAACTTCTTGAAAATTATGCAAAAATTTCACTTTTTGTTTCTGTGTTTTTATATAGCAAATTGCAATTTCTAAAAATCTTGTTCATATAGATCTAGGGACGGTGATAATTATATAATCGATCGGGACCATAAATTTAAGTCAGATATCGATGATAGTTGAAAACAGGGCACTTTTGTCAAAAACGCATTTTATAATAATTTACATAAATAGTTGGAGTTTATAATGCTTAACTGAAATGTAGAGGCGCATTAAAAAAATTCGAAAGATAAAAAATTTATGGACCAAAAAAAAAAATTCACTTCAGTTAAAAAAGGATCACAATATTAAATAGCATTGTAAGAAACTCTAATAAAATATATTTTTGTATAACATGTGGAGTAATAACTTGGATTCGATCCGCATTTTTCAAAAAACTTTTACAAATCGCTATTTTTAGTATAATGAATATTTCTTCAATTTTGCTAAGAAACCATAATATCATCAGCACTGAAAATATTGTAAATTTTATTTAAATAGCTTATTTAGTCGTAAAGCAACTCTGGGTAGATAAACATCTACAGTTAACTGCATAACTGTTCGCATTACTGTTTTTCGGTGTTTTTGCATTGGCCACATACAATCGTTTTTAATCTTAAATTATCGTTATATTGTGGAGTACCCTTCCTATACGAAGGTATAGGTCATTTTGGAAACTACCGGAATCATCTCTAAATTAGATTGAACAAAAAATCAATATGTTTTGTTATTACGCGTAATTTTTACCATAATTATTTGCAGAAAAATTTACATGTTTAGCTTAAAAATTAATATATATATATATATATATATATATATATATATATTTTATAATGGCCCATATATTTGTTTTACTTAAAAAAAAACAAATAAAAAATAGTGATAAATATTTCTATTGTGCACGAAAATATTCTCTGCAATGAGATTAAAATTTATAATTTGTTATAAAAAAAACTATAATTTATTTAACAAAATTGCATCTTAAATTGCTGCTGTTTTCTAAATACACTCGTGTACATTAAATAAAAACCTTAAATAAATAAGGAAACTCTAAGCACAATGATGAATGCATGTCAATTTATATAGAGTTTAATTTAATAAACAACAGGATGATAAATATGTGGTTTATAAACGAAATGGTTGCAAAAGAAGAAAAAAAAATATTGTATCATAAACTTTTAAAAAATACTTAGATGAATGGTGAAAAATTTTGACTTAAAAATATCTTATTTGTTAAAAAGTATTGGATAAAGTGTGTGAATGATCAACATTGTAAGATATTTGTATGCTGAGGTCAATTTGTGTATATACAAACAATTGCCAATTATTTTGTGCTTGACCAAAATCCAAAATGAAATAGAGCATATTAGGATAAAGATAACCAGCCATTCAACAAACCAACGTTGACTAAACATAAGTTTGTTTATTCGTTTTTTGCAACAACATAGATACATACTAATACATTCAATCCACACGGCTGGAGTAATGTAGAAAAAATTTATACTTATACTGCAACTGATGCTGTTAATCAGTATATATGTACTACTGGGTTATATACCCATATAAATGGCTATACATTTTACCTAATAGTTATACGCTGTCTCCTTCTATCTCCTTCACACAACTCAAATAATATCGTCCGCTAAAGCATACATATGAATTTGTGTGCTTATAAGTATATGTAGATACATATTCGAAACATGTTTTTATGGTGTTGTTTGTTTTCTGTTTATTGCTGGCTAATAAGATTTCAAGAGAAAAACCAAAATTGTTGTCAGGTTTTTCACCATGGTACTCTGCAATGAAAATTTGTGTTTATAAACCTAAGTATGTAGGAATGAATTGATGATTGTAAGGTGGGATAATTGGTCATTAACCCTACGATACATACCGGATACCCGGGTAACTTTTTTAACTTTAATATGCTCGAATTTCTTTAAAAATGAAGATATAGTCACGAAACTTCAAATCGTCACGACTAAAGTGTTTTTAAAGTTTAGAAACTAAAGAAACCTCAACTTTATTAACTTGGTCTATATATAAGATGACCTTAAAATTAACGCTTACGAGAGTCAATACTCAGGCTACCCGGGTACAACCATATAATTTTTATGTGATTTTCACTAAAATTAACTTTTATTTATAGTACTTATTATTTATTGCGTTTTGCTTCATTGAAAGTCAAAATTTAAAATTGTATTTATTTAAAACAGTGAACAAGACTGTCCATGTTAAGCAAAAGTTTAATTGCATAAAATCTGGGACCATTAGGATTTAAAGAAAAATTAGTTTCATAAGCACTCTAATTTTAAACTTTCTAGGTTATATAGGAGCTTCAGAAAAGGAATAAAAGATAGTATATGACATCATTCGAATATTTCTCACTATCGCTATTTTTCGAAAGTCTTTATAATTATTTTTTCATCCTTCAAGTTGTTTCTACGTTCATCAATATTGTCCGTGGTTTTATGAATTCTTTTTAGTTTTTTTGTATATCATGTTTAAATGTCCAATATCTTTACTCCAAAATATTATGCAAAGTTTCAAGATGTGGATGTTATTTCCGCTATTTTTGACAGGTTACATAAACTTTCGTTATTGTAGCACCAAACTTGACAAAATTATTTTGGATTGTAAGATAGTTACAGTGGAGCTTGAACGATTTTCGATGAGGAACTTGTATAGTGGATCAGGTCAGTGCCATCACTGATAACATTTTCTATGATTGTAAATCGTTATAGTCCGGCTTGGCCGATTTTTGTAGAGTTTCCTATATGTAACATATGTTTTATTTTGAATCAAATCAATGCTGTAAAATTTATAATTATAATTTATACTTCATAGAATCTTACATGTACAAAAAACATAGTGTTTACCTTATATGGGAACTACGGATTTTACGTTTATAAAAAATATTTTGTAAAATAAAATGGGGGTTTTAGCATATACAAAACTGAATTTTGTAATATTTAACCTATTCTAGGGGTAATTTTGTATGGAGGATAGATTATAATAAGTAACTATTGTATACTAATTTGAACAGAGTTCGTTGCTGCATCATCCAATTATCTTAAAAGTTGCGACTTGCAGCTTTATTTAAAGATTAAGATGAACGGATAGGCTCAAACAAACAAACAAGTTTTTTCTGTGGGAATTTACCAGTGTGCTTTTAAGTTTATAACTAATAAATAATTAAAATAAAATTATATTTTTGTATACAAAATGAGGTACCCGGTTACCCCGGGTATTGATTAACTTTATTAACCCTGGAGTTAATAAAGTATATAATAATTAGTGGTATCATTAAAGAAAGTTTCGGCTTGATATTTTATTCTTATACGAGTAATAATTTTTTTACATATCCATTTGTTTTGTGTTCTTTATACAATATAAATTAAAATAAACTAAATAAAGTTGGTGAAAATTTATCAATTTTTCATAGTTAGTAAATTATTTTTCAAAATGTGATATTGTTTCTGTGGAAATATTTAAACTTTATGTTTCAGGGGTATAACTAAGAAGAATAAGGAAGAAAGAAAGTTGGAGTAAAAAAATAGCTTAAAAAATGAAATTTATAGATCAATCTATTTGATTTTTTTCTTTAGCTTTATTATGTTTTCGATTACTTTTTTGTTGGAATGGACATCCTTTTCGAACTCTATTTAAGTTCTTACTTAGTTTTAAGTATTGTTTAAATAATGTGTTTTAAATATACTGAGCTCTGAAAAATTCAATAGATTGTCTCATTTGTTACAAACAGTCTAAACCTACCGAAGATCACTGATAATATACTTACAACTTTTGCTCAAATGGTTTCGGGAGAGTGATGTAAATTTTTTTTTTTTAATCTCAGTTGTCATTCTGTCTAAAGTGATCATTTTAGTATAAATTATGAACACATTGGTGTTTGCGAAACTATATATAGTTTTATTTATTTATTTACTTATTTATTTATTTTTTCATTATCTGCCTAATGATACATCGGAAATAAAATAATATTAGTAGAATAAACTTACTCTTCAGGGTTTTATTTAAATAATAAACAATAATATAAATGTTTAACTGACACTTTTCCACGGATTTCTCTGTTGCTTAAATTTGCAAATGAATAATTTTATAATTTACAAGTATATAATGTAAGTTGAAAATATGTGAAATTTATAAGAACGTTGCATGAAGAAATGAACTTCTCAGAATTAAACCCGGAAGGCGAAAAAAATTAATAATATGTTTCTGAATAGATATCCTCCAAAAAATAGGCATGGACTTGAAACAATCTCAAAAAATGATAGTAAAATTAAAAAGCCATGAAAAGAACCAAGAATTTTTGAAAAGTGATCGATAAGGATTTATTGGTTCAATAGTATACACAGAAAAAATAACGGTTGGAAAATGATCGGAAAATTTTACGAAAAACACTAACAAATTGTTTTGATTATAGAATATTTTTAAATTCAATAGATTTTTTGTGTCTAAAGGTACAAAATTATAGTTATAATATTATTAAGATTCTTACAATTGAAAATTTGGCTAACATAACATCCGTGTGTCTGTTTCAAATAAATTGGATGAGCACGGTAATGCAACGGAATAAAATTATCGTTGCACTTGTAAATATTGGTAGTAACAATCAAAATCAAATTTGTATGATGCTATCTTAAACTTTACCTAATTTTCAGTTGCTTCGTCAATAAATTTTGCTAAATTCGGTGTTTACAACCGAAACAAAAACTTGTTGCAAAAAATGTTTGAAAATTTGGAAAGGAAAAATTTATTAAAAAGAATTTAAAGAAAAGTAAAATTAAATGTTAATTAACAAATATCAATTGGAAATCTTCAGAGTTTCATCGTCGTATTTAAATTCAAGGGTAATTTATTTCATAATATTATGCCCCGTCAAGGTTAAATACATGCATATGTTTTTTATATTTTAAAACGGATTCCACGTCAATTCTGGAACGTCTGAATACTATGGTTATTTCTTCAAATTCTGACGCAGACTTATAGTAGACTAAGGTGTTTCAGGTTTTCTAAAAGATCGTTCATATATTTAATATAAGTGTGAATATATTATATGCAATTTGTTATCATATATGCACAAATTTTTTGGAAATAACTTGTAAACAAAATGCACATCTATTAATACTATTGTTTTTTCCAACAGAATTATTTTATTTTCTACAATTGTGAACACCATTATTTTTAGTAGCCTCAATCGAATTATACATTAGTACATGGAACCAACTAAATTCGAATAAAAAATAAAAAAATCGGTCACCTCAACGACACTGCTTTCTCTACACACAGAAAAAAGATTTGTTGCAAAATGGTTGAAGTTACAAACATTTAATGGTAAAGTTAAAATTTAATTGTTATTAAAAACACTTTTGGATTCAAATGTTTTTTTTTTTATATTAATTGCTAAAAATAAAAAAATTAGAACGGAAATTGAGTTTCTACAATTATTAAATTATTTCATTTAACAATTTTGCATCAAAGGAAAATAATTTAAATGTTTTGGTAGAAGAAACCACAGATAATTCATATATATATATATATATATATATATATATATATATTTGTAGAAAATGAAAATATAATAATATATGATTTAATGTATGATTTATGTGATAACAAAATTCGGCTATCACAAGCAAATGTTGTATCTCTGTGTGTTAATAAGAAGACTTTGACAAACGAAAAATTCGGTATTTGCTATGAATTTTTGCTTATAGTATGTAGAACCGTAAAAAAATTCGATTGACAATAAATGCAATTGTCATAACGAAAATGTTTTCTCTGGGTGTGTACTAATCAGTAGCATTACCCTCCAGACAAATTTCCTTAAACTATTGCCAAAAAGTTTACCAGTTTCAGGGAATGAAATATTAAAGACTTTGCATTTCAACATAATACTTATTTTAAACTAAAGTTCAAAAAATAGTTAAAACTTGTGCAAGACTCGCTCAAAACATGAAGTTTAAAGTTACGAAAGTATATGAATCGCATTAAAAATAAAATAGGAATCGTGGAGCAACAACCGGAGATTGTCATTTTGAAATTTTTTTTGGAGAGTATGATATGATATACGAGTATTATGAATTTAATTCGCGAAAAGAGATACATTATCAGTTATTAAAAAATACGGTTTTTGATTTTATTTTTGATTGGAACAAAATTGAAACTTTTTTATTTTAAAAATATCTACATTTTTGTTAAATTTTTTTCAATAACTGAATTAACTTTAACTAATCTTATTATCTTGTATATTAAATAAAATTCTAAAAAGTATACACTAATAATTATTTTTGTTTTGCTTAATCGTTAAAAATTGGAGTCTAAAAAAGTAAATAGTAGCAGAGAAGTATTAAATTTTAACTAGTAATGTAATTGTTTAACTAATAAAAAGTATTCCAATGAAACCTATTGAGAGTTTTGTTTAAATATAAAAATCAAAAAATGTGTAAACATTATTACTATATTATAAATAGGTTGTCAATTCTTTAAGAAATTTGTGGAATCCAATTCCAAAACTTTGATTTTTATACTCTTCTGCTTTACCCGTATGAAACTTTGTGTTTATCGCATTAGCCACTTCGAAAATTTTGATTTTAGTGATAAAGTTTATAAATTTTCATGTACATTTTAAAACCTATAGTTTGAATATTACAATCATTAGTATCTTGTACTGCTTAGAATCTATTTTACTCGTATAATAGCAACAGAATGCAGAATGTTTACATAATTAATATTTACTGCCTGTTTTTATAACACGGGCGCAAAAATGACTCGTTTAACTAATATTTAAAATAAAAACCAATTTTGAAATTTTGTTTTTGTTTTAAATGTAAGTTAAACGAATCACTTATGTGCTCGTGTTATAAAAATAGGCAGTTAAATTAGACACTTCTTTAGACATTATATTTTTTTAAAGAATTGTTGGTCATCTCTTCATGACAATAGACAATGAGTTACAAACGTAAGAGAGAATTATGTTATCAATGCTTTTTTTTAATTTTCTAACAAATCTAATTTACAAGATTATTTCAATAGCCCACCTGATTATTATTTTTGAATTTCAACACTTTCAAACTCCATATGAAAAAATAAATTTATTTTCCTTAACAGTTTGAATAATTGAACAAAAAGTCCTCTCCGAAATGTTATTACTTTGTTAAACGTGTCTTGTTTGCTAATGAGAGGTCGTGAATATAATTGTTTTCTTCGGAGAGCAACCAAAATCGTAAATCCTTGTTCTTCCTAAATATATTTCTCATAGAAATTTTGCATAACTATCGTACTTGACAATTCACCCACTTAAGTTTCCATACTCATATATAAAATTTTTAAAATATAATCTTAGTCAATAGAAGGCTTTTAGAGTGTCTCGTTTTTTGAGTTTTTAATATTAGTTTCCTTGTTTCCTTTATTTCTTTTCTGGTTCATTTTGCTCTACTTTAACATCAAGTGTTATAATTGTCGACATTATGCTCAGTTGTTGCGGGTATTGTAGCTATTATTTTCCACATATAGAGTAGGTCACAATTATAATTAACATATCGCCGCAGGAGTAACAAAAATAAATGATAAAAGATGAGAGGGAATAAAAAAACAAAATAAAAATAAATGAACAGAAAATAAGCGAAGTAGAAACTAGTTGACTTTTTAGCATTTGTTTCAGTTGTTGATAATTACTTTACTTCTTATATACAACTATGAAGTGGATATAGTAAGGAAGTGAGCTGGAATAATAACTAAATTTGAAACGTGTTAAGTGCAAGCCTGATTAGGGACAATTTGAGCAAATAAAAATTTTTATGTTTATACGTATATTTTCCGAGTTTTAAGAAAAGAACTGGGATATGTGCATGCTAATATACACTTTTAAGCTTAAGTGTCAACGAAAATTAACCATAAAACTATAATTTGTATAATTTTCATATAAACAACTTTTTAGGAATGTCGTAAAATTGCTTGGTAATGGTTTTCATTAAACTTTATTATATTGCAATTTTGGTAGTATTAAAAAGAAGAAGCAAAAAGTTGAAGTAATGCTAAGTAACAGTTAAGCGCTGTTCGTAATCTAGTTTCATTGACTTTGATGGCTTAAACAAACGAAACCATAATTGCGTTCATTTTAAAATTAAATTCAATACTTTTTATTAAACTGTATAACGGCAAAAATTTTATAGCAATTTGAGGTAATAAAATCGGTTATTGTTTTAATAAAAATACGAATAATATACTCGTAATATAATTGTTTTAAGTTTTATTTAAAAACGTTGAGTTGTAACTGTTACAAAATGACAATAAGTAACAGTTTTTTTTTAATAAAATATGCATTTTTTCTTCTTATAACAGTTTTTCGTTGCTTATAATCAGTATTGCTAGGAGCTAAGAAAAAAAAGTAAATTGAACTCTAAACAAGATCAGAAAGGCTAAATATCTCAAAAATAAGAGCAGAAGAAAATTATGATCATTTTGGATTTTTTTAAATTTAAATACTTCATTTTTATCGTACTTATTAGGTTTTAATAGTTTTTAAAGATCTTGTAATTAATTTTTAAGTTAAACGTAGAAGGGCTGCCAACAAAATGAAAAAAAAAAATGCTTAAAAATTTCTATATAATTTTGGGTTATATTTCATATGTAAAACGACCCTCTGTTTTGAAGTGATGAACTATAACTCCTTTTTTGTTAAACATTCTCAGATTTTTGGGTGATTTTTCGCTTTTATAAGATTTTTCTAAATATACTCATAAATAGTTCCTAGTGTTAATGAAGTATAATATAATAATTAATGAAGTATGTCCATAAAATTAGTTAAGTTATTATGCGAATAAATACAACGAAATGCCTAAATATCAAATAAGAAATTAAATACTTAGTGGATAAAATTTTAGCCCTTTTAAAAATCCAAAAAAAAAAAAAAAATTTTGAGACTTGGCAGATTTAGCCTTAAAAAATCTAAACTGACAACACTGTTTATAGTTTTTATTTTTATGGCCTGATAATAGTTATTTCTATTAGTATATATATATATATATATATATATATATATATGTTTGAAGCTAGAAATAGATTCAATAAGACGGGATTTTTGTAAATTCTAATACTTTGGAGGAAAAAAAAGGGTAAAAGCGGGTAAACTGTATAACCTTATATCTGCTAAACTAATATATATGTACAAAAAAAGTTTAATAGTTATCGTTATTCATATAAAAAATAATCAGACTGTCTGTTACTATCTTGAAATTCAGATCTTTCGAGGATGAAACATATTTTATTTTGGGAATCCAATATGATTTTGAAATTTATTGGATTACAATTTTGGTTACAATCATGGGGGTAAAAAAGTAAAAAAGGGGAAATTACGTTTTATTTAAATGCTTTGATAAAATTTTGATAAAATCTGAAGAATTGGTTGACTCATTTAGTCTCAGAAAATAAGGTAATGCAACGTTATTTAGAAAGCGGGCGCCAAAACGTAAATAGGACCAAATTCGGGTCATTAGACTGGTAGTTTTTGTAAAATATTTTTTTTTTTAGTAATTACAAGCGGATTAATATCTTTTCAGTAATATCTGCGACATAAGAATTTAAACACAGATAGAATTGTGAAAACTTATGTTGAGCGCATCTATTCTAGCGTGAAAAATGGAAATTAGTTCCTTATAATGGTAATTTTATAATTTTTTCAATAAATAAATAATAGATAGCTAATATGATTCTGAATGAATTAGAAATCAAGGCGTAATAGTTATTTTTTCCCTCGTATGATACAAAAGATAGAGTTTGAATCTACAAAAAGTGGGTATTTTGTATTATGTTATTCCTTTAATGGTACTTTCTGTAATTCGTATACTATGAACTTAAAAGCATGAAATTAAACGTGGACTGAAGTAAATGTGAGCAAATAAGAAGGAACGTTTTGGTAATTTACCTAGAAATATGAAATAAAAGATATATGGTTCTACGGGGATGAGAATCCGCAAGCCTTTTATATATTTTAAGTCTACAAACCCAGGGACAAAATAAGACATTCCTTACCACTAAAAATTAATAATAGAGATAAATATTCGAATATTTACCACAAAAAAACTGTGTTTTGGTACTTTACTGGTAGTATGTAAAACATATAATTTTCTTACACGATCATATCGAATATGTTGTTTTTTCAAAATCTTATTGTTCAGGGGTTAAAAAATTTTACTTTTTAGTATTTTTTTAACTATAATATTTAAAAATTTATTGTCGTTAACGTCGACGTAAAGCAATTGTATGTATATCTGCACCAAAATATTTTTACTTCGGTAGTTCGGTGATTGAGATTTTGTTACTAGTTTTTAGGAATTATACTTTAATTTGTTTTTTTTTTCTTTCTAAATAAATGAAGTTGAAAAGTTTATATCTGGTCAATGGTACGTTAAATCAGTAATGGGTTTTTCTTTTATTTTTTACTTGCTTGATAAGAGTTATTGTTATAATTTTTATTTTTTGAAACAAATTGTTTACGTTATCGTAGAACAGATATTATATAGGATTTTTTTTGCGTTTCTTATAAATAATAAAAAAAAAAAAATAATTCCGATATAATTTTTTGCAAAATTTCACATTTCTATAAATATGTTTTATAGAAAATTTTCAGCAAATTTTCTTTTAGATCACTTCGAATTTTTATGTCGAGATTTTAGTTGTACGATAAACAAATTGAATGCAACTTCAGAAACCTTTGTATATGTAAAATCTTTGGTGAAATGAAATTATATTCCTTCTTTTAAACTAAATATGTGGGACAGAGTGAATGCCATTACATTCACTCTGTCCTGTACTGAAAAAGAATCTGTTTCATTTCTTGTCGGATTTGTATAAATAAAACACTAAAATATGCTTAATTTTTATCACCTTCAGCCTATCATTTATATTACCTAGGAATACTACAAAAGACATATGTCAATAAACTTAGAAAATAATTCATTCAAATCAGTTAATCAAATTTCCAAAAAATAAAAAATTAAAATTACCAAAAAATAGAGTTCTTGCTAAAACTGCTAATTTGTATAGCCATTATAAGCAAATTTATGCAAATAAAAAACTTACTTTTCAAGTAAAAAGCTTTAAAAACTTATCCTGGTAACATCCATAACATAAAATAAAATCTTACTCAACACATCGAAATCATCCTCTCCCAAAAATGTATTATTCTAGCTTACCAAACACTTGTCTGTTTTCTTTTTGCGGATGAGAATAAAAGGAATAAAACACGTATTTGCTTTTTCTTTAAATACAAAAAAAAAAAAAAAAAACACTACACGCAGAAGATATAAAGAGTACATAATTCTTCACCCTAATTCGAATTTTCAAAAAATGCTTAAGACGTATCTTTTTTGATTAAAAAAAGTATACGATAGATATTGTATTCCCATCTTTATTGTACTAAAATACAGTCTTTCTACCAATATTTGCCTCCTAAATATTTTAATTTCTAAAAAGTATCAAAAATCTATCTGTTCATTTTCTAAGTAGAGAAAGATATGAGCAAGATATTTTTTCTAGAATATAAAGATTGGAAAATATAAATTTAGCATTTTTACCTCCAAAGCATTCAAATTTCCAAAAATCCCTTTTATTTATCGGGAGATAAATATATACATACATATAAATTTCTTACTTCTATCACAAAGTTTCCCCTTATGAATTAGTAACCATATAGTTACTCTCATTCTCTCATTCATTTCATGTTTCTAAGTTCATAGTATACGAAACATAGGAGGCATCATTAAAGAGACAAAAAATACCTGTAAGTCCCGCTTTTGTGGATTCTAACTCAAAATTATATAAAACTAACCATTAAGTACCACTTTCTTTGATTCTGGATTCACTCAGAGCCATGTTAACTAACTTTTATACCGGTAAGTTTATTTATTAAAAACACTAGAAAAGTACCAACACATTACCAAATAACATCCCATTAGCTTATTTTATGTGAATAAATGAACAATTTAGTCCTTCACATTTTAACAAAAACTACTGAATGAGCCTGAACAAAATGTAATTTCCCATTTTTACCCCTTTTTGGTACATTTTCCCCCATGACTATAACAAAAATTGTTTCCAATAAATTTCAAAATTGTAGTGGGTTTGTATACGAATTTTACCAAAATACAGTTTTTACCAGCTTTCTCCCTAAACTACCAGACACCTGTTCGTTTATTTTTTAAATAAACGAATAGAACTAGTTATTGTGCAAATTGATTGTAAACCTTATGCAAAAAAGATAATGAAAATTAAAGGGCCCTTTTTCAGAATATCCAAGAACAAAGGATATTTTTTTTCATTTTAGAGATCCATGTGCCAGAATGATATATAGCTGTTTTTACTATATGATAAATAAGAATTTCCTTTCCAATGATACCGAATTTGTCGAAATCTGACAATGAATATAAAAGTAGTTTAAGATTAAATTTTGTTAATTTTTGACAAGAAACTTCAAGGTCTCCAATATTAGGGATTTATAGAATGTGAACCGTTAGCGATATGGTATAGAGGAATAGGTTCCATTTGATGGGCAAAATTTTTTTTGAAATTATTCAATATAAATTTAAAGGAGTATTTTATTGCAGATCAGTGAATACATTTTTGGGATTTTCAACGATTGAATATTGTGTAACGGAATATTTCTTTAACAGCAAATGATATTTATGCCCTCATCGGAGGATATATGAAAGTAATTCCCAGCAGTTACAAAGGGACCGTAAAAGCAATGCAACAAGATTCTTCTGAAGTTCCGAAGGAACGCATTTTTTTAAGATAAAATAACTTTTATAAGGTAGCGTAAAAACTGATTAAAAAAAAAAATAATAATTATTATATATGCAATTTTAAGTCGAAAAAAAATCAATATGAAGGAAAATTACCTGAGTACACCATTGCATTTGCTATTACGCTATTTAAGCTATTGTGTAGTAAACCTTCATTTTTGATTTTTATTTTATGAATTTCAAATAACAATTTTTAATAATTTTTTTAAACAAAACATAAGTTGTGATTTTTATTTTGTCTTACAAAAAATAAAAATCAGTCTATGATTTTTATTTTTTTAAAGAAAAATTAAAAATAATAAAATGATTTTTTTTTTATGGCATAAAATAAAATTCTTTTGCATTTATCAACATTATTGACAAAAAACCTCGCAATTGTTATTTATAAAGTATATATAGTAATTAATCTGCGTGTCACTTATTTGTTAACGATGAATAAAAGATCTAAACTTTAGAATGAAAAGTGGTGACTTTCCGAGCGACTTCAAATTAATATCGTGAAATGTATAAATGATCCATTTGACTATGAGAATTCACAAAATATCACTCAGAAAGAGATTTTTAACTATTTATATTTTATTTTAAATTCATTTTGCTTTTGAGCAATCCTAATGTTATTTTATATTGACTTATATACTTGTTTGTACATCAAGTCTTATTAAGTTTCGGGTTCGGGAATTTCCAAAAAATGTCGTCGGGAAATTTAATATTAATTTAATATGTAGTTTTAAAATCTTATAGAAAAAATATTAATGAAAAGTTTACATAATTATACACACTAAAGGCATTTTTAGACGATAATACTGAATATTAAGATTTGTCACAAATCGATAAAAAATGATATTTTAAATTATTAAAATAGAATTTGATTTTCATATATACCAATAATGTATTTTTTCTACATTACCAAAAATAAAACTACAAAATTTTCTAAAAAGAAATATTAAAAAGAAAAATATTGAAAGAAAAATAAAAACTTAATTAAATATAACATCATTCTATTATAGTCTAAAGTATTCCCTAACGAATCTTTGACATACTGATAAAATATGAAATATTTTATTTTTCAAAAGTATTAATACTTCTCGTCGTAGAATGTTTTAAGCATAGAATACAATATTTAATGAAATTTTAAAACAATTTTTCTTTTGGCAAGTTAAGTTTTTGATTTTTTAATTGCACTATTGGTTTGTGGAAATTAATGTTAAACAAGTTTCGCTTCGAAAATTTTTTCACTGAAAACAGTTTTTTTTTTTTTTTTTTTTTTTTTTTTTTGAGATACATGTTTTATACAAACAATGAAACCGTAAAGAAATATGTACATATAAAAGTTAAAGCTTCAATACTTAACTGGGGATTTTAAAACGATTAATATAACCAATTTTAAATATTTTCCATAACTGTCTTTTACATCTTTAAATTGGAAGGAATTAATTAATAATGTAAGATGAAGATAAAATGGAAATAAAATTATAAGAAAAACTTTTTGTATTGAAACTTGAATATAGTACCATAGTTAGGGTTTATTAATACTATATTTTAATTTTAGAATAAAAATCTAATTAACCTACACATCTGAGGTATACAGTTTTTAATATAAGTTACATTGGGTACTTATTTTATTTTTATGAAATATTTAAAATTGTTTAAATCTTGAAAGATACATCATGTTTTAATATTATTTTATGATATAATAAAAATTCCATAAAATCGTGCCATTAAAGTAATTTTGTTGCAGAATTTGAAAGATTTTTAAAATTATTTTTGTATCAATAGATGTAAAGTGGTTACTAAAGCAATATTATGCAAAAAAGGTATTTTGAAAAAGTAGGTTTATATGACGTTGTACGCGTCCGTGCTTCAATTTAATTTTAATCACATATTTGAATAGTATTAAAGATTGATATTTTTTGAAAAGGTAAATATCAGTTGAGTGGAAGTGGCAACCTTAGAATTTATACTTACGAGGTGTTGAGTGGAAGTGACAAACTTTGAATTTATATTAACGTGGTATATTACATTAAAATACACACATTTATGATTTTTTAAACGTAAAGTTTTCGTAGCACTTATTTATTCAAACATATATGAAAACATATGTTTACCTTCACCATTTTTTGAAAAACCTCAAATTAAGCATAACATTTTTATTGTTACAATTTTTTTTAACTTTTTTTTTTATTTTTCCCCTTTGCTTCTGTTAACATTCTTGTTTACTTTTTCTGTTTTAGATTTGTGTTTAGTAAGAACTTGAAACGAATAAAGTAAAGTCATTGTGTACAGAAACAAGGGAAAAAATATAAAGTGCCAATGTCATTGCCAACTTATCATGCTGAGACGTAGAATATATTTTCTTACCAATAGCTTATGATTTATGTTAAAAGTTTTCTGTTCTTCATACATATTTTCCCTGAAAAAAAACGGGTAAAATATTAGTTTATGACTTCTTTTATTTTTTGTCTTCTCCCTTTATTATATGTATTTATTTTTTGCGCCTAAGCCACAAATAGTGTGTTTATTTCCTGCGGAGTTAAAAGGAAGACACAAAAGGAGTTCATAAGTATAAGTTCAATGGCTATTATTTTTTTATTTACCATTTTTTTTGCTCATTTTTAAAAACATCACAGAGAAATATGTAATAAATAAATTGAGGGAATGGTACATAAAATTTTATGTGTATGTTTTGTGTGTGTAAGAGTAAGACATTGAGTATATTATATTAAATTAATTTAATTTCTTTAATTCTTTTATGTAAATAGGTTTTAAAGAGAAGATTTTTTTTATTAATACTTACGATATTTTCTCAAAAGAAAATAACTTTCACTGAGTTTCAAAATGAGTGCTTTTTGTTAGCTGAAGCGATAAAATAATAATAGCTCAGTGAAATATCTGAACATTAATTTTAGAGGGTATAGACACAACACTTGGTTAAGTCAGCAGTCCGTATACTAATAATAAATAAAGTCTAGGATTTTACATTTTAAGTCCTCAAGGCATTTTTCTGAGACAAAGTGTTTTACATTATCAGAAGAATTACCACAATCTTCACGTACATCCATTCGCTATAAGGTCATTGAGAGATTAACTACACTAGAATATAATAAGGTGAAAAAAAGGTAAAAGTACGTAGAAGTCGTTTGAGTCACTAGTCATTACTGTATGACATGAAGAAAATTTTTAAATTAGTATTTCTGTGTATGCTGGAAATTTTAGTTATAAATTCCAATTAATTCCATAGAAATCTCAGACACGTTAGCATGCAATATTTGTGCTATGGAAGACAAATTTGTAACTCTTATTATGTCTGTTTCGACATCTTTTTTAACATTTATTATCTAAATTTTTCTTTTATATTTAATTTAAATTTAATTTAATTTCTTTATTTATTTTTACTTCTATACACAAGACTTAAAGTCTTATACTGCTTCAAAATGTTTTTATGTAACATTAATAATACTTTAGCTAGTAGTTTTGCAAAAGTTAAACAACAAGTTCGTTGCAAAAATGAAGAAATATTAGTATACCTCTTAAGTTGTGATCATAACGGGTGATAATATTGAAGGTTATTTTCAATTTTGATTTGCTAAAAGCGAATAATTCATATCCGCAGTGTAATGTTGGCATTATTTTTGCAAGTAGTATTCTTATTTTGATATGTCTTCAATATTGTGTTTTCCAGAGAAAACAGTTAAGATGATTTAGTTCAACAGCTAATATAAATTAAGCCGCGAGTTCATAAGGATCTACGTATCCGATTCTCACGTTTTATACGACCAGCTTCAGCCATCAGTATTTACTTACTTGGGGTGATACAGAAAGCATCATTTGTACACTCAACATCAGTGGGGAGACAAAATAATTATTGAGTGCTTATGTCTGACGAGTATAAATTTCATATAAATGTTCTAAACTGGATTTTCACTTTTGTAGTAAGACCAAATCTCTCTTATGATTCCTCGGTATGGAGGTGATAATTAGAACAAAATGACATATGAATGTTACAGCAAAGACACTATGACGTGCTTTGTAGAATAATGGCAAAATTACCATGATAATCACGCAATCAGTATAGAAATTTCTCTACAGAAATTGTTGATGACCCATCAAACTTAAGTATCCAATTCTAAATAATTGATGTTATTTTATCAATTGGTAAACTAGAAGAAGTAGAGTGAATTCATCAGATATATTGAGTGTAAAGTTTAGAATTTGTAAATTTCTCGTGATAGGTATTCTTTCCCATCATCCTGTTTATTTCATTAAAATCAACAACAAAATTATTTTAACCAAAATGATTAGGATTTATAATTAAAATATTCCGATTTTGTTAAAAATTATTTATATTTAAAGTAGTTTTAAAACCAAGATGATTCTTTGATGCAAGAGCAACTAAAAGGGATTGTGATTCTTGGAATAAATTTCTACTAAAACTTGAGATATTATACTGTTTTAATATAGCACCACGAGGTCTTCCGTTTTTTTCGCATGATTTTAAATTTGGAAATTTATCCTCTGTAAATCTACTAACTCATACGGCATTTAACAAACTGGGTATTTATAATAACTTAAATAGTTACTTGCAATGTTTCCAAGAACATGGCAACCCTACAGAAGAAGTTTCACAATTAATATTATTTATTGCTAATGCTATGCGGAATTCTATCTTAGAAAAGGTTGATAAGAAAATATTAAAGCATGAATTCACTTAATGGATAAATAAACCCTACAATCCTTTATAATATACAAAAATAAACTTTTAAAGTTAAGAAAAAAAAAAAAACGGAAAACTAAGGAGTTTGACAGGAGATTAAAGAGAATAAGTAATGTAATTGAAAAAGCATGTAAAGTGCAAATGAATGGCTGTTACTTTAATAATTTTTAAAAAATTCAATTCAAAATTCATTCAAATTTTTAGATGAGAATCTGGGTAGAAAGACTAAAAATCTAATATTATTAAAAGACTGCATCGGAGGAATATAGCTGTATAATTAATACATCCATATATCCTGACAAATTAAAAATTGTAAAAATCGTTCCAATACCTAAGGAGAAAAATGATACTGAAGTTAATAAATTTAGACCTATAGTCCTTCTGCCAATAATTGATAAGATTTTTGAAAGAATTCTTTATAAACAACTGTCATCTTATTTGAAAAATAATAATTTGTTAAGTAGATTTCAATATGGTTTTTAGAAGGGATGTGACACGGAGGAAGTTATAGTGAATGTGGTTAACAATATATATTGCAAGGCTTAGATGGTGGTTGTAGTGGTGTTACCGGAATTTTTTATGATCTTTCAAAAACTTTTGGATTTAGTAGATTTTAGTATCTTAGTCCAGAAGTTGAAATATTATGGAGTTAATGAAGACACATTACGACTTTTAAACAATTACTTAATAAAAAGTAAGCAATCTATTACAATAGAAGATTACAAAAGTAAAATCGAACAGGTTGATTATGGAGTATCTCAAGGAAGCATTTTAGAACCATTGCTATTCAGTGTCTATGCAACTGACATGTAGAATATTGGATTACCTGGGAAACTGCATATGTATGCAGATAATATATGCCTTTCGTTCGTTACACAATTAAAAAAAAAACGCACATACAATTTTTTTAAACACGTTATAAACCGTATTTATTATTGTACTTAAACTATATTCTAACGAATTCAAGGACGAACAAAAAACGCGTACCGTACAGTTCGCTGAATACTTGGATGGAGGGGAGAACCACTCAAATCTTTACTATTCAACAGCCAGACAAATATAATTTTGTTAAGCTGACGGAAGTATAACACCCTTCGAGTGTAAATAAATTTATTGGCTATAGGACAAGTGTTTTGAAATTCGGCAGAAGTTCAAATCGTAAAATAAACAATTTTTCCCGAGGAAGCATAACTCCCTGTCAGAAAAAATAATGTCTTACCCCGTCGACAGCCACACGCTAACTCTCTAACTACCTTCTGTTATACTCCTCTTATAGTGTCAAGTAATGAAATTGCTGATAAAATCACACTGGATTGAATCGAGCAATCTAGAAGGATAAACACTAATCAATAAATGTAGTCAGAATGAATTCAGAATATTATTAAATCAGATGAAAAATATGCCGTTAGATCATAGGGATTATCCAAATTAAAATTTTGAAAATATTTTTACTTAAGCACATATTTTTAATAGGTTAATATTAAGAAGAATATGAAGAAAAAGAACTTCTAAATTTCGTTCCATATAATAGAATTTAGAATTAAGAATATTGTAATTACGATAGAAATTTAAGTTACGTATTATAATTCTATAAACTTGTGACAATATTTACAACTGACATTAAAAGACACGAAAAATGCTGAAGACGATTTGTAGCGGTCTATAAAATGTATTTCATTCTGCTGATATTAATAAGATGAACTAGAGTCTGAATAAATCAAAAATTAAAACCTATAATTTCAAAAATTCTTAAAATTTACTAATAATTTTATCTAAGAATTGGGCAATAACTTCAGTTTCTCTCACTAAATAATTCGGAAATAAATATATATTGTTTTTCATATTAAATATTCTTATATGACAAAAAATTCTATAGCCCACAGTTAGATTTCTTCATCAAATGCAAGAATTATTTTGTATCAGTTTTTGTGTTAAAAGTACATTAAAACTTTTACATTTATATTAAATTATTTTTCAATTTAACTTATCATTTTATAAATCTTTAATTCCCCTCATCTATTTTTCTTGGCAAATTTGCCTTTTTTAATATGAAAAACATCAACTGAGTTATAAATACAAAATACAATACACAATTTCTTTACAATGTCACTTACGTCGTGTTAACTTCTATTTCCTGTTTCCTTTTCTGTTGTTTTTTGTTTTTCTTTGAATCTTGTATTTTTTATTTAAGCTTATTATTTGTTTGTTAATAGCAATGTTATTCTTTCTTTTTTCATCACTGTTATTATTATTATTATTGTTGTTGCTTCGTATTTTATATAAAATTACAACGTATGCAACAAACTCGTATATAGGTATATAGCTTACTGTGTGGCATCTACAACATATGCGATTCCTTTCTTTTTTCATACAATTTCTTACCTTTCATTTCAACTTGACAGTCTGTATACACATAATATTTCTTTTATATTTAACATTTTATTTTATATATTTTTTGTGTTAATTTACGTCATGTATTTCTTCTTTTCGTTGTTGGTTATTTTTTTTTCTGTTCTTGTATTCAACGATTTTGTATTTTATTCTGTGACTCAACTTGATTGAATTATTCCGCTTCATGTAAACATTTGCAACAGCAACAATATCAGTAGTGGCAGCAGCAGTAAAATTATCCACATCAGCAAAATGTGAGAAACATGTGAAATAAATAAGCGAGAAAATGTAGAAAACAAAAAAATAAAAAAAAGAACTGTAGCAGATTTGCACATGAACACATTTACACAAAATTCATTTAAAACTAGCTAAAAATGGAAAGAAATAAAATAACAGAGTCGTTAATTTATAAATTCATTTTTTTTTCTTGTTTGCATTCATTTTACATTTTTTGAATACTCAAGCTTCTTACAATGTTCATATGTGTATGTGTTAAAAAAATGTTGACTTGGTTAATTAAGTTAGTATAAACATTTCTATGAACAATTTTATTTCATTTATAAAATTCTTTTTTGCAATATCATACATTAGTGTATGCCGATATGTCCAATGTTATAAAAGGCCCTTATTGCAACATATTTTCATATTGGATTAAAATGAAAAACATTTTTATTTTTTTTTTAGTTGTTTTTTAGATTTTCTCATTTTTCTAACAAAAAAATAATAATAATAAAAGGTTCTGATGTAAAATAAAAGATATCGTTACCAAAAATGCAAAATGAGACTGTAAATCAATTTTTGGTTTCTTACTGATGAAAACTATATATACACAAAAATTTCATATTCCTATCTTCAAAAATTACGTAATTATTAACAAAAATCAAAAGGACGTAACACCAAATTTATAAGCGAAAAGGTGGTAAAAGTTGTTGTATTTATTTTTGCTTTAAGTAAACGATTAAAAAATTTTACTGTTTACTGTTTTAACTGTATAAATTTTAAAGGAAAAAATTAAAAATTATGGTTGCGGCCTTTTGAATTTTCATAATATTTTTTGCTTTTGCTGTAAAAAATTAAAAAAGTGTTGTTAAGGCCTTTTGTATTTTAGATATGTTAAAATTCATAACTTTACATTTTGCTTAAATTAAATATAGTTCTTAAAAACCTTTCATTAAGTACTAAAATCATTTATTGTTCATTTGGAATAATTATGACAAAAAAATAAAAAATACCCAAAATGCAGTTTTCCGATGAAAATCGTTCTCGTTTGTAGTAGTATACCAAGTGCCAAAGTTTGTTTTCCATTGCTGAGCCATTTTAGTAAGTATTTATCGCTATACAATAAGATTATAATAAATATTTTTTCTGCAACTTTAATAAATTTTTTTGCAGTTTTATTTCTATATTCCAAAGAAAATGTAATAAATGCTGATTTTAATTTAAAACTTTTTTTCTTACTTTCTGACATTTTCCAAAAAAGGAAAATTATAATGGTGAACATATGTGCACCTTAGTATGAAAACTATAAAGTTTTCGGCAACCCTTAAATTTCATTAAAAACACATCTGGTTTTTATTTTTAACTTTCTCATTTCAAATCTTTATTAAAGAAAATACAGTACAAACTTTCTTAGAAATTAACATTTTCCGAAGAAAATATAATATAAATATATTTATATAAAGAAAAAACTTGTAAACTGAATTGTTATTAATGTGCACACCAAAAACGACGTATAATAACCGAACGACAATACCAAGAAGTTGCAAGAAGTTATATAGTTATATAAATTTATATTAGAGTAACTAATTATTTAAGAACCTATTTGGAAGCACATATGATAACTAGTTGCCTCTAATGACATCACCGAATAAATAGTGTAGTATTGTTATAATAGTGTTTTAACTTATTATTTGGTAATGCCATAAACTGGAAGTATTTTGTGAAAAAGAAAACTTAAACATTTGAAGTGCAAATTACCCTATTTTATTAACTTGAAAAAAGTTAGAGATTAGACGAATTAAAGGTACATTTATAACAAAATACATCCGAACTTATATATACAATACCTTTCATGATATGAATTAAAACGTATTTTTTATTAGTAAATTTTAAATAACTTTTAAGGAGCAAATTTGTTGAAATTTTGCATGGCAAATTGATTTTTTTCACCAAAAATTTCCGAATAACTCTCAAACTATGGAGCGGATGAAAAATAACGTTAAGTAAACTTGACGTTGCTTTTAGTCGTCATATTTTGGTTTATCTGAATTATAAAAACCGATCTCGTGTTATGCTAAAGTGACTCCGTAAAAAGGAGCAAATATTAAACTTGCCCATAAAAGAAATTAATACCTGAAAAAAAAACGGAAAGCAGATTTCTGTTCAGCACGACAAATTCCATTTAGTCCACCTATTTTTGTTTAAAGGAGAGAACAAAAATGTTTTTTGCAACCAACATTATAATATATAAAGACATTTTTCTATACATACAATACTGTGCAGAAGGAAATCAACAAAATTAGGGTAAACCTATGAATTGTTTCATTTTTTACAATATCTAGTTTACAACAAAGATAATTTTACGACATTATATACATATTTAAGGATTAAGAAAAGCATAAACTTTTAAAGAACTTTAACTTTGCCTATTAACAAAAATGGGAATAATTCATATAAGAGTGTGCACAGCAACAACAGATATTGATATTTTTTAGTCTGTTTCCATATTTTATATCTGCTATAAAACTAAATAGTTTTGGTGCGATTAAATTGTTAACTGATTTCTCTAGAACAGTTTTAAATAAAATTTGTTGACAATACAACACTTTGGAATGCAATAATTTTAATACAACATAAAAAAATCTTCCATAGGGTTTTGCGTATACGATTTAGACCACATGTTGTTTTGAAACCAATCCTTCGGAAGTTTTAAAATGTATTTCGCATTTTTCCCATGCCAAACATACTTTGCTACTAATGATGAAATTTGTTTACATTTTAATAACCTATCAACTTAAAAAGATCAAAATTTTCTTCGATTGCTAAAGAAAAGAACATAGTTTATTCACTAAGATTCAATTACAGTCATAATTACATCTTGTCTGTAGATAAATTCATTGTTGTAGAGTGTTACCAATTTATTGTTACGTTTTTACCTTTTAAAAACGGTTGTTTATTTCCTTTAAATAAACTTGTACTTTGATTGCAAATAACAGCAGTTTAGTAGTTTAAAAATTGTAACGACTCTTTATTTTATTTAAAAATTTACAACAATACAGTTCAAATATTTACTTTGTGTTCTAATATAAACACACACTTAAATTACACGCTTTATACAGCACACTTTAATAATGTACAAGATTATACAGCCAAGGCAGTTAATATGTCTTTACTTACCGACGCTTCCAATTAGACTGACTGAATGGTGTTCTCACGGCCAATTTATATACACTGTATTACCTACTAGATGTTTCTTGAAAGCTCTATTTCTTTCTACAATGTTCTTAACGTACAAACTAGAGCTTTTGATGTTGATGTTAGCAGCTTAAACATTTAGTGTTGCCATACTTAAAAACAATGGTGAAAGATTTTATTCAATGTTGTACGTTTTGAACTATGTTAATAATTTTTACAGCTATGTTAATTGCTGTTAACATAAACGGAAATGTCTGGAAGCATTGAGAAAGATTTAAAACGGACGTTAAAACCGTTATATTTGAATTCAAGTACAATTTCGTAACATTATTTTAGTAAAAATTGAACGAAGTTTTTAGCGGAAGTCTTTTACATGCGCTGAAAATCATAATTTTTTAAATTGTGCTTCCAAAATAATTGTTTACCTTAATTAACTCGTATTTTATAATTCTTAGTATAAAACAAGGTTACTTTCCGCTTTTTTGTTTTTTTTTTTATTATTCTAAACAAGCTTAAAATTCATTGTATCAGAATACTATCACAAATCGTAATTTTTATTAATAAGAATGGAAAAATAACAAAAAAGGTATAAATAATGCTGTATTCACATTTTTTATTATAAAACTCCCATTAGCTTAAAAAAAATCGCAATAAGCTTAAAAAGCTTGTGCCATATGTAAATTTTCTTGCTTTTAATGTGTATGTTTTCATACGGTATTTTTTTTCGTAAAAAAATACACATCTTCAAAATTACAAATATTTTTAATACCTAAATATGTTAATAATTTTAAGAGTTTTGTTATAAATTGATTACTTTAAAAATAATTCAACATTTAGTATAATCCCAATTTTTTTGCTTATGTTCTGCACAGTACTGTGCAAATTCACGTGATTCTTTGCTCAATTTTATGTAGATAATATTTATATTGATTTTAGTGTAAAAATTTTACAAACCAGTTTCAAGTGTACAAAAACTGAAAATTTCTTACATTATTTTTAACACTTTCTTTTAAATAAACATTCTATTTTAATCTTTCTAAATAACAAAAATAATCCAAAGTATTTCAGGCAATTGTTCATAAATGTGAGAGTAATGTCAAGTGCTTTAACTTGTATATACAGCCTTCTTTTTATAAAAACTAAAGGCAACAATTCGACACGAGTTTACTTCAGAAATATGTGCATTAGTTTTATAACTTTTTCTGGACCTCAAAATACCGTGTGGTGCCACATTATAGTTAAAGTTATCCTGATAATAGAAGCCGATCGTTTTAGTCGATTTAGACAAAAAACTTCACACACCTTATAAGAATTCTAAAATGCTTTTGTACATTTTTTTTAATTTTATATAAAGCTCTAGGTATTTAAGTTGCAAAACTTGTTTATTAAGTTTACTCGAAATTACTTCTTTATATTCCTCTTTCACCTAAATATGAAAAATGTTGTAATATGGTCAAGTATTCAGAAAAAAAAAATACATAGAACTTATCGATTATATTCGTAGAATAAAATACAAAAATCTCATTAGAAATAAATTTAGAATATTTTTGCACATATTTTTTGCCAAATTGGTAGGAAGTGATTTTCATTTAAATTTGCATCATAAAATGTTAAGAAGTTTAGCTATTGAAGAAAAGTATATAAAATAAGGAATTAATAAATTATTTTGTATACAAGTTTTATATTAACAATAAAGTTTCACAGAAATTGCCCAGAAAATTTTCGTAAAAGTATTTCATATCAAAAACGACATTGAAAAGTGTGAAAACTTAAACAATTTGGCAGAAAATGTAAAATTTCCAAGACAACATTATTTCTTTTTTTAATGATTGTTAATAATTAATATCATATTCCCTTATACTATTCTATACTCTATATACCTTGCTATGGTATTTTTGATATTTGCAAAAATCGAAAAAAATTATAGCTCTAATATACAGTCTATTATCTCCTTTTTATTCTAACTAAAGGCAATAATTCGACACGAGTTTACTTTATGTGTGTATTGGTATAAAAGGGATAAGAAAACTACCACAGGAACATATTCTTATACGTTGCTTTTAGCACAAAACAAAATAATAATATTTGTGGGTGTAAAAGATGAACCATAAAAATTTGGTAAAATATTTACGACTATACAGGCAGATAAACATATTGATCTGTTAATGTGCTAATGGCAAAAAAAAGAAAGTATTTAAATACAGCAATAACAAATAAAAAATTGGCCTCTGGGGCTTGCATTGAGAATAAAAGAAAATTAAATTCTCTTTGTTGAACATTCACTAAATTTAATTAAATATTAAAATAAACTACAATTTGTTTAGCATTGTCCTCATTTAGTATTTTTAGTGTGAATTTTTAATGGAATCGGAATACACCTATACGCAGCGTTACCGTTTCGCAACTTTAGTCACTAAATTCCCCTTTTTTAACCACCTGTTCACTTTTTTCCCTTCTTTTAAAATGTAACTAAATAGCGAATTTTTTTAGACTATATGATAAATGAAAAGAAGTTAAGTTTTTTGCAATATTTTGACCCATTATATCCAGCGAAGAAATTAACTATTTTGAGACTGTATCACAGTATAGTGATGTAAAAATAAATCTAGAAGTATAAATAAATTAACCGAAACTATAAATGATGAAATTTATTAACAACTATTTGAAACATCAAATGCCGAAACTTTTTGTACCGAACTGGGAAAATGAAAAAATTGATTTGATGAATACTAATATCCTAATTTATATTTTCACTTTGATTCATAGCAATGCCTCGGCGGAAGGTCCTTTTTATAAATTATCACCAACGAAAAATGAATTGTCTAAGCGACTAAGATCAACACTTGCGAATTCAAGTCCTAAATTTGTTAAGCGAGGATTTACAAGACTGAAGTCCGAATGAAGACCTCGTACAAAAGTACAGAAATTTAGTTAATATTTCATATTTATGAAATGTTAACTAAAAATCTTTAACTTTTCAATACTAAAAATTAATTAAAGTAAATTACTTCGTTATTAATAATATTGACTTTCGTAGTTTTTCTTAAAATACACCATGTTTTTAATCAAATAAACACATTTTAGGTATTGAAGCAGTTTGCCCTTTTTTTTATCGAAAAACATCCCCTTTTTTGAACACTTTTTAAAAATTCTCAACGATAACTCTGTCTATATGCTTGCCGTACTTTTTCAATTTAAAAACTAAAAATAATCATACGCTACGTATTCAATTAAATTTGTTTATATCTGTACTTCATTTTATATCATAATAATCATACGTCTAGTTTCACATGGTATTTATTTTGACATAAGAAAGATGCTATAGTTTTTTGAAAAATTGGTTTAAAATCAATCATACGGCACATTTATCTTTGAATAATTACGACACAAAGTGTGCAATTCAAAAAATGTAATGAAAATAATTAGGGAAATTCGGAACGGTTGTTCCGATTCTAATGAAATTGCACATAGTGGGAGCACAGGGGAGGGTCCAAAGAGTCCCAAAGTTAGATACTTCGGGTATAGAAATTTTTAAAAACGATCCTGATTCCTTATATCTGAAAGATTTTTCTATAAAAGGATTCTGCTGGTCGAGGTCTATAAAAACCATCCAGGTGTGAATATTTTATCTCTCTTAGTTTAAGAGATATTAGGCTTCAAAGATTAAATTTTTTACTTTTTAGCCTGTCTTGGTGAAGTTTTTGTCCCAACGATGTGTCCAGATTTCATCCGGTTTTTTATTTTATTTTACTAACAGCAAATAGTGCAAAGAAAGAATTAAAAAAAAAACAATTTATGAAGTCAAAAAAAGGCACAAACATCATTTTAATTTGAACTTTGTAAAAAAGTCGATACTTCTGTTTTTTTTTTGCCAGAAAAGTGCTTACATTCTTTTTCTGTTATGTACAGATTTTCTTAAGTAACATATATAATATTAATATATTTCTGAAAAACAACTAAACATAAACTAAACATAAAATATTATTAAAGGAAAAACTTTTTAAAAATTTATTTTTACGAGAGCTAGGGTTTTCCAATAAGTTTTAAATTTTTGCTCTAATTTCTCAAATCACAAAGCTAGAATCAAAAAAGTTATACTTCTCTCATAGTCTAATATATTTTTGATTTCTCTTGTAATACAAATATTTTTTCGACGATATCGGTTGAAAAGATATAGCAAAATAAGTAAAAATCCCATTTTTGCATTTTTTTTTAAATTTTTGATAAATCTAAAAATAACTTTACAATTAAGCATTAAAAGCTCTACTTAGGTGTAAAATTTTGTTAAAAAAATCTTAAGTAAACATCAACAATATGCACAAAATCCCTCAGTACCTCTTCCGCATATTTTCGCAAAAAGTCTTGAAAGAATTTTCTTATTATAAACATTATTTTATACTTATGAAAAGACGATAATATGGCCTACACAGTGATGTATAATTTTACTCATATAGTTATCGTCTTCACAATTAGTAGGTAACGTAATCGCTTAGGTAATATTATTCGCTGATTAATCATGTATACTAGACCTAAGACTTTCATTGACAAATATTTTGGAACAGAGCGTCCCTGCTCTTTTTTTTTTTTTTGGTACGAAATTTTTTCATTTGTTAAAACCAAACTTTACCTATATAATTTTGTAGAATAATTTTTATTAACATATTTTTCTGCTTTTTCTTTGTTTTTTTCTTTTTTTTTTTGTGTTTTTTATTTGTTAGGTTTAATTACACAAGTTCGAAGTGTAGAAGGAGGTATTATTTGTAATATCTTGGTGAAACTGCAACCTTCTAAGATGATTGGAACATGTTCCTAAACGGTAAGTTTTTAATGATTACAAATCTTCGAAAAGATTAAAAAATCTACACAATGTTAGTCCTACATATATGAAACAATAGTTAAAGCAAAGTTAATTAACAAATAATTCACGATTTTCAATAAAAACATTTTCAATAAAAAGAAATTAACGATTTTCTAAATATGCATTAACTCAATATAGAGCATCAACTTGCATGAAGAGTTTGCAAATGTTCCCCCGAAGATTATAGACTGATGCGTCAAAATCTAATCTCCAAAATATTTGTGATCAATTATTTCGCTATCGTTTGCTGTATCGATTTTGAAGTAATTCAAAAAATATGATTTTCAATCAACACTGTATGCAATTTTTAATTTTTGATCAAAAAAATTACAAAATATAAAAAAATTAACACTCGGATGTCGTTGATAGCATGATCTTCCGACTTTTTGCCTAATCTGATTTAATAAAAATAAATATATAGCACGACTAACATGAACTGTATAGCATGACTAAGATGAACTATATAATCGTTAGGAGAATATATTTGCAGATGTAATATTTTCCTGGAATGGACACTATCCACTTCTATCATTTATAAAGGGGGTATTTATAAAATGAATAGTTCAACTTCATTTATTTTTTTTACGATGTGGAACAATTATCCTGATATAAAATGGTTTTATTTTTTTAATTTTGTAGAAAATTATAAATAAACAAATCAATACTTATTACGTCTAATTACGACAATTTAAAGCCACATATCTTTAGACCATTATACACAGTTCGTCCTTAAGAATAAAAAAAAAACACAATTTCATATTAAATATTAAATAACAACAACAAATTTTATTATTATAATCTTCTCTAAGAAAATTAATTTTATTAACTAATATGTAAAATTATTTACATAGGTAAATTTGTTGGAGAATTTTATATATGGTATTGCATAGGTAATTTTGTAAATCCTAAACAGTTGAGATATTGGTGGTCTTATGTATGACTAGTATCGAAAATCTTTACATAGGTAATCAAATCAGCACAAAGTCGAGGTATTATATTTTTAGTACATGACAGGTATTCAACGACTTTTAGAAACTGTAAAACTTTGTAGCAAAAGTTGCAATGACTACATATAATATAGTTAATAACGCATCACTTCCTTTTCATTTCATTTTTTGAATCACACACTGGGAGATAGCACATACTTGCTCTATTGAAAAATATTTAGTTAAAATTTTCATCTTCTAAACAACAGGGAGTCCACAACTCACAAGAGGTGGGGTTGAGGAGACTATTAATTTAAAGTTACAATTTAAAGATTTTTTATTTAAAAATCGATAATTTAGTAAAAATTTAAATTATTTGATCAATATGAGATCAAAAGTAAAGAAGATAGTAGATAGATAGAAAAGGTTGACGTGATACCACATGTACCACATCACCACCCAGAGACCGATCTCGGTGAGTCCCTTCATTGAAAACTATAGGATACAGAATACAAGAAACAGAACACAGAAACTAGAAAAATACGAAGAGAAAAAAGGTAGGAATTGAACAGAATCATATAAGAGGATTGACAATGTAGCCAATAACTCTAGGGGTGTAACCCTGACTCTCCCTTAGATAGTCGATACCTATGACAAAGCCTATGACGTCTACAAGCTCTACGTCTCGAACGTCACTCAGCCCACCGATTAATTGACTGCCCAGCAACTTCATCCTATGATGCTGCAATCGTGGACAATGGCACGTAATGTGCTCAATAGACTCGATCTCGTCGACGTCTCCACATATTCTACAAAAATCGGAATTGCTAGCGTCCCATCTAGACCTCATCCTCCCTATCAGACAGTGACCCGTTATGGCTCCTATCATGATTCTTCAGTTCCTCTTACTCAAGCCCAGAAGAGTGCTTGTGCCTGTCTTGTCGAGTGCCGTCCACAACGCCCTCGACACCTTACAGTCCTCTCTACTCTCCCAAGCAGAATTGGTTCTGACCAAGATCCAATCATTGATCTTCCCAAAGAAGAAACTTAGTGGGGGTTTTACAATGGTTTCCCCTTCCTTTGCTGCATCTTGCCTTGCCAGTTCATCAGCCAATTCATTGCTTGATATATTGCAGTGGCCAGGCACCCAGCAGAGTCGCACCATATAGTTTTCCATCAGTTCTCTCAGTGAACTCCTACAGGCAGCAACTAGCCTGGATTTCACCATATGTGTCCCCAAGGCCTTCGAAGCCACCTGACTGTCCACATAGAGAGTAACCTCGGCACCCCTCACAACGTTCTGCCTGATTAATTTTGTGGCCTTCAAGATGACGAGCTGCAGTCATCAGGAAATCTAAAAGAGCCTTTCCGATCTGTGCCCATAATATAGACTCCCGCACCAGTACCTATGTCCATCTTCGATCCGTCCGTGAACACTGCACAACCCTCATACAGTCTCTCAGTGCCGGACCAAATCTCCCTATCAGGTATCACCACGACAGGATTTACCCCAAAGTCCGATTCAACGGCCATGTATTCTGATGACCTCATGGAGTTCAGATTAACCTCACCATAACTGATCTCGTATACGACGCTGTCGTGACCTGCTCTCGATGAACCAAATAGTCCTAGTTTCTTAAGTCTCAGCAGACTCCTTGCGGCTATACCCTTAACAAACTCCTCAATGGGTAAGAGATGAAGTATGACATCCAGAACCGCTTGTGTTGTATTTCTCATTGCACCTGTAATGCCAATCGAAGAACACCTCTGTGCCTTCGACTGAGGTGTAAATCCAATTTAAAACTTTTGGTTTGAGTTCCCAATTCTTGCCTATGGAGTTTCTACAAGCATAGTAGGCATTAAGGCCACGTTTGAGTCTCTCCTGAATATTCCTCTTACCAGTTCAGCTTACTATCGAGGAATACCCCTAGATATTTAGCTGAGTCGGAAAGTCTTAGTTCAGTTCCACATATTACCGGTAATCTAAAATTCTATACCTTGTACCTTCTAGTAAACACAACAAACTCTGTCTTTTCCGGATTCACTTTCAGCCCCCTATCAGCTGTCCAAGAAGACAGTTCACCCAGCGCGGACTGCATGATCTCACTGATTGTGGAAAGAAATTTTTCCTTTACCAGTATGACCACATCATCAGCATATGCCACGATCTTCCGTCCCCCGCTGTCAAATTGACGCAGAATCACTTCGACAGCCAATAGCAGGGGTGAGAGCATTCCCCCTTGCGGTGTCTCCCTAGTCACCAGTTTCCTTAAACATACTCCAACCAAGCTCGAGTTGATAATCCTGTTGCTCAGCATGAGGATTATCCATTCGATCAAGAATTCTAATGTCTTCAAAAGAAAAGATGATAGGTCTATAATCCTTGGGTTTCGAGTGACATGTCCTACCACCTTTAGGTATACCTATCACCACCAACTCGAACGAACCACCAACGGTACGTTCTGCAACATGGCCGGAAAAATACCATCCGGGCCTAGTGACTTATAAGGTTCGAATGAATTCACCGCTCATGCAACTTTCTCATTCGTAAGCAGGTCTCTCACTACCGTTTCACCTATCCCGATGGCGGACTCTGTGATGAAGTGCTCTTCCTCTCCTGATCCTTCCATTAATGGATCCTTACAACCCGGAAAATGGGTTTCCAAAAGCACATCAAGTGACTCAAAACTAGACTCCGTCCATGAACCATCTGATCTCTGGATACTCCCCGGAATATTAGGATCCTTCGACAGTATCTTTCTGAATCTGGATAGTTCATTGACAGAGTCAATGGTCTCGCTGATCTTAATCCACGAGGCCCTTTTAGCTCTTCTAATGTCCTTTTTGTACTTATTAAAACACACTCTATAGGTGCCCCAATCTTCGTCACTACCAGTTCTATGGGCCCTGTTATACAGCCTGCCAACTGTGGTTCGTTGAACTGTAAACTCCTCTGACCACCAGACCGGCTGCTTCTTCTTACCCGGATAGCTCACCGGGCAGTTGAGCTCATAGCTACTGATAATAGACCCTGTTACCTTTCCTACCACTTCGTCAAGATTATCTCTAGACATAAACTCACTCCATAAACCACCCTCCAATCCTCGACTAGGTCCCTAGAGTTAGTCAATGTGATATCTATTACTAAATTCCTATCCTTCGTTCTGAACGTAGGGGTATCTCCCCTATTACAGATTAAAAGATCATTTGCAATAATGAAATAAAATATTGACTCAACTCTTTTATTAGTATCCCTGCTACCCCATTGACTGTGGTGTGCATTAGCATCGCAACCGAGCAATAGACGTACTCCATTCTGTCTTGCATACTCGACTAAGGTCCACACCCTGTCATCCGGTAGTTCCGTCGCTGCATAGGGCATGTATAGCGAGGCCAAGGCCAGTTTATTACCTCCTAACGCCTCTCCCTGAACGACCGTTAGGTCTCCATAACTGAAGGAGTTAAGAAGAATTAATTTGATTTCAGTCCTCACTAGGACACAAGTTCTTACCTTATCCTTAGTGGACGGCACGAATAATTTGTATCCTTTAGCCCTAAGACCACAGACCTGGTTATTATTTAACCAAGGCTCTTGGATCATCTTGAACATCTGCTAATCGCGGCTTTCAGGAACTCAAAGGTTCCTTTATTCCCGCAACAAACAGGTTTGACACTCCTTGTACAGTCTGCACCCACGAAGGCTATTTCACCCGGCCTGTGCCTTGCCTGGAAGATTTCGTTCATAAGCCTATCTTCAATCAGCCGCCACATTTCTTTGCTAATTCTCCCATCTGAATCAGCACTGTCAATGACTGCTGCTTGAAAAATGTCCGACTTGGACGAATCCTTCACCTTTTTGGACGATGAAGGTTGATCATCACCAGATACTACCCGCTTTACCACTCCCTTATGAGAGTCTTTAAGTGGGCCACTTGGTGCCTTACTCTTCGCCAATGGTATCTGCTGGTCATCCCCAGACCTCACTCTTTTTATGGTTCGCTTAGGAGGACCGTTAGAAGAGTCTTGGAGGTAGAGGATATCTCATCTCCAGGCAGAGCTCCCCTAATGGACCTCATCTGAGAGTCCTTAGCGCCGTTCTTTGCCTTTTCAAACCTCGTTCGGTTGCGGCCTATTGGAAGTACTAAAGCTTCATGCCGAACAGTTGTTTCGGCCAAAGGCCTGGACATGCCTGATGCCCCGAATGAGCTCTCCTGCTTCATAACCAGTGATGTTGCAGTGACTGCAGTTCCTTTCTCCTTGTCCCGATCAAGAGCAGAGAGAACAGTTGTCTGTTGTCTCTGCTCATCGGACTCAAGAGTCAGGTCCTCCCCTTCGTCATTTTTCCCCTTAACCTATTTGTTTTTGTTAATCTATCTTCATCAATTTTTGTCCCACCAGTAGGCACGTAAAATATAGGCCATCTCGAGCAGCGACGGCGTACGCGGACTAGGCTGTAATACAACTGACCCTTACCATCAGCATCAGAGGGGAGCTATTCTCGATTAGTTTCTTTTCGTACTAACTAATCATTCAGATCCTCGGCACTGCTACCTACCACCTTGATCTTAAAAAAATTTGCAAAAAAAATTAAAAAATTGTGTGCAATAAAAACTGTTACTGATTAAAATTATTTTAACATTCCAGTTAACCAACTCAGTTGTAATTAAAACATTCAGAAACGCTGTTTAAAGATTTTTAACATTCCAAAATTTGAAATTCGAATAATCTTCTGAAATACTGGTCAGACAGAATGATAATGCATAGGAAATTTGTAGAGGATTACTTGAGCTGTCAGTCAAGCTATTATAAGGCACACAAAAAAATCCGTTTACACCTTAAGGTTTATAACTTTTATTATACATGAAAAAAATTGGTGCAGTTAACTTTTTTACATTTGCTATTATTCTCGGTAACTTTGTGCTAGATGTTGTTGTTTATTCTAAAAAAACTCATGTAAACGCTTAATTCGAATTAATTATTGAAACATATGTCGAATATAAAAACCAAGATTTTCTTGAGTTATAAAAAATACAAAGCGTTCACGTTCACCGAAAAGAATCTTGATAACCGAAGAAATATTGACTGACTGTAGGGTCGCAGATAAAATAATACAAATTTTAAGAGAAAATCTTTGGGTGAAATGTGCCTCATTCTTCAAATTTCTCTGCATCCTTTATCAGAAAAAAAAACTACCAATACCTAGAAAAATGTGAAGGCGAAAGAGTGGATAAAAATTATTGACATTTTTTTCAAAAATATAAATATTTACTGCCTATGGGGTAGGGTATTCACTCGAATAATGTTTGTTCGTTTAATCGACAAATTAAAATCAAATAACTGTTTGAACAAATTAAAATCTATAATTTCTAGTAAAAATTTATTTGAGTGTATTATGCCGATTAATTGAATGATTCGAGTAAACAAATATTTCAAAATTTCATATTTAACTGGTTTTAATGATGTTTCAATTTAAAAAGATTTTATTCTGTCACCAAGTAACGATGTCAGATGGATGAAATATTGCCTCTATTAGGGAATTTTAAAAAAAATTTAACGCGAAGGGAAAAGGGGAGGGAATTTTAGTTTTGTAAAAATAATGAGAACTTTTAAGATTTAGTTTTTTCTAAAAAATAAATAAATAAATAAGGAAAATGAAATATAATCAAACAGAATTTTTTAATAATATAAATCCTAATTTACCAAATGGGAATTTTCAATGTTTGAATTATAAACAAAAACTGCATTTATGTAATTTTAAATATATTTTTAGTACCTGAGTAATTCCATTTTAAATTAAAAAAAAAAAAATTTGACGATTGGTTACCGATGGAATTTGTTGCATGTATAGAGGAGGATACAGAGGAATGCAAAATTTATTTCTCTCATTTTTATTTTGCGAATTGTGGCAACTCTTTGGCTTTGAAAGTGATTAACAAATTTATTTAAATGGCCATAACTTTTGTTGTATAACAGATATCAAAATTTGTCAAAGTATTTTAAGATACCATATAAAAATTTTGAAAATATATATAAATAAATTTTGAAAAAATATGTTAATAAAAATATTTTTTGTAAGAATTTTCTTTAGCGTCTCTAAAAAAAACATCTTTATTTTTTATTTTTTATTTTTTGATAGGAAGCCTTATCGGTACACGTGCTACAGAAAAAATTTCAGAGGGGTCAAAATTCCTAAATTTAAATTTACTTAAATTACTCACCTGACAAAGTATATATTTATAAAATGAAAAATATTTATATAAGAAAATTAGTTTTTATTAAAAATAGCGATTTTAAGAAGGGAAAATTGCAAGGAACATTTTTTCTGAAAATAGGGAAAAATGCAATTTTTTTTTCAAATTAGATGGCTTTTTCTTAAATTTCATGTGGCACAAATTTGGAATTAAATTAAATTATTTTTTTTCATTAAGAGGAACCGAATATATGTTATAGATAGTTTTTTAATTTTGTATGAGGTAGCTAAAAAAATACTAACCTTCTTATATTAAATTTTTCGTAAGAAAGAAATTGGATAATTTTGAACTTAATTTAAGAAAGCATATTATTGTGTTTACAAACGACACTGTAACCTATATGTGTGAGTATGGAGTTGATATATCAATAGGGTCGCAGCCTAGCTAAGAGGATATGATATCCTAGATAAAACTTGTGATATAGAATGGAAAGAAAAGTAGTAAACTTACACTTTATGTTAATTACACAGAATGCTTGTTTTAATTTTCAATAACCATTAAAAATCAAGCAAAATTTAAAGTTATAACTTACTTGAATAACTCGAGTGATTTGAGAGCTTTACTCTATTATGCGATTAATTTAAAAATAAAATTTTCGACTTATTTCTTTAATCAATCAATGAAAAAGTCAAGTAAAATTAACACCCTGCTAAAGGCCGATAAAAAGTATGTACTTTTTACAATATCTTAGATATAAATTCCGTATCACAGATTTTGTGGTAAATGTATTAGATAAATATCGTATAAAAATAAAAAAAAAACAAAATTGTCGAAAAAACGTTTGGTCTGGTAAGACAATTGTTCATATAGAGAAAAAAGAATTTCATTCATAACAAATGACACTTTTAAAAAACGGAGAAATATACGGAAATGAGACCCTTCGGAAAACATTCCTTCCTACCATTAGAAAATACAGTGAATTCTAATTCTTCTGACCTAATCTCACTTTTAATCAGCAGAAAAAAAGTAGTATCAAACAATGGGTGCTTCTATGTACTAAAGAAGACCAATCCACTAAACTGTCCAGAACTCAGTTCACTTGAAATGTATTTGGTCATATTAAAAAGTTATTTATAAAATAAATAAATAAAGTATTTATAAAATAAATAAATGAAGTACAGTTTAAAAAGTAGTGGCTCTGTTCCAGCAAAAAAGTAACCGAAAATACAATAAAGCTCTTGTGGATTGTATTCATAAAATTCTAAATATTTTATTAAAAATCAATAAAAGTTAACTTTTCTTATAAAACTTTTTAATATGTAGATGGGCATATATTGGCAAAATTAATAATAATTTTTGTTTCCCAATATTTTCTTTTCCTTTTATGGACGTTATAATAAGAATTCAATTCTTTTTAAAATGTTAACGGAGCATCATAAAATTTTATGACACACAATAGTCCACAGTATATTAACACCTTCATAAAGAAAAGTCAATTTATATTGAATTCAGTATTTAATAATTCTTTGTACTGGAACTCAGAATTATAAATATAAATATATTTTTTGTAGGAATTGTAATAGTTTTTAATTAAATTTTATATTTATTATTCATACTAGTGTAGTTTTATGTTTTTGTTATTTTTTTTTTTTTTTTTATTTGTTCAAAACTGTAAAACTTTTATAGAGTAGTGTTGTTTCTTTAAAAGCATTGTTTTCTTATCTCCTTTGTTCTCTATTTTTTTATACATAAGAATATGGTCACATTTCTACCAATATCCTTCTTTTCTTCATAAAAGTATTTTTAGGTAAAAATTAAGAAATATTTTCTTGCTTTCATTCCTTTTGGCATTCGTTCATTTTACCTATCATATCGACTGTGATTTTTTTGGCATTAAAATGTACTTAAGTGGTAGCGTGTACACGACATGCATGCTAAATGTTGATACGAATATTCGCAAAAATGTCATGATTTCTTTAGTGGTCCTTGGTGTATGTATGTATATGTGTGCCTGTGTAAATGCTATTATATTAGTATAAAGTAAAGAAAGGATATGGTCTTATAATCACACAAGTAAAGAAGATATCAAATCCTTTTTTAATAACAATGACAGTCAGGTGTATACATACAGGCATGTTCATTGTTCTATAAACATGCACACAAAAATACAAAAGTACAGTGGTAAGCAACGATTTTCAAAAATGTATTAAATAGTTTTTAAATTATATTATCAGTAGTTTGTTTAGAATTAGTTTTAGTTTAGTTGGAAAAATAAAGTGAGCATTCGAATAAAATGTAACACCTATTTTTATTTCTAACTTTGTCCGCTGATAACTTATTTTTGTTTTTGTGGTCAATATATCTTTGAAAAATAATAGAGATTATCTGAGGATAAGAATTTTCAAAATACTTTGTGTGACCACGAAACGAACACAATACCAAAAAGGTGGAGCACTTCTTGAGAAGTATTCCAAGAATTTTTGGGTGCGAAGTGACTAGACGTGTCAAATATTCTGAATGCTATGTGCGCAAAGTTAAAGCCAATATTGGACATTTAAGATGCAAAAGACACCAGATGGGAACGCAAAGATTTTTTTTAATGTTGTGTAATGTATAATGAAACATACGTCATTTCTGACTTCTCACAGCTTCCTGGACAGAAGTTTTATGTAGCAGATGGTAGAAGAAGATTTCCAAAAAGTTTCTTGTTTGGCAAGATATATGCAGCTGTGTTGAAAGATCGGGTACAATAAATTCGGATACTTACGTCAAGGAGTGTTTACAAAAAATACTACTACCATTTATAAGAGTGTTATTATTCTTTTGGCCTGATTTGCCGTCGCGCCACTACAGTAAAAATACTTTAGAATGGTACAGTAAACTTAATGTTATTTTTTTTTTTTTCTGAAAAATGACAACCTTCCAATCTGCCCAGAACTTCAGCCAATTAAAAAATATTGGGCCATTGTTAGATGCTGCGCTCAAAACATTGCTAAATTTTAAGCACAAGTAAACAACTGGTTTCAAAAATTATGCAAAGAAAAATCGAATTAATAATGGAGGGTGTTTCAAAGAATATAAAAAAATTTTAATCTAACCATTAATTTGTCCTTTATTGTTACACGTAATAAATCTGTAGAAGAATCCCAAAATACATTGCTTTATTCATAATTTATTCTATTCAACTTTTATACTCGCATCAATGTTTGTGTGTTATGTTTCATTCGAACGCACACTTTAATATAGTAATATTGTTGAGAAACTTAGCAGTGAGTAAAGTTTCAATAAATGTTCTTATAAATTACGTAATTGTGTATCCTCCTATTCCTTTACTGATTTTAAAACATTTTCTACTCCACTGTACATATATTGTACATTTGTTGTATTTTGATGTTGATGACATGTTGTAGGTGACTTTGAAAACTTACTCACAGCTCGGGTTTAATTTTTGTAGTTTTTAGTTTTTTTTCATATTTCTTATTTTTATTGTCGTTTTTGTCATTTTCTTCCTTTTTTTTCATTTTGATGTGGTAAAGAAAATGGTAAATATTATATGATTGAGAATGACCAACGTAGGAGAATTAATAAAGGATAGGTATTGTTGTTGTAGTTGTATATGTGAAAATATTTATATATGTATGTATATACCTTTTGTGTACAGTTAAAATGGTGTGAGTCAGTTAAGTAGGAGTATTGTATACATATAGGAATAATAAAAATACCGATACTGATGAGTATTGCATATATTTTATATATGCCGCGCACGTGCGTTTATGTTTTTTCTTTATATTTTTTTGCAACATACAACACACATATACATACAACATATCCATTGCTAGTAAAATTTTATATACATATGTATAATACTTATTTTCATGTGTTTGTAGTTAGATGCATACACATTATAAGCTATAGACGAAACTTACAGGTTTATTAAGGATTTGCTTTATTTGTTTGTGTTGTTATTATTATCTGTACATACATATATTTGTGTAGGACCAAACAAAAAGATTAATTGAAAATTTAATTTAATTTTAAGCAAAAGAAAATAAAGTCCAAAAAGCCAACACGGAATATACAATTGAAAAAGTAAATAAAAATATAATAAAGTGTTCTCATATCAATATACGTAAGTGTATATTGTAATAAATATGTATGCTTATGCTGCTTGCACGTGTTTATAACATTATTTTCATCAAAAATACTTGATTTTATTTTTAAGTTGAAGTTCTTACTACACTTTACTACAAAATAAAAAATAAAAAGACAGTTGTATAATATGGCCAATTCATATATATCATGAAATTAGCAACAGCGGTACCGTTAGGCTACTTTAGTTGCCAATTACCACTTGGATACTTTTTTGGCAAATCTTTTTAAAATAGAACTAAATGGCCACTTCTTGATACTACACAGAAAAAAATAAAAGTGGACTTCAATAAAGAAATTGCTTATATCAATTAAATTTTTGTTTGATTTTGCTCCAATTACAAAAATAATAATATTCATTGACAAATTAAATTTTTTAATCAAGTTAATTAGAATTATAATTGTATGTTTACCTAAAAGCAACTAAAAATTTTATTGATTGAATTCTACAATTAATTAAATCTCTTGATTGAGGGAAAGCAAACTGGGTGCGTATACAGTTTCATTTTGCTGTCGCATACAGGGTGTATTGAAATCACCGATAATAACGTATAAATCATAATTTTGTAACCTGATAATCATATTCGTGTTTCTCATGACGCTTACTTGTGATTATCATTGACCTTTAAAAAGATTTATAAGACGTAACTATATGTCAAGTTTCGTTTCCCTCCACTTAATTAACTATATATTACAATAATGTATGAAGTATATGTATAATGTAAAAATCTATGTAATGTAATTTACTATAATGATTATAAAATGTGTACATTTTAAAGTATATAATGTTTATACTTATATTTAATTCTCAAAAACTTAACATAAAAGCGTTAATCACTTCGGGACGTTCCAATAAAAATCATATTATCCTATCTGAGTGCTATTGTGACCTAGGGTGAGATACCAGTAGCAACAAATCGTCAAAGACAATCAATATTAACTGACTTTGAATTAAATTATTTTATTTTAATTATTTTAATTTAATACTTTTTGTCACATTTTTCCTATTTCATTATATTTTTTAACGGCTGTCGATTTTTAATCAATTATAAAGTTAATTACAATAATTATTAATATATTTATATTTCAATATAACGTAAATTCATCATTTTATAAAAAAAATTATTTGTGATAATTTTTTCTGTGTATGGCAATAAACTAAGCTGTTTGAAATATATTGACCCATTATATATTAATTCCAACGAAGAAATTAATTATTTTGAGATTGTTTCACAATACACAGTGGGGCAGAATCGAAATTTTTTTGGAAATAAATCTGTAACTTCTGATCGGCTGCTTGGATTTTCATGAAATTTGGTACAGGTATAGCGGAGGAGTGTACAATGTTAAGTTTGGAAAGGGGGTATAACAAACACCTCAGAGGCGGAGCTAAGGGGGCTCAAAATTAGGTACCTCTGACATAAAAAAATTTTAATCGCTTGCCAAATTTTTGTTTCGTGTCCGATTTCAAATATTTTTATATATTGTTGTAGGCCCTGATAAGACCGCTTACATGTCCTATTTATCTCTTATAGTTTTCAAGTTATTTGCGTTTGAATTTTTAAGCACCATAATTTTGTATGTTCTTGGTCAAGTTTTTTCATATATATCCTAGTATTTCCGACCGATTTTATTAGTTTTTTTCCTATCTAGTTAAAGAACAAAATTATCTATTGAATAAAAAAAATTGAAGTCGATATCTTTACCGAGTCCAAAAATAAACGACTTTGAATTTGAAAATTCCAAAAAAGACTACTTTTAGTGTTTTTTTTAGCCGAAAAAGTATCTACACTCTTTTTTATCTAAAATAAAATTTTCTTTAGCACCAGATAAGAATTTTACACTTTTCTGAAAGGCAACTTCACAGAGATGACTTTAAGATAAAAAACAAGCCCAATAACTCAATTGGTCATGGTACACACCCTCCCGAATTCGACCTATTTTATATGAAGATTTTGACTTTTGACCATTTTTTCTCAAATCCCGGAATATTATAGCGAATATATGAATTTTGAAGTGAATATGAGGGCTAAAACTCAAAATATTATATTTCAAAAATGAAATGTATAAAAAACATATAACTTATGTTATACATTTTTCTTACTTTTTTAGAAATAATATAATAAATAATACTATTTGTAAATATCTATATTTATATGTATTTAAAGGGCGTTGCATTTTACATAATATTGTATAGTCTATATAGTATTTTAAAAGTCGTACGATGGGTAAAATCTATTTAATAAACTTTATAACAATTTTCAAAAATATCAGAGTATATAAAGACTGGGCAAAAAAAAGCGTGTATCTCTTCCAGACTAACGTTTATTATTTAAAGTTTTTTCTGATCTTAGTGTATATCAAATTTTATGTGAACTGCCTTCAAAAAAGAAAAGATAATTGTTTACAAAAGTTGACATTGCATTTTGTATATTATTTTCTTTCAGAAGATTTAAGGGATTTTTTTTTTTTTTGTATTTAATTTTATACCATATTATAATATTATGCGTTTGTGCTGATGTTTGTAGCGCATAGAAAAGGTTACCCAACACCCAACTTAAAGTATACCAGTTTACTTAGTATCACATTTTTAAATCGATCTAACGATATCCATCCGTCCGTCAAGATAAACGGCTGGCTGGCTGTCCATGTAAACCTTGTGCACAATAGATTTTACACACTCAAAAATTCCTTAAACATAGGAATATTTTAACGAAATTCGTTGCAAAGAAGTTCTGTATAAGCAACAATCTTCACACAAAATTTTGTGAAGATCAATCCTCAATTTGCCATAGCTCCCATATAAACCCGTCTTCGGTCCATAATTTATCAAAACTCCCATATAAACCCATATCCAGGAATCGCCCTAAAGTGCACAAAATCATCTACTTGTTAGTATCAACGCGTTATTCTGTATTTGTATATTTTATTTTACATTTAATAAAAGTGGCCACAGTTATAATACAAGTCCCCTTCCCGAATTTTTAGATTTTTAAATTAACCTATGACGCAATTTTGTTAACACCACTTAGTGGAGTAAGACAATAAAAATTCAAGACCTGAAATGATTCCATGTGGTACCGGCAAGCACTCAAATTAAAAATACCCCAATTTTTTTTTTTTTTTGAAAATAACACGTTTTTTTTTTTTTTTTCTTTTGATTCCCGTAATCGCGGATTTTAGCATATGAGTCCAGTTTTTCTAATGTAAACTACAAGCACTTGTAGAAATATGTCTACTTGTGTTCAATCAATATGTCGTTGACGAATGTTAAATTATATTGAGGACAAGTGGTGAAACAAAAATTTTCAAAACTTTAATTTTTTGCAGTTTTTCGATTAGAAAATTTGCGCCGTTTCCTCTATTCCAAAATAAATAATGGAGGCTTATTGCCCTTGTAATTATGAGTGGTTTGAAATCCATCTCGTTAATGTGCCCTCAATAGCGGGTGTCCAACACGAAGGGAAGAAGCGTGAATGACTCTAAGAGGTGTCTTTTTCGCGAAGCACCTCCACAGCGTAATTCCAACGAAGTTAAGGTATCGCGTGATCAAAAAATGTTTCCAAATTACATTTTTAAATTGTTGTTATGCGGTAAAATATTAAATTGCAAAAACGTTATAACTCTCTAATATCGATCTAAAATTTTGCTTACTTTATATTAGCATTTTTTACATTTTATGTGAAATTATATTTGTAATGAGTTCATCGGTTTTAGTTAAGCGAAAAATAGGCATTAATAACTCTAGATCGCGGGGTTTTTAATATTTCGTAAATCGTCGAGGTACATTCAAGGCGCCAATTTGCATCTATTATTATATCCTATATCGAAGACAAGTGGCACTCAAAAATAATTCCACGTTTGAAGTTAATGCAACTTTTAACATTTTTGGTGTGTTTTTATCATTGAAAAAATTATTTTATTGTTATATAATTAATATTTGCAACTCTTTATCTATTAGCATTATTTAAAGATTTTTTTGTAGTTAGATGTGAAAAATACATCAATGAATTAAATGCAATTAAAATAAGTATAAAAACTCTATGCACGCTTTGTTTTTTACTCTATATTCTAAATTAAGGTTAAAGCAAAATTATGGTGCCGAATATGTTCACTATTATAAAAAGTTCCATCCTCATTTAATGTGGTTTTGTATACCTTCGTGCAGGTTCCCAATGTGCACTTATTTTTGATATCGGGCTTAAATTGGTATTTTTACAATTTTTAAAAAATTTTGATTTTAACTACCATAATATAAACGGTCACTTTTTGTTCACTAATATCATTCTAAAAAAATTGTTGATTGTCCAATATTAAAAATATATCAAGAAATTTTGTAAAGTTAAAAAACGTGAAAATCTACGCATACATGGTTGATCAACATTTGTTTAATGAAGTGCTAAAAAATCACTACGATCGCGATTATCTTCGGTTTCATCAACAGTATTGTATCACTTTTAATTTGTATATTAGACATATTGATGTGGTTATATACGTGAGGTTATTTTTTAAATGTTATTGAAAATAGAATTTTGGCTATTTTTTTTTTTTAGCTTAAACCTCCATAATACTAACGCCGTTAGCTAAAAGTCATTCAAGCGAACAGATTTGTATTTCATTAAAGCCAGCAATTAATGGTACTAAATAGCATTTATGTGCCATTACAAAATTTTTCAATTTTTTTTGAACCCTAGGAGTAAGCGAGTATGAAAAAATATTCATATATATTTATACTTTGTAGAGTTGGAATCATTGAAGGAACATTAAATGACCAATAATTTTTTGCATAGTGTTACCTATAAATTTTTTTCAATAATAGGAATATAAAAACGAGATTTGAGTTTTATCCAAAAAGTGTATACTTATAGATCTACGTTCACTTGCTGGAAACTGAAGATAAATCAAAAAAATTGTTTAAATATTTTTGCAGCATTTATATAAACAACAAAATCGTTTAAATAATTTCCCTACGTTAAAATTGCAAACAAGAATTTTCGAGGCACTTCATTATTAATAGTCTTGATTCTTCTCTTATACTGTTCTCTGTTCTCTTATACTGTTTTTAAAATTCAATTTATAGAGCTTTCATGCAAAACTGCTCGATATGTGTATAGATTTGCGTCAGATATGAGTCAATTTTATACGTTATAAAAGATACATACAAAACTAATACCATATATTACATTTTTGGTATTTGAATTTTTAGTTTCAGAAATTCCGATGTTAAAGACGCACCTCACTTTGGTCCGCCAGTTACTGAAAAAGTGGATGAAATATTGCAACTAGTGGAGCAAAACCGCCACGCAAACTATCAGGAGATAGCGGAAGCACTAACGACTTGACAGTTTAAAATCATTAAAAAAAGACTGGCTATTCAAAGAAGCTCGATGTTTGGGTGCCACAGGAATTAACGTAAAGAAATTTTACTGATCGAATTACAATCAGTGAATCACTGCTGAAACGTCAAGAAATCGAACTATTTTTTAAGCGGATCATTTTATTTTAAATAACATTTACTTTATATATATATATATATATATATATATATATATATATATATATATATATTTTTTTTTTTCTTTTTATTTTTAAGCTCACTTTTTTTTTATTTTAATTTTAATTTTAAGAAGCTTTCTTAAGATTTTTAAAAAATCGAAAGCTTGCCTTTGAAAATAACACGTCAACTAAGTACCATCGTCTTCTCCACATTTTTTGTTTTTAATTTAAAAACAATGTAATGGTTTTTTACTTTCAGAAGTTCGAAAATCGAAATTAATGTTATTTCTTTTTGCAAAATTTTTTTACTGTCAGGAAATTTGACATTTTAGTTAGTAAGAAATGTAGAATAAGCAGATGAAAGTTCAAAATTAATGTTATTTGTTTCTGTAAAATTGTTTACTAACGGGAAAATAACATCTTGAGAATACTAGAAAGAGTCATTTTTCTGATAGTGGATAAAATTATCACTTAATTGCTAACAGGGATGTAGTTACAAATATGCCTATGTGAACACAAAAAACTTTAAATATTTTGCATTTTCATATAAAGATGAAACAAAATCAAGATTTTATAAATCCCTGTATCCTTATATATATATTATAAAAATGAGGTGTAAGTTTGTTTGTGTATCAATTACGTCTAAACGTCTAAGCCAATTTTCACGAAATTTGACACACCATTGCCAGAGGTAGTTACAGGATTTAACAGATCTCGATTGAACGTCACACCCATATTTTTGACCTTTTGGTAAAAGTATATATTTTTTATATTTTGCATGTTATCAATGAAGCTTTTTACTTGAAATTTGACGCTTAGATAATGCTTGGACCGTTGAATGTTATAGGTTAAGTTTGATCTTGATCAAATGCCACTCCCTGATTTTACGCCCACTATTTCAAAACTCTCAAACGGTTGAAAAGATTAACTTAAAATAGATCAATGCAGGAGTTGTAGTACACATTATATAAACCAAATAATCACTATGGCATACCATTATAGTAGGAACCTTTATCCTATCATATGGCATTGATGGAATGAAAACAAGATGGATAGGTCCAGTGTTGAGAGCCCCCATACAAAGAAAATATAAATTTTTCCATCTTAAAGACTATTACAATGAAAGTTTAAAAAAAATAAAAATTATTTGCATATAAAATTTCAAATAGGATGAACAGTCCAGGAGGAGTAGTACCTCCTATATAAAGTAAATATTTGCTATCGCATCATAAGCACCTGTAAAAGCCAGTAAATAGCAAATTTAATATTTTGGAATTTTACAAAAGCGAAGTGATTGTTTAAACATATTTAATACAATCACTTCGGTGCGCAACACATATTTTATAAATGTAAGACAATATTGAATTAAAAACGGGTACGGCAGAAAACTTATGGACCGAATTGCCTGATTTATAAAAAATCGAAATTCGAAAAAATATTTGTGACAGATTTATACAAGAATGAGGTGTACAGCTTATATAGAAGCTTAAAAAAAATCTAATTACGAGTTTTGGCCTATAATTCGGTTAACAATTGATCTACTTAATTTATTTTTTCTGGACAAAAATTCTTTTAAAAAATTTCCAATTTTTCTGTGAAAGAATGAAGTTTCTAGCTTACGTTGTTGCTTCAAAAAAGTTGAAAGAACCAGATATGCCTTAGTTTATTATAGCTGGTTTCAGTACCCATAAAAATAACACCTATAAGGGATATTAAATAAATAAAAAAATTATTTATGACTTCGTTGATTCAAAAAATCCAAATTCAACAAACATTTGTGATATATATATATATATATATATATATATATATATATAAGTTATTTTATTATATATATTATCGAAAGGCTTCGCAAACTCCCCTTCCAATTTCCAGTCGATAAAACCCAAAAAACGGTTTTTTACACATACCTTCAACAATTATAATCCAGTGCTGCTGAATTTCCATATCAAAATTCTCGCAAGGAATATATATTATTATATATGGCAGTAATCGGTGGGCTACATAAACACCATTAAAACCAACGGAGGGACGGACATCGTCTTGTATACATAATTTCTTATAAGGATCCATAAAATATTGCGTTTTTTGCTCTCCAACGTACAGTACGGATGATAATAGAGATGAATATGTATGAAAACTGTAATTTTAAAATCAAATAACAACAAAAACCAATGTAATTTTTAGATCATAAAGATGAATGGCTTACATTTGTATGTTTGTGAATTATCTTCTATTCATTGCGGTAATAATTTAAAATTAAACTCAAATGTAAATGCAATGAACCCTCTTATACGTGTGTGCTTGACGATTTTGCTAGACATTCGTCAAAGAAAAAATTACGAATAAAAACTATAAAATTTAAAATATTTAATTACTTTTCTCTTAATTTAAGAAGTCAAATAAAATTATCATAAATTACAGGGAACAAAATAACGACGTCATAGGACAAAACTGTTTGCAGTGTGAGATCATCTTGAAATCAACACATCATATTAAAAAGGATGAAAATTAACTATTTCCAAGAATCTACGGAAAATCTTTTATTAAGGATATTATTGTAATACTTCAGCTCATTTCTAATTTGAAAATTTCATACTTTTAATTGTTGTAAATATAGGTAGAAAATATTATTTGATTCAATAAATTTTTGTTTAAAAACATTTTTATTTATTTACTTATTTTATTATTGTTATTTTTTTTTGCCTTAAATTTTTAATTGTTTATTGTAATGTTTAATTTTAAAAATGTTTAATGTATATTATATATATTAATATTTACGTTATGACGAGTCAACCTTTACACACAATTTTTGTAATATATAACTACACACACTCTGTGTTTATTTATTTCTTAAACAAAATATTCGTAGATAAACACGATTTATCTACTACTGTAATTGTAGTAGGAGTCAATTGGTATAGTACAAATGGAGTAGATGAACAAGAGAAATCAAAAAATATAAAAAAATAAAAATAAAATAAAAAAATATGAAAAATCGGAAAAATTTTGCTTTTTAACTCTGAAAATATTCAGCAAATAAAAAATAGTGTTCACTTGTCTCGAAAACAATTTTCATATGCATCTCTCGGTGTATCATCTACCTAAATAGTACGAAAGGTTCTTGAGTTTTAGTATAAATTAGACAAACGATTCTCTAGTTTAACTAGTGCGACCACTGAATGATACAAAAAAAGTAAAAGCAGATTATTATTTAGCTCGTCAAATTCCACCTAGTCTATCCATTTTCTGTTTAAAGAAAAAAAATTTATTTTATATTATTTTGCCCACCATTCTGTCTCCACTTAATTGTATACATGGTTATTTTAATTTATTTGCAAATAAAATCAAGATTAGTGTATTGATTTTGATGATACATGACTTATTTTCTTCGTTGCGCTGCAAGTTTTATGCAGAGATAAAAAAACAAAAACATTTTTAAGCGTTTTCACTTTTTAATAGAACTTTTTTTTTAAAGGGATCTTCAATTTAGCAAGAAAAAAATATTTTAGTAACTTTGAACTTAGTATAAATTAGACAAACGATTCTCTAGTTTAACTAGTGCGACCACTGAATGATACAAAAAAAGTAAAAGCAGATTATTATTTAGCTCGTCAAATTCCACCTAGTCTATCCATTTTCTGTTTAAAGAAAAAAAATTTATTTTATATTATTTTGCCCACCATTCTGTCTCCACTTAATTGTATACATGGTTATTTTAATTTATTTGCAAATAAAATCAAGATTAGTGTATTGATTTTGATGATACATGACTTATTTTCTTCGTTGCGCTGCAAGTTTTATGCAGAGATAAAAAAACAAAAACATTTTTAAGCGTTTTCACTTTTTAATAGAACTTTTTTTTTAAAGGGATCTTCAATTTAGCAAGAAAAAAATATTTTAGTAACTTTGAAAATATTGAATGTATGTAAAAAAAAAAAAAAATGAAAAAAAAAAAATAAAAAAATTAAATTTTAGTCCGCATCCTTTGGTGTATCACTAATATCAATCGTAGAAGTCAAGTTATCAACTACAAATGAGTTAAATTTACAAGAAAATTTTTAGAGTGAAAATTTGCAAATATTAGTCTTTATAATTTTACTATTCAAAGAAAAGTGGATAGGTAATCAAATTTTAATGGACTGCATCTTCTGAATGTAGTCGGATGTGTTCAGTTTATTATATGGTTAATATTATGCAATGTCCTTAGACTTTATTTGTAGGATTCTATTTTGATATCTTTATGATATTTTTTATAATGTATGAATTATTACCATTATTTTTTAACATTTTACTTAAGAAACATTTTAACTATAATGTTTTTATTTATACTTAAGTTAAAAATAGAACATACTTCCCCCTATTATTACAAGATACAGTAAGCAAATCAGAAAAAAATAAATAATGGTTAACTATAAATATGCATTTTCAAAAAATATATAAATATTTATTTTTTTTAACATCGAAAGCTAATAAGGATCATGCTCCCTTTTTTAAAAGTTCCTGAAAAAAATATTAAAAAGTCTGCAATTAAATACAAAAGTATTTTTTCATATAAAATATACTTAATGAAGATTTTTGTTTTTCTAATATAAATCGTAACATTCGCTGCCTTAAATTTAATAAATTTTTATTTTAATTCTTCTTGCATCTATAAATCAACATAACATTTTTTAAATAAAATATGTTAATAGTGTTCAGTACAATAAATCATTATATAGGCACTCAGAGTGGGCGTAATATTGCCCTGACCGTTCCTTTTTTTATGGGGTTACTGCTACACATAATTAAAACATATACACATCACTTCATGACTATATGTGCAACATTTTACTTTTGTCGTTCTATATTGAACAAATGTGACACTGTGCACAATTGATAAGACTCATTTATAATTTAAAATTTAAGACTAATATTAAAAACTCCACTTCGAAATTAATTTTAGCAAATATCTATACATTTTAATATACCCACATTTTTGAGCATGGCACAATACTCATTTTTAATATTGCAAAAAATATATAAAAACTGCCTTTGAAAAGTACAAAGTTTTACAAAAACTACATAAGTTACATACACATGCATGTATAGATAGTTTTTAACACTTTAAAATATGCTTAAGTATTTCTATTGAACACGGAAGAAAGTTTTCATGTTCAACAAACATGAAGTGTAGTTAAAAAGTCTTTGCAAAAACATATTTTCCTTTGAATATGTATATTCGAAATATTGAACTATGTGTATGTTGTGAAGTGTATTTTTATTTACTTTATTTTATTTTATTTTATTTTATTTTTTTTTTTCCTTTTAAACTTTCTATGTAAAAAGAAAATATAACACAAAAGTTGAATTGACCAAAATTGGTTGAAAACATTTTTTTCTTTTATCAGGAATATATAGAGGAAAAGTTAAATAGAATTTTGCAAAGAAAATTTTCAAGAAATTAAAAAATTAAATCTTAAATTAAATTCAATACAAAATTGAAAATTTGTTATGTGTTTAATATGTAAAGTTGATAAAAACTTTAATAATATGAATAATTACTTTCAGATTTAATTTAAAGACTTAATCAGTTTCAAGATGAGTGTAGATAGAGTCTAGTTATTTACATTTTTACGTAAAATACAAACAATCCTATGATTTAAGAAAAATTTTACACAAATAGAAAAAATGTCTCTGTAATCGAAAATGTATATGATTAATATGCTTAATACTGATGAAATTTTGTTTAGGCTGTCCGATTATTATTTGCGTCTAAGCAGACCCACTCCACTTAATTGTAGGTATACATGGTTATTTTAATTTAGCTGCGAATAAAATCAAGATTTGTGCATTAATTTTGATGATAAATATCTTATTTTATTCATAGCACTGCAAGCTTTATGTTAAGGATAAGAAACGGAAACGTTTTTGGCGTTTTCACTTTTTAGTAGAACTTTTTTTTTAAAAAAAAAAAGATCTTCAATTTTGCAAGAAAAAACTTTTTCAGACACTAATTTCTAAATAACTTCGAAAATATTGATTATATAAGAAAATGATGTTAGGTTGGCTTGAAGATATTTTTAGTTCGCATATTTTAGCGTATTATTTAAAAATAAAAAATCCCTACCTGATGAAACAAAAACTGAAAGCAGATTCGTGTTTAGCACATCAAAATCTATAGAAACAAAAAATTCGTCTTTAGGGGATGATTTTTTTTTTTTTGCCGAACAGTGTAGTTAATTTGTTGGTGACATATATGTAAAATGTCAAAATATTTCAATTGATACACTAATATATATTCTTATGTTTATTTGTATGAGTACCAGGATATTGTAAATAATATTGTGTACATGTTTTATTTAAAATACGAACGAAAACAAAAAAAAAAACTACTCACTCATACTTCATTAAAATTTTTGCTTATATTTTTTAATATATTTGCACATAGAGTATGAATGTCGGTGTGACAGCTCCCCTTGTAATAGTGCAAAATATTTGTGTTTTTTTTTTTTAATATTTCTAAACATAGCCGTACAAAGTTATTTTATTTTCAAATATACACATACTCATTCAAATATACACATACTCATTCCTTGGTATTTTCAACTGTGGTTTGTTGGTTATGTTTATTCTCATTCCTTTTGCGAATTAAAAACATAAATATTTTTATGGAGTATTTTGAAATGTATGGGCGTTTATTATATGTACACGATGCAATTGTTGTTTATTTATTTTTTTTATTTTCTGAATACACAGACATTTTTGTTGATTTATTACAGTCAATAACCTTATCATAGCCTTTGTATTGAATAGTTTATAATTTTATAAAAGTGTCTTTTATTGAATGTTTATATTGTACCACTGGCTTCAAATGTTGGTTGGTGTGGTAAATGGCCCGTGAATAGTAAAACAAAAATATTTTTCAAACATTGATATTGTTATTAATAATAGGCTGTAAATAATTTTATGCAATTTTGGAGTAGTACTGACGTTATTTGTTTTTAGTTTTTGTTTTCGTCTTGTACTAAGGATTGAAATTCTTTATATTGGTAACATATTTAAAAATGTTATTAAAAATTAAAAATATATTTTTATAGGAATAGTTTATAAATATTAATTTTAAAATAAGACGACCTGCCAGCCAGACAGATAAATCGATGTCCGATTTATCGATTAAGATTTTTAAAATTTTTATTGGACTCAGTTCCCACGAAAATTATAAATGAAATTCTATTAATAATTGGCCAGACAAATGGAGATTTTTTTTTTTTTTTTTTTTGATAGCTTATTTAACAAAGCCCTGCAAATTATGTTTTATAAGACATTGCAAGCAACTAGTTATTTTTCAAGTGCTTTAAGTAGGAGAAATAAATACTGTTTTGCTGTTCAATTTTATCAACAAATGTTGTGTCTTTTGTAATAGCGACCCAATAAGACATGAGAGTGCGATCGCTCACATAATATAAGATATATATTTGACTACTTGTTTGCTTCAATAGGGAAAAAAATAATTTCTCTGTTTTCTTTTCATGTTTTTATATGAACAACATATGTATGTGGGTTTAAGTTCATAAGTGTGTAAATGATAGTATTATCGTAAGCAAAACAGTCGTTTCAAAGAATTATTTATAATATTATTTTGATTTATGATCAAAATAATTAATAAATATTATTAAGGTAATTATATACATAAATTTTGAAGAAAAGTGAGAAAATTGTAAGCTTGTCTGGATTTATGTGAAGAAAAATTATTTGAGAAAAGATGCGGAGTTGGTGGAAAGATTCATTCTTTTTTCCGATAACAATTGTCTAGCAATTTAAAATTTATATCTATTTTTCAAAAAGCCAGAATTTAGCAATAATTTGGTGAAACACGTATGGTTCACCTAAATAGATCAATAATAAAAAGATATAAATGTGTTCTATTTTTTATAAAACCACGGATTAAGCATTAAAATTTGGTGTAGCATATGTAGTTCGCTTAAAATCAGGTAAAAAACCATATCATTTACTCGATAACTAAATAATGTATTGAAATATGTACATATGAAAAGATAAAAAATTTACTTAACAGTCTTAAAATATTCCATTCATAATTTTATTATTAGCAGATGTTCCAACTTACCTAAATCCAATTTGTGAATGGATAATGTCTTATTCTTAATATTTATTAGTTATGGAGTGAATATAAATTGGAAACGAATTGGACATCCCAAAATTAATTTATTAATTTTTTATTATCATACGTGTGTCAGATCAAAAAAAAGATCACAGGTAAATTTGGAAGTCTTTGGATATTCATTAAAATTTAATATATTTTCTTTTAATTTTTATTACTTTACGCATTAGCTAGAAATGATGTATTAAATGATTACTTACTTTTACGATGTAAATTAAATATAAGGCAACAAAATATATCATAATAAAAATAATTGACAAGGTTGGAAACCGACACCGTTATAAATACCGATACCGATTAAATACCGTTTAAAATGAGTTACCGTAACCGATACCGTTACCGAAATTATTATTTTCTAAAAATACCGGTATTCAAATACCGTTTCCCTCAATACCGGTATTTTAGTTTCGGTAGTTTAAAATATACTATTTTCTATGTAATACGTTTCGTAAAATTATTTCTCATATAAATTTACTTGCTTTAAGAAAGATGAAATTAATTTTAATAATAAGAGGTTATTTAAAGTAATATTTTTTGAATCTTGTTTTTAAGGTCCTTTTATTATTTATATCTTTGTTTCAATAGAATTCCTAAAACGATCCGTACAAGAAGAATATTAAAATAATATATCTTCAGTTCTTTACTTTATTTCGTCTAAGATATGTAAAGGTTTTTTTTTTTTTTTTTTTTTTTGTATATAGATTTCTAAAAATTTTTAACACAAGTCAATAAAGTGGTACAGTGGCAAAAGTGGCAAATAATTTTACGTAATTCAAATCCTTTGTGCTAGATATAGTAGGTGAGTTCAACGAACTTGCCTAAGTTACCCAAAGTTATCCTAACGCATTCATAACAGAAAGACCTCATTTTGGAATGTTTTTGGGTCACAATTTATTTATTTATTCATCTTTTTGCGTTCCCCAGCTTTTGAGAACTTCCTACGATTTGGGAGCGTAAATTTGTAAATACTCTCGAGTATATAGAGAAATAAAAATGTTCCATGACGTCTCCGTTTTTTGAGACAACGACCCTTAATTTTGATCTGTTTTTAACAACTTTTACGCATAAATTTTAACTACTTATATTAGGCTTAAAAACTATTACGTTATTCTGGCTTCTTTTCCTAGAATTCTCTAAGAGAATGAAACGTTTTGTTCGGAAAGTTACAGCCAGAACAATGCATTTAAATATCCTTTAAATGTGGGCGGTAATTTTCTGTAATTTTCCCTGCACGTGGGGTCTCTAAAATGTTAACAAAACATTCTGCCCATTCCCTTTTATAAATTTAATTTTATTTGTATTTTAATCTACTAATCTAATCTACACGTTCTTTTATAGTGTAAAAATCTGAAGTTATTGCTAATTTTAACTACATAAAGCGCAGTAATTTCTATATGAAAAACAATAAATTTTTATGTACATGAAAAGCTAAAGTTGTTGATAATGTAAGAAAGAGTACACAAAAAGTAACGAATGTTACTAATATACGACTATGAATAGATTGCTAATTTAATTTCATTTAACTTATACGTTCAAGATATGAATATGATATATGGTGTTAAATTTCATGTATTTAAAAAATTAGAAAAATGCATACTTTGAACCGTCACAAAAATCAAACTGCAAAGAATATTCATGTCTTAAAGTGATATATAATATAAAAATATTCAATTCAAAGTTTTATTTAATGAAATTTAATTGAAAATAAATATAAGATTTAACTCTTTAATAATAACGGTGTCCTTAATAATAACGGTGTATACCGGTATTTTAGTTTCGGTACCGGTATACCGATACCGATATAATTTAAAATACCGTTACCGATACCGTTACCGAAATAAAAATAAATTGAGTACCGATACGGTTATCGATACCGTTATTCGTTTCGGTTTCCAACATTGATAATTGAGAATTTCAATGAACATACAATTAATTATAAAACTAAAATTATTTAAACTATAAAGTTAAAAAATCGAAGGTATTAAGTAAATATACTAGTCATGTACCTCTTAATTATGTAACTTAGAGATTAAAATTGTTGATATCTTTAAATAATTAAATAATTTCTAGGTTTCAATTACTTTTTTAATTTTTACGAAATTTTTATATAAAAATATGATGAGAAAAATATGATGAAAAAAAGGAGGCCAAAATTAATTTTAAAAAATGTTAAAAAAGGCTAAATTCTCAAAAAAATTAACAGTTTTTTTATAATTAAAATTTATTTTTTTCTCGTTCTCCTCAATTTATTTTTTAAATATTCTTATAAATTTATAAATAATCAAAATTACCCCATGTGATTTTTCGTAATTGCTGAACTATAATTGCGTGGCCAAAAGGAAAAACTTCATATCTTAAGTTACTCGTTATCCATTTTTTTTTTTAATTTTTAGAATTTTTGCATTTCATCACATATTGTTTAAATTTTTTCATATTTGCTATATTAAAATTCGTAATTAAATGTGATATACTAATTTGAAATATATAGTTTTTTAGGACACTAAATTTTATTTTCATAAATTCTTGGAAATGGCATAAGTACATAATTCAGCATATTTAAGATACATTTTATGACTGCATTTTGGAAAAAAATGAATAACTTGAGATATTATCTAAACAAAATATTAATTTTATGAAGTGAAAAACAACATAAATTTTTGTTATTTTTCTACATATCGGTTTGAAAAGTACGCCAAATAATTTTCGCACAAATTGCGAATATATTTATGTGGTAGATAATTAAAATTTATTTAAAAAAAACTTTCCTGAAAAGCAATAAAAACCATTTATGTAGTTTTTCCTTTTTGTCACAGAATTGCTTTTTGATTAAGTTCTTAAAATTTTTTGGTGACTTTTCGCTTTTATAAGAATTTTTTTTTCTAATGTTATGCATAAATAGTTTTTATGGTTACTGAAGTGGTCCAAAATTCCTTATTGCGAACTACTATTAAACGTACCTAAATAATGAAATGGGATGTCATTTCGAACAACTTCATCGAATTTCAATATTCTACAATGATTGGATCCAAGTAAAAATCTTAGAATTTTATTTTCACCAATAATAATGATATATTCATCAAACGATAGATAAAGAAAAATGAAAATACCCACATTTTATAGCTAATAGGAAGGACAAAATCGTCAATTTAATAAAAATAACTCATATACAGAAATTACGTAGAAATAAAAAATAAAACTTTACTAATAAATTTTTTTATAAAACGTTCCTTTCCGTTTATATTAAACTTTTCAGAAAAATTAGGAAATATGTGTATAAAAATGTTTTATTAGCTATCGTGTGATGTATATATCATTAGTGTTTGGTGAGAAATTAAAGATTTTTATGGATTCATCAACTATTGGGGTGATATCAGTATTTTAATCATCACGACTTATTTTGTTGTTTAAAAAATTTATTTTTAGAATACTATGGGGTTAAGAAATGCACTTATTTCAGAAAAAAAAAATTATACCAGTACTCTAGTGATCACGTTTAATTATCTAATTATTAAATGGATGATTCTTTAAAAACTAAATTATTAATAGTTAATAAGAAATTATTTTCTTCGTTTTTGAAGTACATACGTACTAATGTTTTATCCTTTTTAGGCAATTTTTAGAATTCTAAAGCTTTTTCTGGTAAAATGATAATGTCCTGGGCAGTTCGGTTATTCAGTTCAATTATTTTTATAAATGGATGTATTCCTTTAAATTTGCGGTTTAAGTAATGATACTTGGTATATATGATAGTATAAAATGGCTGCTTAATTCAGGGAAAGGTGAATCAATATTCTAATCTTCATGACTTATTTTTTTTTAATTATTTTTTTTTTTCAGGACAAACATCCTGTAACATTTTAGGTACACTCCATTAGTGTACTTTAGGACAATTTTCAAAAAAATAACAAAAATAATAAGATAAAATATTATCCACAAATACTTGAAGAAAAGTACACTTAAATACCTGGAGTTAACGGTTCCATTTTAAATTCTTGCTTTTAAAGACCTTTTATTTAAAAAAGATACACCGAAATTTTGTGAAAATTAATTTTTTTTCTCTTATTCCAAAATATAAAAAATGTTCAAACTAAACAACGCAATCAATTTTTATTCGATATCCAATTTTATTGCAAAAAGTTTATTATCAAAATTCAATTAATAGCTACTTCTGAAAAATTTAACCACAACGTGAATCGTAAAAGGTTGAAATTTGGCGAATATTTTTTTTAAATGATGACGTAAATGTGCGATATACTTTTTTTCATACAATTTTGGTCGACCCTAATTTACATATATTTAAAAATAATTATAATAATGAATTTGCTAAGTCCATATAATTAGTTAAATCACTTTAGATTTACAGAAAGAAGCGCCGCAGGCTAAAATTTTTGTTAAATATAAATAACCATAAATACACTAAAAAGTTTAAAAGATGATTCTTTAAAAATTAAATTATTATTAGCTAATAAGAAATTATTTTATTTGTTGCTGAAGCACATAAGTACAAACGTTTTATTCTTTTAAAGGCAATTTTAAAAATCAAAGAATGGCTAGAAATACACTAGAAGCTAAAACGAAAAAGGCTAGATTTAGCCTTAAAAAGGCTAAACTGGCAACACATTTATTTAAAAGATTTTCGGTTTCGTTACCCCGAGTTCTTCGACATATGTTGAAATCTCCAATAATTCGTATGTTTTATTATTCGCACAAAATCTATTTTTTAATTCATCAAAATGCGACAAAAGTTGCAAAAATAAAGTTTCAGTAAGTTCAAAACTTTTGTATAAAATGATTATAAAAAAATCTTTGTAGCAGAGAGCAATATACTGAAAAGCATGATTTCTTATTTAATGGTCTTTTTGAAATAGAAATTCTGTTTGAGACAGTTTTTCGTTTTGAATTTTTTCGTTTCGTTCATTAGAATTTTAATCTATACGACACAGTATTGAGAAATTTGAAAACATGTGTACTTCATCTGGTAATGATTATATTTTAACAATACAGATTATATCAGAACTCGAAATGAGGTTATCAGTTACAACATATTGATAGTCTGCTTGTAAGCTTTGTATATTTCGATAAAATATTTTTACCCCAAACCCGTCATTCAACATAAACTGGTGGTTAAGTTGTAAATTTGTATCTATTTATAGCCTTTCAAGCTCTAACTTTACTAAATCATTTTCCTGAAATGGATTTGGTGGATTAAAATTGTTAGTTCTACACAAACCAGAAGCAGTACTAATGAAGACCTTGACATTTTATTTCTGATATGTACCGCAACTTTAGTGTAAGTGGCCCTTAGACTTTTGTGTATTGTAATTCTTTCTGATACTAAGGGAAATTATTATCTCTCTATAGTAATTTGTGTGTTTTGCTTATATTGGAAGGTTCTTGCACAGTTTTCTATGGGAGTCCATAGTGGTTGCGTTACATGAGGCATCTTGCATCGAGCTTCAAACCCAGCATCCTCATCTGAAAAAAATATTCAAAGAATAGTGCGAATTCTTGACTTCTAAAATGCATTTATCGATATTGATACAAGGCTTTCGCTGGTATCAATACTTATTGTCATCATGTATATGTCTATCGTCTTCAGTTTTATTTCTAAACATAATCCTTGAGTTTCAGAAGTTTTCATTTTTCGAAACTGAACTGAATTTAATAAATTTCTTCTTTGATTAGTTGATAAATAATCCGATTTTATAAATTATTGAGTGTTTATTGTACTTAATCTTAAGATGTCATGAAGCTGAGCTTAAGCATTGGTCACAAAAAGATGAATGTCGTCATTTGGTATATTATCATCAGATTGAATAAGTTCGATATCTTCAGTTGTCATTTTTCCTATCGGCATATCATTTAATGCTTGTGCAAAACGTAGATAATCCCGTTGTAACATACTTTCAGTTAATTTATAAAAATTAAACAAAATCCAAGTCAATAACACTATGCGACAGTCGAAATCCGGATGGCATAAAACTACCGGGGAAATGTTATATCGGTAAAAAAAAGTTATACGTATCCCGCCGTTTCGCTGGGTCATGTCTAGGAATCGAGATATATCGATTTGAAGTTAGTAACTATCATATAGGGGAAATTGTGACATTTGGTGGTCTTTTTTTGACATAACTCGAGGACCATTAGGAATTACAATTCCTTTAATCCTCCTTCCTTTAATCATACAATGTTTCGCTACATAAGCAACAGTTTCGCAGTTATAAATAAATGTATGAAAAAAAAACTATTTTTTGCCTAAAAAATTGAATTTTTTTTATTTTTATTCATAAAAAATCCAAAACGGTAAAAAAAAGTGTCAAGTCCTATTACTTTCACGTAAAGTCACATAACCTTTAAACAAAATGAGACATAGATCATGAAAATCGATGGACGCGTTTCGCTTTTATTCACAATTAAGTAAAGGTATGAATTTCAAAAATTTGCTCGAGATATGCTCAAAATTCCTTGGAAAAAACATTGATGACTTTTTTTATGAATGTCAGAATTAAAAAATAAGTAATAAAAAAAAGGTTATTTGATTTTTATGGTCATAAATGTGCGTGGATAATTAAAAGGAAAAAAGGAAAGTGCACTTTTTTAATTATTTGGGTTTTTTCCGTTGGCTACCTGCATGATTTTTTTTTACACAAATTGTACCCACATTTATGAGTGGTCATGTTTTAGAACGTTTCGAAAAATTTAAAACGCACACGAATCAGGTTTATAGCCATCCTTAAAAGATGCGCGAATTCATAAGTACCTCTCAGTAAAATATTGAAACTTACGTAGTATTTATAGGTGTTAAGTGATCGATTTTTGTCATTCAACAAGTGTCTCCGAACGCGCAAAGTAAGGTTTTTTTAAAGTGACGAAAAATTAATAAAAGTATAAAACCGAAATGAGTGGAAATTGTCCAGAAAATATCAATTTATTTTGTTACGTTTGTGGCAAAGGAGCTTTTTCAACAAATGCTGCATTACTCACTGAGCAAATGGAGCGCGCTTTTAAACTTTAATTTGATTGCGAAATAATTCGCGGCCTTTCGTGGGTCCCAGAAAAAATTTGTAAAACGTGCTACAATGGTCTTAACATGTGGATCCAAGGGAAACGCAGTTCACTTCGTTTTGGTGTACCAATGATTTGGACTGATCCTGGAGAGCACAATTCCGACAACAGTTACGCTTGCGCAAACAAAATATGTGGAGTAAATCTTAAAGGCCTTAAACGAAGAGTACATATCTGTTAAAAGTACACAAATACCTCTACCGCATTCGGATGAAATACCAATTTCACCGTTTCCAAGTCCTGATAGAGAAACTTCTTTTTCTATTGAAACAATGGATCAATCGGATTTCACCTATAAACCAACACCAGAAGCCGGCCCATCGAACAAAATAATTCCAATATCACAAGCAAGAATGGACAAGATTGTTGCAGAATTAAACCTTTCTCAATGTGAAGCAGAAAAACTTGCCCAGCTTTTGAAAGAAGGCAACAATTTGGAGCCTAATGTCAAAGTCACCGGATATCGAAGACGACAATTGTTATTCCAACGGTAGTACACGCTCAACGAAGGGAACACATTTGTTTACTGCCACGATATAAAGGGACTGATGGAGGCGATGGCCATTAATTATGTTGCAGCTGATTGGCGAATGTTCATCGATTCTTCGAAATCAAGCCTGAAAGTCGTTTTACTATATAAATATAATAAAAAACCAAGCATTCCCATTGGCTACAGCACAGACATGAGCGAAACATACGATTCCATGAAAATAATTTTGAATAAAGTTTTCTACACTGATCACATGTGGCGGATTAGTTGTGATCTGAAAGTCGTGGCGATGCTAAGAGGTCTCCAAGGAGGCTATATGAAAAACATGTGTTTCTTGTGTCTTTGGGATACCCGATTTAAAGGAAACTAATACGAAACGCATAAGTGGCTTGCTCGAGATCCAACGGAGAAAGGACACAACTGCGTAAATGATCCACTGGTGCCAATGGAGAACGTCCTCATGCCCCCTCTCCATATCAAACTTGGAATCGTAAAAAATTTCATCAATGCCATTGTGAAGCGAAAATTCTTGATTGTTTGGAAAATATTTTCCCACGAATCAGCGAAGCAAAATTGAAGGAAGGTGTTCTGAATGGGCCGGATATACGAAAGCTCATGAAATCAAAGGAATTTAAAAGTGCTTTAGACGGTAATGATTACTTTGCGTGGAGGGCAGTGAAGAAAGTCATACGATATTTTTTGGGAAGTACGCGAGCACACAATTACACCGCTCTTGTGACCAAGATGTTGCATTGCTTCCAGAAAATTGGAGTGAACATGTCTCTCAAAATTCACTTCATGCCTCACCATCTCAATACTTCAGCAAGCAGCTAGCCTCAGAGTCGGATGAACATGGCGAGCGCTTCCATCAAGTGGCAATGCCAATGGAAACGCGACATAAATGCAAAAGGCTCGATTCGCTGGTGGCTGAAATTTGTTGATGGTCACAAAAGACGTACGATCCCGACAATGAAGTTGAAGAAGAAGAATATACAATGGGAGTTTCCTAAGAGGGTAAGTCACGATAGACACATACATGATGACAGTATTGATACGAGGTAAGTCACTGATTAAAAACAATTGATTTTTCCAGATGAAGACAGATCCTCATCCGATACAGACTCTGAACAAGTGGGCGAACCAACACGCAAGAAAGTAAAGGGCGCAAACAAACGAAAATAAGCCTTCACTTAATTGTGAATAAAAGCGAAACGCGTCCATCGACTTTCATGATCTATGTCTCATTTTGTTTAAAGGTTATGTGACTTTACATGAAAGTAATAGGACTTGACACTTTTTTTACCGTTTTGGATTTTTTATGAATTAAAAATAAAAAAATTCAATTTTTTAGGCAAAAAATAGTTTTTTTTCATACATTTATTTATAACTGCGAAACTGTTGCTTATGTAGCGAAACGTTGTATGAGCAGATTAAAGGAATTGTAATTCTTAATTTTTTTAAATTTTTTTCAGCAAAATCGGACTGGTGGTTCTCGAGTTATGTCAAAAAAAAGACCACCAAATGTCACAATTTCTCCTATATGATAGTTAATAACTTCAAATCTATATATCTCGATTCCTAGATGTGACCCAGCGAAACGTCGGGTCACGTATAACTTCTTTTTTACCGATATAACTTTCCCCGGTAGTTTGAACCCTTTCCGATCACTGACCCCTACCATTTGTCGCACAGTATAATTTTTCCAAATGGATTTGCAGAATTTGTGCTAAATATCCATTTTTCTCCAACAGGTGGAAGCTGTTTTAAGACTCCAAAGAGTAAAATTCACATTCCACCAAATAGTTATTTATTCTTGAAAATCTGCTTTAATCTTGCGTCAAGATATATAGTATTCTTGAACTAACCATTGATATCTCATCAATTAAAATCAATTAGAGATGCATGAATTTTGGAACTAAAGGATTAACCATATTATTACTTAAAGGTCTTGTATCTCCCGTGTATTGATTTATTGGCAATAAAAACAGTGAATGCAATGTATATCTTCTACTGTCAGAAGACGCCTTTCCAGTTAGAGCTCTGAACAAAACTTTTGGAAGATCGCGATTTGTTCTCGCAATGCAGTTGTGAGTTAGATCTGTGTGTTATAGATAGGTAAATAGTTTTCATCAATCTACTTTTACCCACACTTGCTCCACCTCCAACATATTCGTAAAATCTTACATTATTCACAAAACTTTGCAACAAATGCTATATATACAACAATTATATTGCCTTATTCATAAACAGTGTTGCCTGTTCAGTCTTTTTAATGCTAAATCTAGTCCTTTTATTTTGCTTTTAGACTCAAAATTTTCGTCTTAGCTTCTACATTATTCTAGCTTTTGTTGGTACTTAAAATTTCCTTAAAAAAAAGGCTAAAACGTTAATATCAGTATTATCAGGAGTTGAATCAGAAAAGCCTAAATGCACCAAAAAATAAAGACAGAAAAAAGCTAATTTTTTATTATTATTATTATTTTTTTTGTTTTCTTTAGTTGTTGATATGTTTTTTTTTTTTTTTTTTAAGGTATATTGTAATAACTTTATAAATAAAACATAGAGCCGCTGTTAACAAAATTATGCAATGAAAAATCGACCACAAAATTACCGTACAAATTTAGACTATATTTTATGTGAAAAATGATCCACTGTTATCAGTGCTTCCAGAAGCGCCATATAAAAATGGCTAAATTGAACTTTAAAAAAGGTTAAAAAAGGCTAAAAGCCTAAAAAATAAGGCAGAAAAAAAGCTATTTTTTAATTTAAAAACTTTTTTTATTTATATTAGTTTCTGATACTTTTAAAATATATTGTAATAAATTTATAAACAAAACCCAAAACTGCTGTCAGCAAAATGATCCAGTGGAAAATTGTCCTAAGAATTCCCATACAAACTTGGGTTATGTTTCATATGAAAAATGACACTACGTTTTGCAATGATTTTTCGTAACATTTAGGCTTTATAAATTCTTGGGTGAATAATTTTTTATTTGACCTATTTTTTTAGAAATTTTTTTTATTATAAAGGAAATCTGAATAAACTTAGCTTCTTTGATATCAATAACAAATAATAATTAAAATTGGACAAAATTTATATATATAAAAGTTTATTGGAAATGCAGGAAATTTCATATTTAGTAAACTATATTAAAAAGAATACGCTGTTACAAAATGACACTTTTTATTTTCAGTCGACAAACAATTTAATGTGAGCTGTAGATCTTCTTGAGAACATTACATAACGATTTTCAAAAACTTCACAACGCTCCTTAAATATTGAGATATTGCGAAAAAATGTTTTGAAGCTAGTTCCTGCATTAAAGATCTCGTACTTCTATAAATTTTAGGCCAATATAATTTAATTATATTAAAATCTTTATCTACACTGCGAGTAATAACTACAATAATCGGTTTATTAACTCCCTAAAATCACTTTACTTATTTTTGATTTGGAAAATAATGTGCCTTAAGAGAATGTTTTCCTTAAATTTAAAAAATTAGCTTTTTTTCGTACAAATAAATACGCAAAAATTATAAAAAGGACGATTATGTAAAAATAAAATATGTAATGGTGAATAAGAAATTATTTTCCACATATTTTAGCCTTTTTAAGGCATAAAGGCTAGATAAAAAGCTAGAAACTAAAATAAAAATTTCGAAGCTAAAAGCAAAATATAAAGGCTAAATTTATATTGAAAAAGGCAAAACTGGCAATACTGTTTATCATTTCTGAATTATAATTCCTCTTTGATTAATAGTTTCGAAATTTTTGGCTTTTATAAGATTCTTTTTTTAGCAGTTTCTATAGTTAATGAAACTTATTAAAAAATAATTATAATAAAGAATTAAGCAAGTTCTTATAATGAGTTAAGTTATATTTGATTTGAAGAATGAAGCGCAGTAGGCGAAAGTTTTTGTAAAATATAAATAACCTCAATTTTTTGTGCGAACTAATACCAAAAAAATCTTGAATAAAATTAAATAAAAGCAAATAAGAAATCATTTTCTTCTCTGTTGAATGGCTAAAATTTTTGCATTTTTAAGACAATTTTAAGAATCAAAAAAGACTAGAAAAAAAGCTAGAAGCTAAAACAAAAATTTTGAGGCTAAAAGCACTAAAAAAATGCTAGATTTAACCTCAAAAAGGCTAAACTGACAACACTGGTTATTATTTCGACAACGAAGAAAATATTTTGTTACCTTATACTCCGTACTCTAAATTGGGAGCACTCGGGATCCAAATGTTACCGAAAACCATTCCCGTACTCGAAAATTGGACAAATAAGATCTATTTTGAGAGAATAATCTTCTTCTTCTTGCATGAAATATTTCTTCAGGTAGATTATATAAATTGTCAAATAATTAAAAAATATAAATATAAAATAAAAAATTGTAGCAAAAATTAATACAAAATTATTTGTTTTTTTATCAACAGAAAAGTTTCATTAAAAAAATTAAAAACGTTAAAAAATGCAGAAAATTAAAATTGCATTCACATACGAATTTTTAAAACACTTTGATGTTTTATTTCTGGGTAAATGATTTGGATTTTTGTGTTCGCTTACATTTGTACGATGTTGTTTTTTAGTGAAGAGTTAGCTTTTTCTTCATTTTACCGCACTTTAAAGTTCAATTTAGCCTCTTTTCTTCTCATCTCCTGGCAACACTGCTCAAGAAATTGCTGAATAATATCTTCTAATTTATTTTCTTTAAACAGCTTGAACTACAGACTATTTCAATCTATGATGTTCTTATGAATAATGCGTGTCTCTTAATGTTCAGTATCTTGAAGTTCTTCACGTTTATTTCTCCAAGGTAAATAAAGCTTCACTAATGACAGAAAATATTCAGACCTTGTTAAATCAGCATTGAATGTTGGGAATCGAATATTTGATGTTTTTGCTTGCTTATAATGGTTAAGAATTTTTGACTGACAGACATGAATTGAATCTGATGAAATATTTTGCAGTTTACGTCTTGATTTTTCTGGTCTAAACGTATTAGTATATACTTCCAAATTACTGTATTGAGATAAATGCATGCCCAAGCTTCTTGGGCAGAAACTTCAGATGCCGAAATAAATCTATTTCTAATGTGTTTAATCGTTCTTTTAAGAAAAATTTCCAGATCTTATTTCGTCTATAACCCCTTGAAGTATTCTTGAAACTAATGTAATGTATGCATATAGGCATGCATATGCATCCATGGCAAATTGAATATCCATATTGGCACTCTGCATCAATAAAATTTTGGAGTTGCAAGCATTTATGTATCTGTCTTTAAATGATCTCCTTAAAAAAATTTTTGGTTTGGCAATGAAGACCTTTATATTAATATGTACTGATTGTATGAACAATTTATTTGCTCTTCTTACTTATTAGAAAATTTTTTGTTGAGAAAATCTGGAATTTTTTCAAAATTATCTTTCCTTTTCTTAAGATCTTCTGGATTCATGGCTTTTGGAAGACACAACAAAATTTCTGTATTTGGCAATGGAGGATATAGTATTCTATATCTGCAAAAAATGTTTTCCTCCAATAGAATTTTACAATTTTGAATTCATCGAAATTGAAGTGTTTAAAAAGATAACGTGTCCGTCAATATCGAGCTCATGTTATCGTCACGAATTAAGTTATATTTTCCTTGGAAGTATAATTCATTGCCTCCACTTCTGTTATAATTTTGTCTTCAGCAACTTTTAATAACTACTAATAAAAATGTTAGCAAACCAAATTCCCGAATCATTGCAATGACTTTTCTCTCCTTCCCGATGTGCTGGTGGTGATCGTATTCCTTTAAGTATATGATAGCCTTCGTCTATTGATTTAAACTATGAATAAAATTGTCATCTAATACGTCCCTTGCCGTGTAGTTAATGCTTCCAAATTTTTTTCTTAAGCATGTTGAAATATTGCTTTTATCTCCTAAAAGTTCTAATTTTTTATACGAGTATAGTACATTATAAATACGGGCACATCGTCCATCATAACGCGTGGTTTCTGATTTTATAATTTTTCCAATTAACACCACAATATAATAATGGATATCAAAGCTCTTCAAAATCTTTGTCCAATAATCCAAAGGTTGTTGTGCCCCACCCGGTGCAACAGAAATTCTACTAAAAGACAAATTTTCCACTGGGTCCTTGTCGATTAGGGTTTCTTGAGAATTCAATTAATCAACATTGTCTTCTTCAGATCTTTCTTGAATTAATATAATACCTAATTCCCGATCTTTAATATTATAAACCAAAAAACTTTCTCATTTGAACCAATACTATTTTACCATTTTTCTGAAATTGTAATTCCATATGATCTGTACAAGTCTGTAGTTACTAAATAACGTGCAGCTTGAAAAATCTTACCGAATCTAATTTTTTTTTGTCGTAAAGCTGCGATTGTATTGCAAACTTTGCTTCAGGTTGACCTAAATAAATTAAGTTTGACCAAGAGTTCTTGGCAGTACATCAATAATTCTGTTAAGTGAAATTGGAACATACAAAACAGTTCCTCTCTCAGCACATTGACAGTTACAACTCAGCATAAACGGTATTCTGGCAGTAACATGTCATTCCCCTAAAGGCGTTAAATTTTTCAACTCATCCGGAATAGGTGGTAAATTTAAGCCATTAGAAAGTTATTTGAATTTTTCCATTATTGGCAACTTTCAAGCAGGAGATTCGATAATTTATATGAATCATCTTTTAATGAAAATATATCAGATAAGTAGAATAAAATGTATATATTAGAAAAACTTCTTAAAAACTGAGTTTTGTTGATAGTTTTAACTTGATTAGAAATCAATAGTCCCCCACAACATACACAAGTTTATATTAACACTGCATCAGTATGTCTTTGGTAGTCCCATTCTAATGAACGAATTCGTGGCTCTGCGGAAAGATTACGTCGGTTTTCTCTCTTTCGGTCAGCTTGTCTAACGTTTTGTCTTGCACGATTTTCTGAGTCGCATCTGCGAATTCTTACACGACAATTTCTTAAACGATTTAAATCGCGTGTATGATCACGAGCTTATTGCAAATTTGTTTCACATTGCGATATTTAGTATTTAATCCTACATATCTTATCCTCAAGGTATAAGCATCTTGCTCTTTTTCCTGTTCGAGATATTCCACATTCTGCCATCTGTCAGCCAACTGTTGAAAATTCCGTAATCTATCAAAAAGCAAATACCTTCTCAGATATAATATAAAGATTAATTTATATAAACTACCTAAGGTGTATATTACTCACCGTAATTGTAATTTCACAATTCTCTTCGCGATTACTTCAATTTACACACACTAAGCACTTTTTTAGCGTCTGTCCTTGACAACTGAAAAAATAAACTAAAGTGAAGTCTAGGCAGCATACGTTTTTATTAATTTTTGTTAAATCTAAATGTATTAAAAAACTACCCATAAACACACTTGAAACCAATACCATATATTTCAATTTACTATCTGTCATCAATATTTACAATTTCCTTAATAATAGCACTGTTCCAGTGCTTGTCAAATTTATAGATTTTAGTCAAAGTTAGTCAGAAATTGTCAGAATAAGAACAAAATATAAATAACTTCCAAGTACGGAAACGCTTTCTTGTAAATTCTAACTAAAACTTGCAAGTCTGACAAGTATTGGAACAGAGCTAATAAAATTTATTGTGTCAGGAACATTTCAAAACATAATAATAAATTTTCATTCAAACAGATAAATTTATACAATTTGTAAATTTGTTCACTTTATTCATGTGTTGCATGAACGCTACTTGTAAACAAATGTGTATTCGCTTTTTTTCCTGCGGAAATTCCGCAAATAAAATATATTTCCAAATTGTTTATTCTATTGTTTTGCTTTTTCTCCATTTGTGTTCAAATAAAAATTAAAAATAATTTTGTATTTTTATTTGAAATTTGATTATTTTTCTTTTACACATTGAAATTGAAGCGTAAATATTTATAAATTGTATAAATAATTTTTCAAACAAAATTTGAAAAATTTTTTACGAGTTTGTATATTTATCATATTTATGAGCTTTTCGAGCCATTTATATGATTGCGTGAAAACTCTGAATTTGCATATTCTTTAAAATATATTTATACTAAATCGGACTTATGAATAAGTACATGGCGAATGTACGTTACAACGGTTAAGATATTTGGAATGAATATGAAATTTTCTATTCACTACCATTCATCAATCTCTATAAAATTAAAAGTTGATGGATCAGGTAAGTTTTTCAAGTATATAATTTTCAGATTTTTACCAAATGTACCTGCAACTAGCATGGTATTTTATAATGGATCAGGACAAATAAAAATGAATTGCATCTCTTTTGAACTTCCTAATATGGTATACATATAGGCACATTTGGACGAAATACGCAATTTTTGGCTAAATATTATTTATTTTATAATTACAAAACAAAAACTCGAACAAACATTTATAACATTTTCTAATTTAAATAACTATATTTTCTTCGAATATATTCGATGAATATTTTGTACATACGTAGATTACGGAGGTCCATATTACTAACCTTGATCGAATTATACCTACCATTCCAAATTTAATTATTTTCCCATGTTAATAACGGAATGACAAACCCAATATACCCTCATCATATATACACCCACCATCTGCAGCTTTTAAATATTCCATCTTACATGGTAGGTGGGCGATAAAGTTGATGGACTACGCCTTTTTTCTATATTCGAATTTACAATGGTGCTTTTTCGTTGTCTTGTATGCTTTTGTTTAAGTGATATTAGCCGAAAAGTATTAACTGAAGTTATACCGGATACCTTGTGTTTATAGTATTTGCCCCATATTTTTTTTTTTTTTTTTTTTTTTGTTTACTAACCGACTTGGTCCATTTTCAGTGACAAATAAAACTCTAGGTTGTTCCCACGAATTCTATCCTGCTTTTAACAGATAGTTAGACGGATGGATTTAGCCAGTTCGTCTCAGAATATTACTAGGACCCAGAATGATTTTTTCGACATCCTCGTCGTTTTGATGGTGGGTAAAAAAATTGGTGCAATTGCTACTTAGGTTAAAGATTAAAAAACATGCATGCGCTCATACGAATATTATTATATATCTGATAAGTATTACGCAACACGCCTATCACATTTCAATGTAACAAGTCATGAGCCCATACATTCACCTAATGAATTATTTGTAAAATTTAAATTAGCTAATAATGCATTTTGAATACTAAAACTATTTATCATGTTTTTATACCCTTCAACCAAAAACGCCTCTAAAAGCATATTTGTTTTCGACTTTTCTAAGCTCCTATATAAGCTAGCTACTTTTTTTGCATAGAAAATTCTGAATCTCGTTTTGGATGTTTGGATGTTTGGACTTTGCAAAGATTCTATATAAGCTTCAGAATTCATTTTTGTACAAAGCGGTTGTAAATATTTTCATTTTTTTTTTTTTTTTGGTTAACCATTTCATTTTTTTTTTTTTAGTTTAGCATATCAGTCCATAAACAATCGAGTTATGGGCAAAAACCTGAAAAAATATTAAAAATATACCATACAAACATATATGGAAACCATTGCACAGTGGGGCAGAATCGAAATTTTTTGGAAATAAATCTGTAACTTCTGAACGGCTGGCTGGATTTTCATGAAATTTGGTACAGGCGTAGCAAAGATAAGGCGTAGATAAGACCTATAAAAAACATGCTTACATGTCCTATTTATCTCTTATAGCTTTCGAGTTATTTGCGTTTGAATTTTTATGCACCATAATTTTGCATGTTCTTGGTCCAATTTTTTTCACATATATCCTAGCATTTCCGACCGATTTTATTAGTTTTTTTTTAACTAGTTAAAGAACAAAATTATCTATTGAAAAAAATTTGAAGACGATATCTTTACCCAGTCCAAAAATAAACTATTTTGAATTTGAAAATTGCAAAAAAGACGACTTTTTGTGTTTTTTCAGCCGAAAAAGTATCTACACTCTTTTTTATCTAAAATTAAATTTTCTTTTGCAATATATAATAATTTTGCACTTTTCTGAAAGGTAACTTCACAGAGATGACTTTAAGATAAAAAACAAGCCCAATAACTTAACTGGTTATGGTACACACCCTGCGGAATTCGACCCATTTTATATGAAAGTTTTGATTTTAGACCATATTTTCTCAAATCCCAAAGCACGAATCGACAAGCGGAATATATTTTAAGAATCCTCAATATGTTGTTAAAAGTTTTAAATCAAAATCTACGGGCCTTCGGAAAAATGTGGATTCTATAGCCATAAATGTAAAAAATCCCATTTTTGGGAATTTTGATTAGTTTTTTTGGGAATTCAGGAAAACCCTACCCCTGATTGAAATTTGGTTACCGCGCTCTTATTTATATTAATAATATCCACATTTTCTGCGAATTTTAATAAGATATCTTTATAAACAAATATGTTATTACAATTAAAATATTTGTATTTTCTCCAAAAACACCAAATTGGGGCTTTTGTTTGGTTTATTTCTAAATAGCGAAAAAAAATTTTAAAAATATGTATTCCAAATTAAGCTTATCCTTTAGCATATATATAATTTCCGATCTTTTGCAAAAAGATTCAAGTCAAAACGAGGATATTTTTAATAGCCTATTGTTATCATCAGACCCTGTAATATCATCAATGAGAAAACGATGGATGTATTATGAGCCTTTAGCAACTCAAAATACTGAAGACTTGAAGGAACTTTATTATCTTTTAGATATGTATACAGATACAACAGATTATTTTATAGAAAATAAGTAGTATAAGTTTAAAATATTAGAAAAATTGTCTACATAAATTTAATGTAAATAAGTAATAAAAAATCGTATTAGAAATAGAATATTTATTAAGAAAGAATAATAATATTGATTATGTTAAATTATAAATTTTTTGTTTGTTTTGTTATTTTAAATTCATTAATAGAAATATATGAATGCTTAGAAAAGGATAAAGATTTACTTAAATTTGGGAAATGTGGCAACCCTATTAAAAATAAAAAAATATTTATTAATTATTTTTACAAAAATATTTTGTGTATAGATATTATTAAAAGTGTACAGAAATATTCATAATTTTCTAAGTAATTATTCAAGCAAATCTAAAGGCAAAAGTTGCAAGTTTGTGAAAATATAGTCATATATACAATAAAATGGAAATATAAAAGTTTAAACTCGCATATTTGTGAAATAAATGCATGATATTGATTTGAATCTTTTTGCAGAAGATCGGAAATTATATATGCTAAAGGATAAGTTTAATTTGGAATACATATTTTTAAAATTTCTTTCGCTATTTAGAAATAAACCAATCAAAAGGCCCAATTTGGGGTTTTTGGAGAAAATACAAATTTTTTAATTGTAATAACATATTTGTTTATAAAGATATCTTAATGAAATTTACAAGAAATGTGGATCTTATTAATGTAAATAAAAGCGCATTAACCACATTTCAATCAGGGGTAGGGTTTTCCTGAATTCCCAAAAAAACTAATCAAAATTCCCAAAAATGGGATTTTTTACATTTATGGCTATATAATTCACATTTTTCCGAAGGCCTGTAGATTTTGATTTAAAACTTTTAACAACATATTGAGGATTCTTAAAATATATTCCGCTTGTCGATTCGTGCTTTGGAATTTGGGAAAAAATGGTCTAAAATCAAAACTTTCATATAAAATAGGTCGAATTCGGGAGGGTGTGTACCATGAATAATTGAGTTATTGAGCTTGTTTTTTATCTTAAAGTCATCTCTGTGAAGTTGCCTTTCTGAAAAGTGTAAAATTCTTATATGTTGCTAAAAAAAACACAAAAAGTCGTCTTTTTTGGAATTTTCAAATTCAAAATCGTTTATTTTTGGACTCGGTAAAGATATCGACTTAAATTTTTTTGTATTCAATAGATAATATTGTTCTTTAACTAGGTAGGAAAAAAACTAATAAAATCGGTCGGAAATACTAGGATATATATGAAAAAAACTGGACCAACAACATACAAATTTATGGTGCTTAAAAATTCAAACGCAAATAACTTGAAAACTATAAGAGATAAATAGGACATGTTTTTTATAGGTTTTATCAGCTCCTACAACAATATTTAAAAATATTTGAAACCGGACGAAAAACAAAAGTTTGGAGAGCGATTAAAAACCCCTGAGGGGTTTGTTGTGCCCCTCTTCCAAACTTAACATTGTACGCTCCTCCGGTACGCCTGTACCAAATTTTCTGAAAATCCAACCATCCGATCAGCAGTTACAGATTTATTTCCATAAAATTTCGATTCTGCCCCACTGTGCATGTGTAAACATACAAGAATATGTATATAAATTTAGTAGTCATCAAAAGTGTTGCAGTTTAGCCTTTTCAAGGCTAAATCTAGTCTTTTTATTTTGCTTTTAGCCTCAAAGTTTTTTTTTTAACTTCTAGTTTTTTCTCTGGCCTTTTTTTCTTTTAAAAAAGACTATCAGCCGTATTCAAAAAAAAAAAAAAAAACTTAATACAGTTTTACTAAACAATGTTAAGCAAAATTCCTTAAAGTTGTATTCAAAAACGATGATTCGTTTAATGTACATTTAGTAAATCACTGTTAACATTAAATATTTTAAAGTATTTTAGACCCTAGTTTAAAGTTACTTTAAGATTATTTGCATTACATACAAATTAAAAAAAAAAAACATATATAATAAAAAAAATAAAAAATTTTGTATTCATGCGTAAATTTTAGACAAATTTTTTTAATTTCCGGATATTGGGATTCGTTCTAAAAATATGCCAATATAGCTATTTAAAAACGTATAAACTGAATTTCGGGTCAGAATAATATTTTATGCACATATGTTAAATTTAAGTTATTTTGTAATAAAATCATAAACATAACAGAAAAAAAAAATGTTGGGTCCTTTTGGATTAAGACATAGCCGGCTGCCTGCATGTCAGCCAAATGTTCGCCACAATCACATATATTCGACTTTTCCGTTGTTTCTGTTTCCGCGTAACTCTTGATAGTGCATTAATATGTACAAGTCTTAGATTAAGGTGGTATTAATCTAATGTATAACTCTGGTTTATAAATTACTTATTTTTGGAGAAAAATTATTAAACAAGTTAAATTTTAACAAAATTTCAACAAAAATACTGTAAACAAAGCCAAACATGAAATAGAAATGTTGATTTTATCATAGAATATTCGTTATTCGGATACTTATAATTATAACCAACAAAAATTGTCTAAAAGTATTTCAGTTATACATAATTATATTTACACAAGCTAAACAATGATTTTTTTCGTACGTACTAGAACATCAAAAATAATAATGGAATAAAACAGTTAAAGAATAATTTGTTCTAATTATTCACAAAACTGACAATATAAATGAGAGAGAAACTGAGGAGATTTGCCTACATAAACAAAAAACAGTTAATGTAGACTGCAAATAGTTTTCTGATTATCTTAATAAAGACTTTAAGGGCCAAATTGTATAATAGCTAATTTGTGCTTTATATATAAATTACGTTCTTTTACTACGGCTGCAAATTCTAGTATTTCAGCAGAGAAGAAAATAATTTTTTATTTGCTTTTACTAATTTTATTTTTACAAAATCAACCATTTAAGAATTTTTTGTGTATTAATTCGCACAAAAATCAAGATTTTCCCTGCGGCGCTTCATTCTTCCAATCAAATAACACTTAACTCATCATATGGACAAATCTTATAAAAGCGAAAGTCACTTTAAAAAAATAAAAAACATCAACAACTAATGAGAACAAAAAAATTAAAAAAATATCAGTTTTTTCTGGCCTTATTTTTTGGGGCATTTGTCCTTTTCTAATCTTTTGTAATGTACAATTTTTCTCCTCCTGGTAATACTGGTCATAAGAATATATCAGTTCTTGCTGTTTTTTTTTCTTTTGTAGTTTGAAAAAAATTAAGGTTAAGGAGTAAATTTTATTATTTGTCGATAAGTTACTGTAGGGTATAAAAGAGCGCTATATTCGGCTATACCGTATATAGCGCTCTAAGTTGTTTTTTATTACTTTGAAATATCTTATTCAATCAGCGACCTACTTATGAGAACAAAAGTGAAACAAAGCTTTTGTGCTTTTTATTTATTAGTTGTTATTTTTATTTATTTTTTATGTTATATGATTAAATCAAAGCTGGAAATATGATTATGACTTTATTTAATTTATTATATTATATTTAAACATAAGAAAATAAATGGAGGAAATTGATGGAAAAGTTTTTTTTTTGCCGGAAAATGTTATATGTACTTTATTTGATATTCAATTTTTTGCACAGGAAATATGTATACATATATTACATAAATATACAATAATATGCATATTATCGAGAAATTTTTTATATTGAGTAATAAAAAGTGTAAAAAGTAGTACAACTTTAATAAAATAATTTCATGGAACAAGATTTTGAAAAATGTTATTTGATGGTACAAACAAAGCTACCCCAATATTAATCTTTTCTTTTAATATAATCTAACTAACAAATAAAGTCAAAAGGGATTTTTAGTTTTTATTTTAAAGTAAATATCCTTAATTCCTATTTAAATATATATTTTATATTAATATTTCCTTATTTAATAATTTTCTTTAAAAAAGACTTCAAATATACTATTTACTTACATGCATATTTATTTTAACAAGTATGTGTGTGAGTACTATAAGTTGCTTCAACTATCTAGATGTTCAAAGTATGTTAAAACATACTTTTACTTTGCTATAGAATTATGTTACTTCGAAAATGTGTTTTTAATACTTTAACTAAAAGATTTCTATGCATATGTTATATACATATAAAAAATATTTCTTATAATTTTTTATTTTTTTATTTTTTTGTAGTTTCTTTTACACACATATTTTTTCTTTTTGTTGTATGCGAAATTATGCAAATGTTTTGTTATGCTCCAAAGTTTTGTACAAAACAAAGATGTATTGCACAGTATAAAAATAAAAAGTAAAATATTTGGATGCAAAATATGTTGCTTTAAAGTTCTTTGCATATTAGTTTTTAAAGAAGATAAAAATAAAATAATAAAATACAAAAAATTAAAAATTTAATAGTTAAACAATTTGATTTATGAATAAAAAGTATATATCATTCATTCCATGAAAGAACGACCAAAAATTTTCCTTAGGTCTTCGAATCTTGTTAACACTCGGCACTCGTGTTTTTTTTTTCTTCTTTTTTATGAATTTTGAAAAACTCGCGAATTTATTCACGATTTTAGTTTTTTGAAAAGTGAAAAAATCGAAAAATATGTAACTTTAAACACGAATATCTTTATAAGCTGTAAAGAGATGATTTAAATTATATACAGATGATGAATATGTCCTTTTTAAAAACAATAATTGAAAGATATATTTCCAGTTAAGAATACATTCGTAATGCAAATGCATTATTAGGATGTATTTCTTAAATTTCTATCCTTTCAAATTTTGTCTTCCTCTGATATTATAAAAATGTTAATGTTAACAAAAATTGCAATATGAATTGTTCTGGCACAAAATGTTCAACTATTAAAAAATAAATAAATATTCATAGAAATTTTTCATACAAAATTAATTTTATTTTATAATTTTTTTTTTTTTTTTTTATTTTTTGTGAGTTAGTTAATTTTAATTTTAGTCAAAACATCTTTTAATTTGTGGTATAATATCCGTTTCGCACAGAATAATTACTAAGCAAAAATATTTAAAATCAATTTCTTTAAAATGAATCTGAAAATTGGATTACCTTTTAATTTTTATAATAATATATACAAAATTTATTGCAATAAACTTTATACTAGTTTTTAAATCAATAAAATCCAAAAAATATTTAAAGAGTTTTAAATTAAATTAATTAATTAAAATTATATATTATAGAATGAGAGTAAACCAAAAGTAAAAAAAAACAAAAAAATTAAAATTTTATATTAAAAAATTGGTGGTTTTTTCTAAAAAAAAAATATTAAAACAAATAAGAGGGTGGGGTCTTATAGTAGACATGTGGACATGTTGGATGTTTTTTTTTTTTCTGGGGCAGTGAATACAATTAGGAAGTTTTGTCTAATTGTATGTAATTTCTGCTTATAGATGATGATGACGAGGAGGTTGTTGAAGATAAAATGGGTTTATCCATCTATAATGGAGAAGGAATTATAATTACTCTTTTGATAAGAGTAATTGTAATTTAGGGGGGTTTTGAGTATAAAGAAAATAGGGGGTTTGAATTAGTGGTGTAGCTGGTTCTAGTTACAACAATATCTCAAATTTTCTTTCAGGAAAATCCTGGATTGAGGTAAGTCTTCTTTTATTTTCGGTTAAACTTCAGTACTTTATTTCACAAGATTTCTTAGATCTAGGTCTTATATTAAGGTAAGTATGATGAATGATTATTGTTTAATAAATATTATTTAGGTTAATCGTGACGGCTCGATGGTAAGATGATAAGATGCTGAGATGTTAAGATAGCAAGTTGGTAGGATGCCAAGTTAAAGATGGTAAATGGTTAAGTTTAAGATGATAAGTTGGTAAGTTTAAGATAATAAGATGGTAAGTTTAAGCTGATGAGATGGTAAGTGGTTAAGTGCCAAGTGGAGGATGGTAAGTTGTTAAGTGCACGACCGCCAGATGACAAGTGAGTTTTACAATTTGAAGGCCAATCGTTATTCTTTTGGGTTTTCATCAACCCATCGGCCTTTTAATGAAAACCGATAACATTACTTTTCTTTGGAGAAAATTAATTTGTGGCATTACCAGATTATTTTGTTCTCAGTAGCATACACTGAGAACAATTATCTTACATTAATATTTTTAAATGAATATAAAAATTATAATTTAAGTGTCCAACTTGATTGGACAGGCAGAATAAAAAATTTCTGGAAATAAATCTGTTGCTTCAGCTAATTGGATTTACCTAAAACATAGACGTAGCAAAGGAGTGTATAATTTTAAGTTTAGAAGGGCGACCCAACATATACCTGAGCTATGGGGGCTCAAAGAATGGTTCTTCTGACATAAACAATTTTTAAAGGTTTGTCAATTTTTTGCTTCTTTTTCAATATCAAATAATTTTGTCTTCTTAATGCCCTTAATAAGGTCTCTAAAAAATATCCTTACTTGTGCTATTTATCTATTATGATTATTTGCATCTGAAGTTTTAACTATCTTAATTTTGAAAATTATTTACCCAGTTTTTTTCATATATATACCAGTATTTTCGACTGATTTTATTACTTTTTTTCTAAATATTTAAAGAACAAAACTATCTATTGAACAAAGGAAAATTTATTTGATATCTTAACCGAGTGCAAAAATAAACGATTTTGAAACTGAAAAATTACGACTTTTGTGTTTCTTTCGGCGAAAAAGTGTCTACACTCTTTTTTCTCTAAAACGTAATATTATTTAACAACATATAATAGTTTTATATTTTTCTGAAAGGTGCCTTCACAGAGATGATTTTAAAATAGAAAACAATTTCAATAGTTTAAGCGCCATAAGTACACAACCTCCCAAATTTTATCTGAAATAAGAATGTAGCTTCGGAATTTATTATTTGTTCTTAAAAGATGGCGATCACTATCTCTGGGACAATGATGAAAATGTGAAATTTATGGGCAAAAAAAGCGAAAAATCCCAATTTTTGGATTAACAAACATTCAAAAATTTCTATGTCAGTGGTGCTTTACTTTGAGCACCTGTAGCCTCGCTCCTGAGGATATGTGAAGTCCCCCTTTTAACTTAAAATTGTATACTCCTCTGCTATGCTTATGTGAAATTTTATGCTAATCTAACTAGTCGATTAGAAGTTACAGATTTATTTCCAAAAATTTTCGATACTGCCGCACTGTGTATTTTTCTGAGATATTAAAATTTTAAATAACGTAACTTTCATAAAAAGTAAAATCGAATCGAAAAAATTAGAAAAAATAATATTGAGATAGACTTGACATAAGTTTTGTGACTATCAAATGTAAAAAAATCTTATTACTCTCCTTCAAAATTTGCCATTTTTGATAAATCTTTCGTGGAATCAACCATATATACTTTAAAGTTAAAATGATATCAAAAAGTCCCAGGTAGTAGGATATTTTAAATTATGAAGTGTTTACATTATTGTTTTATATGTGTATACAGTTTTTATGAAAATCTAAAAATTATGCAGTCAGTACTTCTCAATCTGTAATGTAAATTATTTAATATTGCACCTAGGTTACTGACACATATATTATACACAAATTTACTTACAAACTTAAATTAATCATATACTTTGTCTTTAATTAAGAAAAATTTTGTATTTGAAATAAAATTATCAAGAAATGTTCATATTTTTACTAATTATTAATTTAGACCAAATTTTCAATATTTCTAATTGTTCTTATTAATGTAGCGAACAACTGTTACTCCGTTATAAAATTACTCTTTTTATTTTTGCTCGAAGAACGATCTAATGTGATCTGTAGATTCTTTTAAGAACACCACATAACAATTTCCAAAATTTTCAAAATCCCCCCAAATTTAGAGATATTAAAAAAAAACTCGTTCTGAGGGTAGTTTTTGTACTAAAGATCTCGCAACTCCCTAAATTTTAAATCAATTTTACATTTTTAAATGAATTTTTAAATTTGATATAGTAAATGTTTAACTATATAAAAATCTTTTATAAATTTATGAAATAAGTAACAGTTCACAAAAGTATAGCCGAGACTAAAAAGTATTATATATAAAGTAAGATGCTCTATAAACCCAAAATGAATAATAGTGCATAAATAAGTATATCAGCAAAACTGTTAGAAATTTTCTACCATCTAAATGTTATAATCTTATCACAGCATGTACGATGCGTAATAATGGAGATATATCTCCATTATAAAGATTTTGTAACTTGGCTGAAACTGACTTAAGTTCTTAATAAATCATGTGGAAAAACTATTTTAAACAAATGAGTTACAGATCTGAATAGCATAACTTGAAACTAGGTTAGGTTAGGTTAGGTTGGAAAGGGCGGCGCATTCACGCCTACACCCAGAGGCCAAACGGCCCATTGTGATCCCTTTATGAAAAGAAGAAAAAGAAAAAGAGAAAAGTGGAACCTATACCCAATCAATCAGTTATGATTGTTCCTAAGCCATTTTATCCCCATAACAAACCCTATGAGGTTGACAAGTCCTTTGCCATTAACCTCACCTAGTTCATGTAGTGTATGGCTTCCAAACCACTTCAACCTATTACGCTGAAGCCCTACGCAGTGACAGAGTATGTGCTCCACTGTCTCTAGCTCCTCAACATCATCGCACGTTCTACAGAAGTCTGATGTGCCAATGTCCCACTTACTCATCATATTCCCTGTTGAGAAATTACCCGTAACCATACCTACTATGACTCTAAGACTACCACGACTCATACCTAGAAGATGCTTGGAATCCGCCAGTTTTAAGCTAGGCCATAATGCCCTAGAAACTCTGCAGTACGATCTGTCATTCCAGGCTCGATTCTTGTTGTCCAGAGTCCACTCCCCTATGGCCCTAAAGAAGGACCCAATTGGAATCTTAACAGATGACTCTATGAAAGACCTATTTAGCTCCGAGCCACTGCGAGCTAGCTCATCGGCTATTTCGTTGCCAAGAATGTCACAATGATCAGGAACCCAACATAGTCTCATCATATACGAATCCATTAACCTTCTCAATTCCCTTCTGCACTCAAGTACCAATCTGGACCTAACAGAATGACTAGTCAGAGCCAATAACGCCGCCTGACTATCAACATAGATAGTAATCTCAGACCCCCGTTCAACATTCCCTTCAATCAAGCCGAGAGCCTTATAAATGCCAAGAATCTCTGCTTGAAAGACACTACAACTGTCAGACAATTTGTAGGATCGTCTGATATCAGTTCCCATAAAGTATACACCTGCACCAGTGCCAACTTCCATTTTCGAACCGTCCGTGAAGACCGCGCACCCTCCATAGAGCTTTTCTACTCCATCCCAAAGATCCCTGCTAGGTAACACCAAAGCGGGAGTAGCCCCGAAGTCAATCGTGGTCCCGACATAATCCGTAGGCTCAGCCAAGGATAGTGTCCGACCGTTGAATCTGACTTCATCTAGTATGCTGACATGCCCCGCTCTAGAGGAACCTAATAAACCCAGTTCCTTCAATCTAAATAGGCCACGGACAGCCATACCCCTCACGAATTCCTCAATTGGAAGAAGGTGGAGGATTATGTCCAGCGCCGCCTGAGGTGTACTTCTCCTGGCACCTGAGATGCCAATTGAAGCACACCTCTGAACTTTAGAGAGAAGTTTCCTGTACGTTTCCCTACTCAATACCTTCCACCAGACTGTACAGCCATAAGTAAGAATAGCTCTAACAACCGAAGTGTAAATCCAGTATACAACTTGCGTCTTAAGACCCCAATTCTTGCCTATAGAGTTCCTGCAGGTGTAATAGGCATTGAGTCCCCTCTTGACCCTCTCCTGAGTGTTTTTCCTCCAAGACAATTTACTGTCCAAGTACACACCCAGGTATTTGGCCTCACTTGACAATACTAGCTCAATCCCGTTCAATACTGGCAAGCTAAAATGCTCAACCTTGTATTTCCTAGTAAACAAAACTAGGGGTTTACCCCTAATCCCTTACTGTTGGCCCAAAGGGACAGATCACGTAAACCTGTCTGCATGACCTCACTGATCGTAGATAAAAACTTACCAGAGACCAGTAAAACAACGTCATCGGCGTAGGCCACAATCTTCCGTCCCTTAGCATCAAACTGTCTTAAAATGACGTTCACGGCCAAGAGCCACAGTAATGGAGAAAGGACCCCCCCTTGCGGTGTGCCCCTAGTCACGAGTTTCCTCATATAAGTGCCTCCCATGTTTGAGTTGATAACTCTGCTGCTAAGCATCAGAATTATCCACTCAACAAGGAGCTTACTTATATTCAGCGAAACAAGTGATTCCTCGATAGCCTCTATCGTGATATTATTAAAGGCCCCCTCTATATCGAGAAAAGCCGCCATGGTATATTCCCTCTGCAGCAGACCTCGCTCAATGTAACTCACAACGTCATGCAGAGCACTCTCAACGGACTTACCCTTGAGATAAGCATGTTGAGACTCGCTAATGACCTGAGTTCCTATACTAGTCCTAAGATAAAGATCGATCAGTCTTTCTATTGTCTTCAATAGAAAAGACGATAGGCTGATCGGTCTGTAATCCCTGGGCTTCGAGTGAGTCGTCTTACCCGCTTTGGGTATGAAAATGACCCCTACCTCTCTCCACCCCCTGGGAATGTACTTCATTCTAAGACATTCCCTAAAAACCTCCGTCAATAGAGAGATGGCTCTTTCATCGACATTCTGTAGCATGGCCGGAAATATTCCATCCGGGCCAGGAGATTTGTATGGCTCGAATGAATTTACCGCCCACATCACATCGGTATCCCCAGCATCTGATTCGGGTTGTAGGTTATCACTGACGCTACCTGTCCCTCCAACAGATTCTATATCCCTACAGCCTGGAAAATGAGTCTCCATAAGTAAACTGAGGGACTCTGAGCTAGACTCTGTCCACGAGTTATCCTCACGTTGTATGTATCCAGGTGCCACTGGGTCCTTGGATAATACTCGCCTAAACCTAGACAACTCGTTAACAGAGTCCACCGATTCACAGAAATTTACCCATGAAGTCCGTTTCGCTCGTCTAATGTCCTTCTTATACTTAGAGAAACTATCCCTATAGCTATTCCAATCCTCATCACTCCTCGTTAGTTTGGCTCTATTAAACAGCTTCCTAACTGTAGACCGCTGGTCCCTAAGTTCCCTAGTCCACCATTTCGGCTGTTTCCTTTTCCCAGGATAAATCACTGGACAATTGAGCGCAAAACTATTCCTAATAACATTCGTGAAATTATTCACCGCCAACTCGATACCCTCAACTGAATCTCTCCAGTCCTCAGTATCCCTAAGGTCCCTACAGACTGACCTCTTAAAGGACTTCCAATCCGTCCTTCTCGAGTTCCTATAGGGCTGCTCCCTCGCCTTCTCAAAGTCGAGACCAAAAGATATCATGCTATGGTCAGAAAAAGAGTAATCCAAAACTACTCTCCAATCCCTAACATAATTTCCCCCACGGTTAGCCAGCGTTACATCTATAACTGTTTCCCTATCTTTCGCTCTGAACGTAGGAGTAGTACCCCTATTACAGATATGCAGATCATAACAAGTTATAAAATCGTATACCAACTCACCTCTTTTGTTGATGTCCCTGCTTCCCCATTGATAGTGGTGAGCATTCGCATCACATCCCAAGACCATGTACGCGCCTTTCCTCCTAGCGTGCTCCGCCAACTGCTGCAGAGCGATACCTGGTGGATCGGCTGCCTCATACGGCATGTACACAGCCGCCATTATAAGCCCGCTGCATCCTGCGGCTTCCTGTTGGACGACTGTAAGGTCCCCACTGCTAAAGGAATGAAGAAAATTAATATTTAGATTATTCCTAGCCAGTATACATGTCCGTACCTTTTCCGTTGTGGATGGTATGAACAGGTTGTACCCCGTGACCACATACCCTGGTGTTCTTAATCCAGGGTTCCTGTATGAGGGCCACGTCCACGTTGGAGTCAATGAGGAGTCTTGTCAGTTCGGTTGAGGCTGCCTCACAGTGATGCAAGTTAATTTGCACCACTGACAGCCTCTTTGGGTTTATCAGATTTGTTGAACCTAAACCTGATCACCCCAAATCCGAAATTGACAACTCCCCCCAGTGACTCCAGCTTCTTCAGAGACTCCTGATTCACTGCGAATCTGAAGTCTCTGCCTTGGTTCTCCTTACAAGTCATGGTGTTAACCAACTTCCATTGACCTGTAAGAAGACCCTTATTCTGATTTTCCAATACTGTCAGAATGGTTCCAACCTCTAAAATGGGTGGAGGGAACCATGCTGTCACTATTGGACGCAGGGGCAGCTCAGATGCGAGTATCACCTCAAGCTTCGCTCCTGGATAGAGAGTGTCGCACCTAGCAACTGCGTTCCTGAGAAATTCAAATGATTTCTCGTTTCCGCAGTTAATAGTCTTGATACCCTTCATCCAGTCTGTGCCTTTGAAGGATACCTCATCCGGCCTTCCTTTAACAAGAGCGATTTCCTCAATGAGCTTGTGTTCAATTTGTCGCCATTGCTCAACGCTGATCCTCCCATCTGGATCAACCCTGTCAATGACAGCAGCTTGAATACAATTCTGCAACACTGATTCCTTCGCTTTTTTCGATGTTGAGGGTTGTTCACTTCCTGATACAGCTCTCTTAATAACCTCCTTATGGAGGCCCTTACTAGAGCTGTTTGGCATGTGAACAACCTTCTTGGCCATCGAAGGTTGCTGGTCATCCCCAGACCTGGCCCTCTTAACAACCCCCCTATGAGGGCCTTTAAGAGAGCCGGATGGGTTTTGACCAGCGTTCTTCGATGTAGAGGGCTTCCCAATCGAAGCTCGTACAGCCCCACTACTGGAGCTGGCACGCTTCGAAAGTAAAGTCCTCTTACTAGTTGATGGCTGATCATCTCCAGGCCTAGCATCTCTGACAACTTTTTGTTGGTTGCCAGGTTTGCTGGATGGTGTATGACCAACCATTTCAATGGTAGTTGTTGGCTTACCAGACGTTGCCTGCTGTTTCACTAGGACTGCAGGTTTGCCCGGGTTGCCACTACCAGAATAGTTCACTCCGGTAGGGATTGATGGAGAGGTTGGCTTTTCTCCTGTGCTCTCACGAGACACTTCTGGAGTGTTGCCAGCATCCACATACAATCCTTCAGGATAAGACATTCCCAAAGAGACACAGACAGGGCCGTAGATTCGTTCGAATCTTTTGACGTTCCTCCTGTGCTTCCTGATAAGGTACTTATCCTTACCTGTAAGTGGCAAAGGGCCTCTCTTGGCTATCTTGTGCAGATAACCAAGAGAGGCTCTTGCGCCACTACGAGCATGCTCCTCTTTAGTTCGGTTTATATCGCCGGTTGTCGCATCAAGCATTACCGCGTCTTGCCGAACTAAACCACTGCCAGACGAATGACCCTCTGAGTTCGTCGAGCCATCCCCCCGCTCAGACCCCGCCTCAACACTCGAGTTCTTCTCCAGACTCTGAGCGCGAACTGAGATTACAGTGATCTCATGTTCATCTTCAGAGCCTAGAGTAAGATTCTCAAGTTTCTCAGTGGCGCTGGTCCCAGTGAAGGAATCCCTCGAGATACCCAGAATCTCATCCGTCTCTGATAGCTGGCCCAACAGTTGACTTTCCTGAAGAAGAATGTCACGTTGGACCCCTATCATCTCATTATCGTCGTCCGTACTCACGTCCATTTCAGTCCTGTCGCCCTGCGACTGTCCGTCATCTTGTGTCCGATTTTTAAGAATATTTGAATTTTCTATTTTGTCCCACGAGTATGCCAGTAAAGGAAAAGGACCATCTCGCGCAGTGACGGCGTGCGCGGACTAGGCTAGAATTACAACCAACCCGTGCCATGGGCGTTGGAGGGGAGCTGTTAGCTGTTAGTTTGTTTAGGCACCAACTAACCATTCAGGTCCTCAGCACTGCTGCCTACCACCTTGACCTTAAAGTGCACTACATTTATTTGGTCCGCGAGAAGCTGTAAAAGCCCTAAGATCGGAGATAATACACATGATATATACCCCCATGCGATGAGCCAGAATGCACCATTCAGTATAGTGTGTATATCATGTGCCTTACAACCAATCTCCCCGATCCGCCACCTGGGGACGCGTCCGATAGGAGTAAATGTAGCAAAGACTCCAACGGAAAAACTTGAAACTAATAGAGGGCAAAATTATAGCACTATAGTTTTCATTTTATAATCATTATTGTTGTTCAAAGTTCAAAAGCGTAGGACTAAAAGAATAGGAATTGCTATTCGTTGTAATTAGTCAACGCAGTAGATAGTCTCAAAGTATGGAAAACAGGAGAAAAGATTTTTGAAAAAGTTAGTTTTTCGCGAAATACATTGACAGTTTGTAATGCAATTGCATGGATTACTGCGTGAACTTAGTTTTTTGTTATTTTATACAATAAAGTCGAAGGAGCATTAAAAATAAATTTCATAAAAAATATTTATGGACTTTTTGAAAATTACGTAAATTTCTCACTTTCAGTTTTGTATTTTTATATAGAAAAGTTTACCAGATAAAATGAAAGAAGTTCTACAGCTTTTGTTGAAAATTTTACAAAACACTAACTCTGGTTATTTTAAAATTTAAATTACCATAAATTTCAACTGCACCAATCGATTCAGAATCAATCTTTGAGTGGATTTAACGATGTTTATCTGTTCGTCCATTCACACAATCTTGTGAACATACAAACTTTATGAACAAACTAATAAATGAGCCTGTTCATGTCAGGCAAAAGTGCTATACTATAACAATAGAAAAAATTACTCAAAAGTCGATTATATTATCTCCCAGATTGAAATTCAAATATTTGGCTCCGCTAGGATTTTAAAGAGAATTAGTTTCATAAGCAGGGCAACCAAAAATATGCAAAATCAAATTTTTTTCCTGGACATCAAATGAACCAAACTGTAAGTTATTTATCAGTTTCTGATAATTTGAAGAACATTTTTGCATATTTTAGTCTTCATAGCATATTTTTGTATATTTTGTGCTTAGCAGCATATTTTGTCATATTTTCATTAAAAATCATTATATTAGAGCATATTTTAGCAACTTAAACGGTATATTTTTACACATTTTATAACTAAGAGCATATTTTACACTTAAGGAAAAATTTTGCATATTTTGCACCCAATAGAAATTTTCAAGCACTCGAAAACTTTTCAATTTTATTTTTCAATTATAATAAATAACATCTTTTAAAATATACATATATCAATAGGAAAAAATATTTAAGTGATTGGTTTTTTATTCATACTTTTGTTTTCGTTAAAAAAAAATAGTTCATTCCATAGAATAAAACTAAAAGTTTATGTGGGAAGCATTTCGAACTAAATTAAAAAAAAAAATATTATTTTTTTCAAAAAACAAGAACAAAATATATGTGACTACGAATATGTATTTTGTTGTTGCAAAAATTAGGTTTTTGGCAATTGTATCAGATTTTTTTCTCTCACATAAATATCTAGTTATTAATCTATAGTTTCTTCCATTTTATTTATTTGAATTTTTTATGTATGTGAGTACATATTAAATATTTTTTGATTCAGTGAAAATATTGTTTAGAATTTTTTTTTATCCGCTGAAAAAATTTAAAATAATTTTCAACTTTTGTAAAAAGTATCACAAAGGATTTTATTGTTTTTTTTTCGATCAAAATGAAAAAAAAGTAAAACTATTGATGAAAATACAAAAAAGTAATATTAATTTTTATTATTTTCTGAACTCCAAAGATTGTTTTTCGGTTAAAGTAAAAATAAAAAGTTACTTTGTACTTAATTTAATTTTATTGATTTTTTACTGTCACATACGTTTTTCATGTCGGATTACCTAATAATTTTAATTTTAAAAATTGCTAGAAATTTTTTAATTTCCTGATGTAATGTATTAGACTTGTATAGTTTTAAGTGAAAAAGTAAAATATTTTTACTCATTGCTAATAATAATCAATTTATTTAAAAGTTTGGTGGGAAAAATAGTTCACAACTGCAGCTCAAAACTTACTAGGATGCTGAGTAGTATGTTGTCACTAAGTGCCATCACTGAGAACATTTTTTTGGATTGTATCACTATCATAACTTGAAGAAACAGGTACGTTATAATCGGGTTTATTTTCGATGGATAGAACTTGTGTTCAATTGTGGATTAGGTCTTGTAAAGTTTGGAGTTACGATTTATAATTATTAAAAGCTTACGTGTGCAAAATACATACATAGTTTAGCAATACTCATTTATACAGTCTATAATGATTTTCGGAAATGAGCCTTTAATGGAAGATACGGATAATTGTATATATACCATAAAACTTGGTACTGTGCTTTTTGCTTTTATATATAAGATACATAGTTTATTATAGACCGATCTTATTTAAATGTATTTCTATATTAAAATTAAATCTGCTTTTTCAAATTTATAAAATTTATTTCTTTCAAATTTTATCGAGGGGCCTTGTATATTTAAATGTTAAATAAGCTTTTCCTTTTGTACTAGTTTAAATAAAAATTTTTAAATTATCATGGTTGATAGAGAATGGTTAACTCCTCGACAATTGCGAAGTATAAATGTTGAAGAAAAAGTAGAGTACATTATTAGAATGCTGGATGAACTTATGAATACCGATAGTGATAAAGATAATATATGAGAAATATAGAAGAAAAAATTACCAGAATATTATCCTATATATAACAATGATCCGGATAAAAAAGTGGATGCAGATAAACTTGAAGCTTCAACGAACACATATACTAGAAGAGATTGTACGATTTGTTCAGCTGAACCACCACAGCTTCACAAACATTTGCGGTACAATATGCTTCGATGCTCAAATGTCGTTATACTATAATTCATGAAACCCATAAAAAAGCTACTCAATACTCAACATATGATAGACAAATGATGCCTAATACATAATGAGTAAACAATTTTTGAAATTAGTTTTAATTTTTCCTAAATTAAAATTATAGAAAACTTTTCTATGATTTTATTTTAAATACTATTTTATTAAAGTTTAAATATTTTGGACATTTTTTTATCGTAATTTATATTTTAGGGCAAAATCCGACGCCCATAGCTCTACGAAGTCGATTTTTTTTTTTTTTTTTTGGCATCTTTACATACACAATAGGAAGGTTAACGAAAAATCATTTAGTTTTGTCCTAGCTTTCAACAAGGTAACTTTATGGCGCATGGTTAAGATAAACGAAACACATAACAAAGAGTGTTAGAAAAATTATCATTGTTGTATTTATTTTTTCCTTTTTTTTTTTTGTAAGCTAGATATAACAAACGCATTCGCAACGAAAAGCGAAAACAAGGCAAATACTCTAACACATTCAAATGTTTACGTCGTCTCTTTGTGTCTATCTTCATTTTATGGCATCAATGGAAAGGTATCAAAGGTATTCGAATGGTACATTAAAACCCAATATATGTTAAAAAATATATATAATATATATAAAATTATATATGTATTTGAATAAACAAAAATATGATAAAAAACGTTAGTGAAACCTTAACTATAATGATACATAATAATTATTTAAATGAATATTTCCTCTATTACAATTTGAGGTTAATTTTATTTTAAAGAAAATTTTGATAATGATATTGAAAGAAATATGTATTTTTAGAAGTCTATTTTAAATGGTCCAGCTCACTTAAATTTAAACATACGGATGAAATATTTTGGGGATCATACAGAACAGACCAAACTTCATTTCTAGAGGGGTAAATTTCCAATCCTTTTTTTTCGTGAGGCACTTTAATATTTCTATAATATAAAAAATAACAAAATAAATATTTTACTTGTATTCTATATCACGATTTTCATAAATTGTTCTTTACATACCCAAATATCTTGATGTAGATTAAGGATTAACTTCCCCCAAAAAAAAAAAAAAAAAAAAAAAAAACAACTTTGGCTACAAAATTTTCTTATTTTATTTTTTCTTCGGTATATCACAGCTAAAAAAACAAAGGGGTGGTCCGAAGTACTTTTGGTCATTTTTTAAAGGCTATAAAATGATTATTTTTTCCTCTATGGAAAAACTAATGAAACCCAATTAAAGGCGATTATCTTTTACGATTTTGTCTCACAACCTCTCTTTATAATTTGAACATATACTAATGTATGTGCTTAACAGAGTTTTCAGTTAAATTTAAAATATTTGTACAATGTTTTTAATCATCGGGATCTACTTAACCCTGATTTATTTAAATGAATAAGTTATAGAGAAAATCTTTAGTATCAAAATTGCATTAATTGAAATTTGGGAACATATAACCCACATATTACAATTACTGATCGCCAGACATAGCCAAATAAATTAAATACTTGTCACTATTTACCATCGTACAATTTTAGTTAGTTCTTGCTATATTAATAAAAATTAAAGGTAATATCTCTAAATACCATCATTTAGAAATTATTTTTAAATACCATCATTTAGAAATTATTAGCAATGGTAAATAATCAACCCAAATGATACCAGGTTTTTAAGTAGTTTATAAAAATTATGTACTAATATATCTTTGGACTTGATTTGCTCTAGATAACACAAAAACTTGGGCTATCATACTGAGAATAATTTCTTTGTAATTTATTGATCAATTATGTTCAATATTTAAATAGCATTCAGATGATAATTTATTATACAAATGTAAGTAGTTTTTAAGATAATTTTTTACTCTTATTTGTATTAAGTATAATTTTGTGCAAAACTATTTCGCAACTCTTAATTTCCTAACATTATCGGTGAAAAAATATAAGAATTTATACATAAATTGTATAAACTTGTATAATCAATTAGTCATATATACAGTTAGTTAGAACTAACTGCCATGACAATTAAATAGTTAAATTTATAGCAAATTTAAAATATACATATAATTCTTTCTCCCAAATGTACACGTAGGAATTATAATCGGCTCTATTTTAAATTAAACTATACGCAAAATTTCTTACATTTTTTTTCTTCTTTCTTCCTTGTTTTGTTACTTAGTAAATACGACTCCGACCAGTATAATATTTAACATTATTTGGATTTACATAGGTTAGGTTGTGAAGGAATTATGAATATATATTTTTTAGTTTCTTAGTTATTGCCAAAATTACTTCGAATCACTCTTCAAACATCCTTTTTTCATTTTTTTTCAAGTTGATATGATAACCCAAATTCAAAATATATAAATACAAGGGTTAAAGGATGCAAAACATTTATTGTGTTGAATTATGCAAAAATATGCTAATGTTTATGAAATTTATGATCGTCACTTAGCTAAATCAAATAAGTGACCGTTATTAACCAATTTCAGCAGAACTCGTTCTTGGATTATGCAACGTGTATGTACCTGATTTCATCCAATTATCTTTAAAATTACAACCTGTAGTTTTTTTACAAGATTTATATTTACGAACGGCATCGTAAACATATTCAAACATGCTCTTTTGCTGTTATAATTATATACAAGTAAAAAGTTTATAGAAATTGGTCATGCTCATTTCACTTAGCCCCCAAACAGATGTCTTAAGTACATCAATACTTTAATTAAAATCGACACAAATATTTCTATAAAATATCGGGTTAAACAAAAATTTTTTTTTAATTTATAGCATTAGCTTTTTAGTAGCCTCATTATTTAGGCTTCTTTAGAGAAATTTTAAAATTCGAGTTTTCATGTTTTCTTTTTCATACATTCTATTTAGAATAAATTTATAATTATTTTCATTTTTCTAGCTTCAAATTCAAATGATAGGATATTTATTGTGGTCAATTCGTTTCAAAAATATAAGCAATTATTTACTAGTTTTTCTTATATTCATATTTCAATGCCATTTGAAATTTAATTCTCTTTGTTTCTTAAGCACTTTACATGTGTATTATGTATAAAAAAAATATATATATAATTCCATATTGTTGGCCTTAAATTGTCAATATCTTTGACTAAAAAGCTATATTATTTTTACTTTTAATTAAATTATCACTTCTGTTCTATTCAAAGTGGATTTACTATTAAATGCTTAATAAATAAAAAATGTGTGTTCAATTCAAATCTCCAAAAGCTGATAGATTAAATAAAAAAATTTTGGGGAATTTTTTGTTGTTTTTACTGAAAAATAGATTGATTTGTTTTCCGAATAAACATATAGAGGGCTTAAATTCAAAACCCTCTACCTCAGGATTTCATGAAACTGCGTTTTTGACGTAATTGTGTTCTCTATAATAACCCTCATCTATGTTATAAATTTCAAATGAAAGTTCATAGCTTTTCCAAATTTATCAACAATTTTGTATCCCTCTATCTCTAGTAAATATTTTATTTTTATTTTTTAATGCAAACTCGTTTATCTTTCTGAGTAATTATTTTACGTTTTGACAATTTAAATATAATATATATATCAATAAATATTCACTTTTTATGTTGGCTACTGCCCCCTATATAGCTACCCCACCTATTTCTGTATCAATTTTGGAATTTGATAAGAAAATTATTCCCACAAAATCTCGAAACTTTCACTGTAATAGTTCCTTAGATACGCAATAATTAAGATTTATCTTGTATGGGTGCTAACACTTTCCCTACAGCTGCCCGACCTATTTTCATATCAGTTATGATTATTGATAATGATAATATTCCCACACAATTTTAAAACTTTTACTATATTATTTTTTCATTTAAGCGATAAATAAATTTTACTCCTCTAATAATTGTTATTTTATTTACATGAGGTACACCCTCTGTTCCGATCTCAAAATTAAGTTGCCTATTTGTATTATGTTGGCTCTTTAAATTACAAACTAGTATAAAAAGTTTAAAAATCATATATTAAATGGTAATTAAATGTATTTCTTTACAATGCAAAACCTATATCGTTATATCTATATCGTTATTTTATTTATACTCAATTTAAGGCCCAACCAGTCAAGTTTACGAGGCAACGTAGAATGAAGAAAAGTAGCGTGAAACGTTTTACACAAACAGGCAACAAATGTAAATTTATCATATGCTTTTGAACACTCATTGTGTAAACAACCCTGTTCTTGTGTTATTTTGTAAAGAAAATAAACTACAGGGTAAAAAAAAAAAACACAGCTAAGTGAAGATCTATTTTCTATAGACTTCTGCAATGTGCTACCTAGAAGTTTTGTGTCAATAGATACTTTCGCATATCTACATAAACCAGGTTGAATATAAAAATCTAATAAAACTATATAGATTTTATTTTAAATCTCATTTAACCCGCCAATGGTAACGTAAATTTTACTTTGATTAATGGTGACGTCGGACCGGGGATTTTAACTGAAGATTTTTCGAATATTTTTTTTAATATTTTTTTTTTTTTAATATATGCACTTTGACAATAAAACAAAAATATTTAATCAGCTCTTTTAGAGCAATAAAAATAATAATGCTTTTAATAGTACATTTTTCAAATTAAGAAAAAAAAAACAAACAAAAATAACAAAAACGAGAATGAAAGATATAGTCGGTCAAGACCGACTATACAACGAATCACAAAAGCTGATAAACTTAGGACGTAGTAGTTTGTGTCTTGATCATTGGCTGTATGGATCACCTGGTTGTTTATGGTACTGATACTGAGTATAGCGTAGAAGGCACCATAGGCCATCGCCTTATTGCTCGAGCACAATTATTATTCGCTCATAAATTGACGACATCGACGCTGCCATTGGTGTCATTTTAGCCCCATAATACATCGAGATTTTGAGTTTCGGCATCGACTTTAGTATCATTGTGAATTTTACTAATAAGAAGAACATTTTTTTCTTTTTTTGGAACATGTGACAAAAAGCCATATTGTCATGAAAACCAAACATATTGGATTTTACATTTCGACAGCGCAATATGTTGAAGTCTGTAGGAATTTACTTCTTGTTCTTCTTTATTGTTCCGAATGTTGTTAAAGCATTTTGTAGCAATGCTTCAGCTCAAGGTATACTGGTGTACCAATTATCTGTTTTGACGTTGTGACCTGTATTGAAAATCATTATTTCACCTAGCCCCCATACAAATGTCCTCCCGGAATAGGGGTTTAACGATCATAAATGCATTAAATATAGCAATATTTTAATTAAATTCGGTGTTTTGACGTTGCAACCTGTATTGAAAATCGGTTCGCATAATCTTTGAACAGCAGCGAAGCCAGAATTGTCGAATTGTAGGGACCTGCTTGTGGTTGTTTTGCGGGACAAATTTCCATATTATATGTGTAGAACAATTTGGCGTCACTAAGGGCTTGAATTTTGATGCCATATGGATTTGATTTGTTTAGAATGTGTTGCCTAAATGAGCACCTTTCCCGAAATCCTTTAAACTTCTCATCTATGATCACAAAAGCAGATAAAGTGTAATTAGCCTAACAATTGTGAATGAATTTCTCGAACATTTCTTGTGTGTGGCAGATTTTGTCAAAATGTTTTCTATTTGCACTCGTAGTATCATCATCAACTCTCAAAACTGGCAGTAAAAATCTAAATCTCTGGGTAGACGTTCGAAACAACTCTTCAACGTTCAGATGAATAGATTTTTTAACACTAGCTAAAAGAAGCATTCCTATCAGGGAATTTAGTTCCTGTTCTTTGGCATAAATTTCTCTGCAAAACTTATCTTTCACGGTAGCAATATATTGGTTGGTAAATTTGACAATTATATGAATAATAGAGTCCTCAAAAAAATGTCTCCAAATTTCAAGAAGGTCTTTTTCATTGACTATAACCCGCTTTGGTCCTGGTAACTGTGAAACTATGTTGGCACTTCTAGTACGAACAGATTGGCGCGCAGGTTCCTTACTCCATTTCGTACTTTTGTCTTTTCCAATATAAAGTAAAGAGTTGTTGTCCTCTGAAGGCTCAATTCCTCTTTGCTGTCTGAATTTTGTATTTCCTCCGGTTCATAATCATTCTCGGTTTCACTATCTGAAGAACTTGGTGGTATGTCCTCATCAAGTGTAGTTCTTGTAGAAGGTATTTAAGATGACGCTGTTCCCTTTCATAAGACATGCTGTAACAAGGTTTATACTATGAAACACGCATAGAAACACACAAATATACATATATATGTATATAACACAATAAAACAAGAAAAAAAACAAGCAAGAAAAATATAGTCGCTCAAGCCCGACCATATGATACCCCACACCATTGTGCAGGTATCTCTTATTTCGTGGAGGGGACATGTGGGCAATTGTGGACCGATACTTTTACTAAGTGTAAAATAATATATATAAATACAGAATATTACATTAATACCAACATTTATATGAATTTATGTGCTTTAGGGTGATTCCCGAAAGTGGGCTTATATGGGAGCTTTGGTAAATTATGAAGCGATAACATAAAATTTGTGACTATGATGTCTACTTATATAAAACTTATTTGTGTCGAATATAAACTTGATACTAACATTTGTATGTGATTTATGCAAGCTAAAGTGATTTTCGGAAGAAAGTTTTATATGGGAGCAATTATGGACCGATCTGCATGAAATTTGGCACAAAGATTGAAACTTATATAGAACTTCCTTGCAACGAATTTCATTAAAATATTGCTATATTTAATGCATTTATGATCGTTAAACCCCTATTCCGGGAGAACATTTGTATGGAGGCTAGGTGAAATAATGGACCGATCACCACCAATTTCAATAGGCTTCGTCCTTGTGTCATGAAAGTCCTATGTGCCAAATTATATAAAGTTATTCGGGTTTTTTTTTGTTACACCCGGTCTTACAGACCAGTAGGACACCACTGTCGGGTAAAGCTAGATTTTGTGCAAATGTAAATGAATATTTTAAAACTGTAGAACACTTTACCCCTCTTTAAAATTATGTGCAAGATTTAGTCGCAAAATAAGAAAAATAAACAGTTTTTGCTCTCCTGAAAAGCTGTGTTTATCGAGATAGAGGGTTTTGAATATAGACCATCGATATTCTATAGTTTTTTATATATTATTTATTATTTTTTTTTTTTTTTTTTATAAAAAATATTTATTTGGATGTTGTTGATATTCTAATACCCTATGTTATTGACTAGTATACAACTTTTTGAAAATGTGTATAGTAAATTAATTTTAATGGTTTCAGTTATAGGTGAAGATCATTTTTGCTAATTAATTAAACACGTTTCTATTGCGACATTATTAAGGGAATGGATTTAATGTTCCTAATTGTATACCGAAAATGATCAACAGATAATTTTAATTTAAACTAAGTATTTTGTCTATTTGTAACATAATAATTTGTTTTTGTGTTACTAATAAATTTTTGTAACTAAGTGCCATACTTGATGCTAAACTAGTGTTTATAAAAATTATTTATTAATTTTTTAGCTGTTGATGGAATTACTTCGTAAAATAATATTTGAGCTTTTATTTACCATAAATACATATATCTGTAAGGTTTTATTATATTGGATATTTGAAAAATATATTTTTATATAACTGCATTTGTGTATGCGTGGATTTCCTCAAATTCGTTTACTTTTGGGTTCAAAAAATTGCAATTCTTTTAATGGCACATCGACCTTAGTTTGTACCAATACTAATTAGCTTTAATGAAACACAAATCTGTTTGTCTGACTTTTCGCGAATGGCATCAGTGTTATACAAGTTTAATATAAAAAATTAGAGAAAAAGCAAAAATCCAATTTTCAATAATATATAAAAAACTATGTAATATTCTGTATTACCTACATCAATATCTCTAATATACAAATTAAAAGACATACGATGTGGATAATTTCCCCGAAGATAATAACCATTACAGTGATTTTTTAACATTTCAATAAAGAAATTTTTAACCAACAAAGTATACATAGATTTTTTTGTGTTTTAATTTTATAATATTTGTAGATATATTTTTAAAATCTGACAACCAAAAAAATTTTTAAAGTGATTTTAATGGACAAGAAATGGCCGTTTCTATCATGATAGTTAAAAATCAAATATTTTTAAAAATTGTAAAAATTTCATTTTAATTCCGATAGTAAAAATAAATGCACGTATGTAACCTACACAAATGTATACAAAATACAAATTAAAGGAGGATCGATTCGGTTTATAATAATGAACATAATTCTCATTTAACCTACCTTTAGAATGTCTAGTAAAAAATAAAGTGTACATAGATTTCTGATTGTATTTAATTCACTGATGTATTTTTTATATATTTAACCATAAAAAATCTTTAAGTAGTATTAATATATAAAAAGTTGCAATTATTAATTATATAACTATAAAATAAATTTTTTCATGACAAAAATTTCACTCAAAAATGTTAAAAGCTGCACTTAATTCAAACGCGTAATTATTTTTAAATGCCACTTGACTCCGAAATAAGCTATAATAACACCTACAGATTGGTATAAATTTTCACCAATTTCAATTAGCGCCTTGGATGAGGCTCGACGATTTATGAAAAGTTAAAGAAAGCGCGATCTCATGTCATGAATACCTTTTATGCAATTATTGTGCTGAAACCAATTTTTCGCTTAACTAAGACAGAATAGATGTTCTTATTATAAATATAATTTCATATAAAATGAAATGAAAAAATTCTAATATAAAGTACGCAAAATTTTACATCGATTTTAAATATATATATATATATATATATATATATGTATATATATATAACGTTTCTTTTTTTCAAACTAAATTATTGAACACAAGTTGGTATATTTCTACAAGTGCTTTTAGTTTACATTAGAGGAATTGGACATATGCTAAAGCCCGCGATGAAAGCAATAAAAAAATCAAAATTGTTATTTTTAACCACATTTTTTATTTTCTTTTTCCTTTGCTTTTTTTAAATTGGAATGCTTGCCGGTACCATATGGAACCATTTCATGGTTTTACTCCATTAAGTGATGTTAACATAATTGCATCAAAAGTTATTTTAAAAAATCGCTTTCATAAATTAAAAAAGAGAATTCCCTATATATTTATAGCATATGATATACTAACATTTGTTTTTTTTATTTATACTGACCAATATTGTATTGGTTTTAGCAACGGGTTTTAATAAAATCATATTTAAAATGGCAAAAGTATACTACATATAAATTGTATTCATCATATTAATAAAAAAAAAAATATATATATATATTTATATATTTGAAGCTTAAAAAAAATTTTAAATCTCTGACAGAAAAAAAAAATAATCATGTATAGCCCTCATGAATTTTGAGCAAATATTCATAAAAAAAAATTGCAAGTCAATATGAATTTTATATTTATTATGTTTATTTTTTATTTATTATTATTTTTTTCATAAATTTAAATTGACATTTTATTCATTTTTAATTTCCCACAAATCTTAAAGCAACTTGGTAATCTTTAAATTAAAAAGGAAAAAGTTTTCTTTGATATAACACTTAATATAAATTTTCAAGGTTATTACTTAAGAAAATTATATCTATAAACAATATGGCCATATATTTCTTAAAATTCAACTGATTTGATTTCAATAGCCTTTTTTACTAAACACGTTTTTTATACACATATATATTTTCTTTTTTTTTTTTCTTAAATTACTTAAAGGATGTCGTGAAATAAAAAATAAAATACATAAATAAACATTCACATTTACAAAACATGAATGTAACACCTTGAATGAACAAAATCGTAAAATGACTTAACATTTTAAATAAAATCAAATAAGCGTGTAATTTAAATACACATCATCTTGATACAAAAAAAAAAAATGACTAAGGCAAAAAATAAAGACTAAAAGAAAAAAACACCAACTGAAAATAAAGATAAAATACTGAACTATATCGTTGCGCTCACATGCGCTTACAAATGTGGCACTTATGTTGTCAATAAAATGCTTAAAGCAAATTTTTACTTAATTTTTTATGTGTCTCTTATTTTATCAAAAAAAAAAAAAAAAAAAAACAACAACAAGAAAAATCATTGTTGCTACTTTCTTTATAGGTTGAGATAAAAAATGTTCTTTTTTTATTTTTTGTTAACATTTTTATAAGATTATTGCAAGAAATAATTTCTAAAGTTTATCGGTCTCAACGAATATAAAAGGCTTTAAGTTGTAGACATTTTACAAATTTCCAAACTAATCTTTTAACACATTTGAATAACAGATAAGTTTTTATTTTATTTATTTTTTATTTTTATTATTTTTTATTTTAATCACTACCATACGTCCGTACGGGCAATATACTAAATGTCACAATGTACATTCTAAATGATCAATTTGAGGAAATGGATAACTTATGCAGAGGTAATGTTAACTTGCCACATAAGTCGTGGGATTTTTAAGTTGCAGATAAATTTCAATAGCCATAAATATCACATAGTGTTTCCGAAATGCTTTATTTTGGAAATTATTTATGTAACTTGTGAACCGCACAAAACGTCTGCGTAAAAATTTTTCTGGCCAAAGACGAATTATTCGCGAGATGACCTGAAGGAGCACAGATTCCTAACTGGTCATGGGGGGAGTGGCTAGACCTTCAAAATTGGTTATCTCAGGTATGTTATTAAAAAAAACGGCAAAAAATTTATTTGTGATTTCACAAGAAAAATTTTACTCATAGATAGTCTTGTTAATTCCTGCAAAAAATACACTTACATGTGTAGGTTATCTGTTTTAATTTGTGAGATATTTAGGTCGAAATAAATTCTCTCACTTTTAGCATCGTTTTTTCTAGACTTTTTTCTAACTAAAATATTCGTCGGATTCCTTAAAAAATTTTCTAAAATTTTTTTAAATTAGTTTGTAAAATTTTCAATATGAAAAGATGGGATCAAACAAAAATTACGTTAATTAAGTACATCTTCTAACGGACGCTTTCTATAAGGACAGTGTGACCATTTTAATGGAAAAAGTACATCTTTTAAAGACATTTTTCTGGACTGGAATTTAGGGTATTTTGGGAGGGTGTTTTTCATTCTCTTCTTTTAAGGTAAGTCTATCTATATCGTGTAAAAATTTCATTTGCATATTTCTGCTCGTTTAAATTTCATTAAGGTCCAAATATTTACATTATTTATATTGCTACTCGAGCTGTTTTTAGATCTTTCATAAAATACATAGGAAAAGTGCTAAAAATTACCTAAGGAGGCAAAAGTTTGTTAGCTTTCAAGCAAAGGTATAAATATTTCATGAAATTTTGATATAATAGAATATGGTAGCATATAGTCAAATTTCTTCAATAGTCAAATGACGTTAAAAACTTTAAATTTTAAGTATATTTTTTTAGAAATAATATTAATATTTGGATCTAAATAAAATTTAAATGAGTAGAAATATTCAAATGGAATTCTGACACAATATAGATAGATTTGCTTTAAAATCAGGTAAATAAAAAAAAACACACGCACTGTTTTATACCAAAGTACCCAATATCCTAACTTGCAAAAAAGATGTTTTAGAAATTAAATTTTTCCAATCAAATGGTCACATTGTCATTGTAAGAAGCGTCCATCAGAAAATACACCTTGTGTGTTTACCCAACATTTAACTAACATAATTTTTGTCTGATCCGAGCTTTCCGATTTTGAATTTTACAAACAAATTTAAAGAAATGTTGGAAAATTAACAAAGATTAGATAGGGCTTCTCAAACTCATTCGAGTATACTTTATATGCATCTAAATTAAGATTTCTTTTGGAAGCAGTAAAAAAATTATATTCTATAGAACAAAAAGCAAATTTTATAAGTAAAAAAATTGCCACCTTTTTTGAAAAAAAGTATAAAACCTGTTTAAAGTACCAACTTTAGATTAATGTAACTTTTTATCAAATCTATATATTTGAACAATATAGAATTTTATAAGAAATCCGACGAATATTTCAAAAAGGTTTAGGTCCACCAATTTAAAAAACTTAAAAAACGAAGCTAAAATTGAGTAAAAAATTCATTTTAATCTAATTATCTCTTAAACTGAAAAAGGCAACATACATATTTAAACCTACTTTTTGTGGGAATTAACAAGGACTATCTATATGTAAAATTTGTCTGTCAAGTCATAAATAACTTGACCTTGGTAACCAAATTTGGTGATCTACCCACCCCCCTCTGACCCGCTAGGAATTAGTGCTCCTTCAAAGAAATTTGAATGCTGCTCATCTCTGGACAAGCGAAATTGTATCAGATATTTCCAACGATTTACAAATTAGAAAATTAGTTCCAAAAAAAAGAGTTCTGAAATCACGGTATGACGGTAACTCGAGTTCATTATGACCGCGGTTGATATCTCGCACACAACTTGTTTAATGGGATTTTAACATTCGTTTGTCTTTGTACACCTTATATAAGAGTAGATATTCGCGCCATGAATGTAGTACCAAATTTTTAATATACATATATTTTATTTTTCCTTTACAATATATTTTTTGGTCGAACTTATTAAATTTACAATATGTTACAATCTCAATATCAGTGTTAATATACTACCTATCTTGTTAAAAAATATGTTATGAAGAGGCAACGAACACCCTAAAATATTATAAAGAGCTTAAGGTTTTTTGACTCTTGTCTGCGTGATTTGTTTCTATTCAAGAACTTTTATGTTGTTGCTATTCTTCTAAAGCATTGAATTCTATCAATGCTTTATTTCTGTATATATTTCTATATAATATATATATATATATATATATATATATATATATATATATATATATATATATATATATATTTGCATACAGTGGAAAGTAAAACAGTTAGTAATAATGTAAGGTATTGTTTATTGTTCACGGAAATCTGTGGATGTAGCCACTTGATAAGAAATCATTGACATAAATCTTTATTTATATTGGACAGACAGACGTAATTATATATTCATAAAGATTTAAAATAAACAGGATTTGCTATTATGAACGTTGTGAATTTCTATTGTGATTATTCAATTGCTTTCTATGTTATTAATAAACATATTTTATTTGAAAAGAAATATTTAATGATGAGTGACAAAACAAAAAATGATTTTCTTCCTCTAATCCTTACATTAAAAACAATTCTGTACTATGATATTTGAAAATACTAAAAACAAAAAAATTACTAAAAATGTTTTATGACAAGGTATTGGTGTTTTCTTACATTTACATCCAGCATATTTTAGTATGTATTTTGTTTTTAGATAGTATATTTTGACTTCAGGTATTTATATCGTCACCACTTATTCTCTACTAATTTAGAAAATTCCTTAAGGATATATAAAGTTTTCATACTTTTCCGAAAGAAAGCTTTACAGAGAATCTACCTAAAAGAACTGTTCGATAAGAGCCGGTTTAGAGCCTTTTGAGTTTGATATCCAGTTATGCTGGTTGTGTATATTTTTTTTGGTTGTTAATAAAAAGGTTTATTTAAATCTGAAATTATGATTAAATATGTTCCTGTATTACCACTTTATTAAGAGTGAGATATTAGACATGCTCATAACAAGTCAGTACGTGATAGGAAAAAATTATTATTATTTTTTAATATGGGACGCTGAATTTAAATATGCTTAATACCTAAGATATTGAGTTTAGACAATAGGCAATAGGCGTTTTTGAATTTCAATTTAACACATTTTACCGAATTAATTGGTTATTGGGTCTCAAACATAGAAGAAGAAAGAATATTTTTAAAACTAATTTTGAAAAAAGGAGTGAAAATTCGAATTAACGTTGATTGCTTAAGTCCAAAACCTTGATTTAGCTCATGTAAAAAATATATTAAAGGAAATATTTTCAAGATTGTTGGTGAAAAATTGATTATTAATTATCAAAGGCTATAAAGTTATATACTTATGAACACAAAATGAGAAACTTTTTTGTTTGTATTTTATTTGAATTATACTTTCTGGTCTAACAATAATAGAAATTGTATGGAAATTTTAATTAAGTTATTAGATACAAAATAGAATTGTTAATATCTAAAGTTTTTGCTCAATTAAAAAGAAATACATCTTTTTATATTTACCTTTAAAAACTATTACATCAATGTTATAGAAATAAAATACAAAATTGTAAAAAAAATGTGGAAAAAATATTCTGTTCAGCACAAGAACAAACTTTCTCAATGGAGCCAATGTAAAATGAAGGCATATCAGTTGTCTAGCAAAGCTCCAAAAGGTTTTTCAAAATTAATTCGAATTTCCGTTTTATGGCCTCCTGAATTTAAAATTTTTCGGAGAATTTTTTTCAATATCATTGTAAATAAAAATCATTTAAACTATTTAATCAAAATATTATTAAAATTTGTATATATGTATATCCTTGAAGGAAGCATTGATTGAGATCCAATCCTACTTTTTTAAAAAAATGGTTGTTTTGCTTCTTAGAAAGCAAATTTAAAAATTAAGCAAAATTTTTATGAAAGTGCTAAAAAAAATTGTACAGTATAATAAAAGTGTGATAAAAAGAGGTGTTTTACCGTAAGTAATATTCAAAATTCAAGATCTCAAAAAGCCCATTATATATACTATTTAATTATTATACACTTATTTTTTTAATGATTTTTCCCAGAAACACAGTGTAATCAGTGTGAAACAACTAAAGAAGTCCCAGGAATTTTTTGTTTCATAATTTTTATTTCACTGATCGTGTTAATGTACATTGATTCAAAATCATACGAATAGCAAATAGACATCCAAGCAGAAGACTTTGGGTGTCTGATTTTCTGTCTCGGTTTTTCAATTATATAATCACTACTTCCATATATAAAAGGTCGTCACTATCAAAGTTTAAAGGATAAATTTTATTTTTTTTATTTATTTTTCTATTTTATTTTAAATGTTTATAGAACAAAGTTTCTTATAGACTATTATATTACTTATATTAACTATACGGTGCTATAAAACTAGAAGAGTTAAAAACACTTGGAATGTAACATACTGTAGTTTCATGGGATGGTTTAGTAGATTTTTATGCCATTTTTAAAATTTTCGATATACAAAAAAAAGTCTAGTTATATCAAAAAAAAAAAAAAAAATCGGGCTTTCCGGCTTTAAGTTTTTTTATCTCGAATACCCGTTACCCAATTTAAGCTTCTCAAACGTAAGTGACAGAAAGGAGTTTACTATTTTTAAGAAGCATAAACATATTTTTATTCATAGCAAAACTCAATTTTTTATTTTTTATTCTTATTTTTTGAATTCATCTGCCATTTTTGACCCACACTGTTTTAAAAACATACTTTTTATTTTATTTTTTCGTAATAAAATATTTTATTAGAAGTAAAATGAGACATAATTTGAAAAAATCTGATCAAAATTGTAGAATATATGATTTTTTTCAGTGTTTTGATTTTAGCATATATATGATGCAAAATAATGACAACAACGTAAAATTACAGGATTTCATGGGTTTTACAATTACGAAAAAAATCATATGTTCTATAATTCTCATTTGATTTTATCAAGCGATAGCTTATTTTATTCCTAATACAATACAGTATTTGCAAAAAAAAAAAAAAATGAAAAAAGAATTTTTTTATAATAAAGTGTGTGTGGAAAATGGCTGAAAATTCAAAAAATAAGAACAAAAAAAAAAAAAAATAAGAAACTGAATTTGTGTCTTTAATAGCTCATAAAGTTTTGATATGAATATAAATGTGTATTAAGTCGATTAACCATCACTCGGTTATCCCATTAATTTTGGTCGATTAACTTTTCGAATAATTTAAAATTATCTTTTTGCGAATAACGAATAAACCGAATAATTTGAGTCGAATAATCGATTAATCGAAATTTAGCTTTCTGGAGTTATAAATTTAGAATACTTTTAACTGTTAAGATAAATCTATGTGAACTACATCTTTTTTAATGTCTATAACCCCAGTAAAAATAAACAAAAGTTATTTTTATGGTATTACTTTTTCATTGACTTTCGGTTGTTAGCTTTACAAATATTGGATCATATAAAAAGTATCCGGGGTTTTTTTTGGAAATCTTTAACTAAAATTTTCATTACTGAAAATCAATTTGAATCAGTTACATATTCGTCATAATTATTTATTATTTATATCGCTGTAGATCTTCTGTGGTCTATCTTCGAAAAATTTGGCCAAGTGATTTTCAGATGCTCTTTGTTTGGCCAAAATTTTACTATCAAGAGAGATTTGCAGAGACCGAAGCAAATTGTACTTAAAATGTATAAGAGGATACACTGGGTACATGAAAACTTCGTAGCTAAGTGCAGTAAATTTTTGGCGAGACATCAAAAATGTGTATGGCATTGTCATGATGGAACACAACACCTTTTCTGTTAGCTAATTCTGATCGCAGTTTCTTAATTGCTTCATTTAAATGGTCAAATTGTGAACAGTAGAATTCATAATTGATCGCTTCTCCAGGATAGAAAAATTCACCAATTACCAAAAAAATGAATTACATATTGTTCAAATTTGCACCTCTCACCAAAATGGCTATATCAAATACTATATAATAATATAATAATAACTGTTAAATATTAAAAACAGAAAATTTTTTCGAATTAAAAAATTTATTAAATCAATCAATCAAAAAGATGATTGATTGAATTAAAAATATTATTGTGAAAAAATTACTTGAATTTTATTTTATATATCTTTAGTTTTATTTTTACTTGAATATATTAATTAAATATTAATATAAAATGAAATAACTGGGTTAATTGAAAATATAAGGTAATAATTTATTTTGTGAATGCCTTTCCAATCCCACCAAATACTCGACATAACCTTGTTTGTAATCAAACCAGTTGTTTGTGTAGGCCCACCGGACTTTGATCATGATTTTGTTGCTTAATATGCCCGTAATGAACCCATTTTTCATAGCCTGTAATAATCCGCTTTAAATATGGTTCGATTTCTTTGCGTCTCTGCAGCGTTTAACTGATGGAAATTCAGTCAGCTCGATTTCAAACAACGAGCTCCTTTGAGTAATCAGCCTTTTCAAGTTATTCCAAACTGTCATGTGGATGATGTCTATTGCCTCCGCTTTATCCTGACAGCTTGGGTGCCGGTCTTACTCCAACAGTTGCAAAATTTCAACCACTTTTTTTTAAAGACTGAATCGAGCAAACCACTCCTGTATCTGGCGTTCACCCAAAGCATTTTCACCATACACTTTATACGTTTTCGGCATTTTTTTTTCAGCGTTTTTCCTCTTCCTAATAAAAAAGCATTACATAGCGAATTTCTTCAGATATTTCACTCATTTTCAAATCAACATAAAGTTTTACACGAGCAACGAAATAAAGAACTATCTTTATTAAAAACTTATCCTAAAATACCACTTTTACAGTACGTGTTCGCTTGATACAAGGATACAATATATGAGCATTATCCTCGTCAAGTGACAAAAAAGAATACAGATAATTTTTATATCACCCAATACTTGTTTCCAAAAAAAAAAAACTGTTTTAAACAAAAGAAAATTACTGTTATGCATAACTTTTTTTTATTAAAAAATATGTTGGTTAATGTAAAAATTAAAACTTATTAAAGTTGAAACAGAATTTTGATGCAAATTGAAATTTTGCATGAAATCGTGAACATGACTTCCTTCTCAGGGAACAACTATCAATTAACAAATAAAATAAGCCTATGTTAAATTCGTCTAAAATGATTCGAATTTGCACTACATCCGGATCACAATTTCAGGATCTCATTGACTTCTTTCGATGTTCTATTCTTGTGAGGATATAATATTTTAAAATTCAATATAGTTGTAATATCTGGGGCCAAATGGGAAAATTAATAACATAAGTTATATCGTTTAACGTTTTTGGTCTACATAACAACATAATTCGTTTGATTTTACTTTTTACAAAATGTAAAAATTGTATAAAAAAATAGCATGTTTTTTTCAATATTTCCTATATTAAAATTCATGATTTAATTTAACATACTCATTTGAAATATGTAACTTTTTAAGACATAAATACTATTTTCATTGTATTTTGAAATAGAATAAGTACATAATTCAACATATTCACGTTTTGAAAAAAAAAATGTATAACTTGAGATATTATTTAAACAAAACATTAATTTTATAAAGGGAAAAACAAAATCATTTTTTTTTTTTTTGCTATATTTTTAGGTAGTCAGCATATATATCGGTTTGAAAAATATATCGCAATTGATGAACAAGAGGGTGTTAATTCAAAATTGTTAAAATTTCGCTTTCTGTAAGAAATCAAATAACAATAGCAACATCTATCTACTATAAAAATTTCAACGCATTTCGATTACTCTTTCATCTCTAAAACCACATTAGAGGCCATTTCGTGATAGTGTAGTGACTACCTTTATATCAATAAAAAGGTTTTATTTTGAGTTAATACAAAAGCTGAAATAGCAATGTAGCGTATATTTTCATAAAAAAATCAAATAGCAATATCAATATCCATCTACTGTAAAAATTTACTCTTTCATCTCTAAAACCACATTAAGACCATTTTTGTGATAGTGTATTGACTACAAAAGGTTTTATTTTGAGTTAAATCAAAAGCTGAAATAGAAATGCATTGTATATTATAATAAAAAAAGTAATATTTTGATTTGAGCCTATGATATATTTAGATTTTCAAAATCTCTTAAACTGTAACCACAAACATCATTTATGTAGTTTTCCCTCTTTACCACAGATGTTTTAATTTCTGGTATTTTTTGAAAAATACCAATATTGTTTTTGACTTTTATGACAAAAATCAATCTCACACAGAAAACAAAGAGAGGTACGTTAAGAGAACTAATTTGTTAAATAAAGCTAAATTAAGAGAATTTTGTGTAGTATTAGGCCAAAAAATTAAAGTTTTTTATACAAATGAACTGATAAGATGAACACTTTTCGGAAGAATTTGATCATTTGATCATTTGATTACATTTCTAAAAACTATTTCAATAGATTAAATACTATAATTACTGTTATTTATATGTATTACTAAGACTATTCGGTTAATGGATTAATTTACTATTAATCGATTATTAACCGATCAACTTTTAAATTCGAATAATTATTTGCCGGGCTAATCGATTAACACATGAAATTACAATTCCTTACAGGCTAACATACATACCATTCTTAAAACTATTTAAAATAAAATATTTTTCATAATCATTCAATAATAAAATATTATTATTTAACTAAGTTAAAAATACACCTGTAGATTGGATTTACTGAGAAATCAATATATGGATAACAACTGTTGAAATAATTGCATATACGACTCATAGGATCAAAGTTGGCATAATTGGTTCGAACGTATTTGATTTTTAAGAGAGTATAATTTCTAGTTGGACGAATTCGATCTTGCGAAACAGAAACTCGGAATTATTTGAACCGTTTACTAAATTAATTACAAGTGGCATATTCATATATTTTCTCCTACTTTCAAGAGAATCGATAAGCTGTTATCGACTTTCATATGATGGTAAATTAATATTAGTATTCCATGGAAGATTACGAAGACAAAATAAGAGAAATTGTTTCTGGACCGATACAATTTTCTTTATATGAACTTCGTATTGAGGATTCCAGACCACTGAAGTATATTCCAGAATTGGTCTTGCGAGAGATGTGAATAATTGCTTGAAAACGTAAAGATCATTAACTCTCTTCCCCAGCGTTTGAGTAAACCTAGAACTCCTTTAGCCTTATTAACGATTTGCGAAACGTGGGAATTAAATTAAATAGTTTATAATTACGCAACACACCCAGATCCAGTTGTCATTCATTTATTATGTATCTACAGAGTACTGGACTGCTTCTGTAGAACAACATGAGTTTACACTTTCTTAAATTAAAGATTGCCAAGATTCGATTGCAATAAGGACCTATCAATGTTCCAATAGTTAAAGCTATGGAACAGCTTTGCATCATCAGCATACAATAATATTCTAGAATTCTTAATACAAGCTGATAAATCATTTATAAATATTGGGAATAATTAGGAGCCCAGGTGACTACCTTGCGTAACTCCAAATAAAACATGAATGGTTTTCAATGTACATTCTCTAGATAATGTGTATTATTTTTAAGATATATAGAAATCTATTTAAGGAAAAAAAGAGAAAATCCGAGTTTATCCAATTTGAACAATAGGAGATCGTGGTTCACTTTATCGAAAGCTTTACTGAAATCTTTATATATTGTGTTTGTCTGCAAACCGGAATTAAATTCAGTTATAACTGAGGTTGTGAACTCCAAGAAGTTAGTAGTAGTGGAACATCCTTTTATAAATCCATGGTGGAAGATAACAAACAACTTGATGCGAAAGGATTTCAGTAACTATCTTATCGAAAAGTTTTGGAATGGCACTTAATTTAGCAATACCTCTATAATTGGATATATTGGATCTGCTTCCGGATTTGAATAAAGGTTAAGCTTCAGGAAAATAACCACTAAATATTGATATGTTGAATAAGTAGATTATTTTAGATATAAAAAGACGTAAACATTTTGTAAGAACACAGCTTGGAATACCATTAGGTCCACTTTTATAAGAATATCTTATATTCTATACATCTGCCAGCACTATCGATTTATATAATGTTCTACAATTTGTTAGGGTTATAGCAGAAATTGGATATGGATAATTGGAAAATTTTTGCAATTTTTTATCAGAATAGCCGGATGAGAATAAAGCAGCAAAAATATTGCAAATATCTGCTTCGTTTTAGGATTCTTTATCTCTAAATTTTATCATTGACGGATATCCACAGACTCGATGTTTAGAATTTACAAACTGGTAAAAATACTTTGGATTATTTTTAAGGTTACTTTTTATCTAAAAAAATATAGCTATTGTAACATTGGATATTTTCTGAATTGTAAACTGATCTTGATATGGAGTATCTTATATAATCAATAGACAAACCGGACTTTTCTATTTTCATCATAGAAATTATTCAAAATTATGTCAATATTTCGAAGGCATACTTTATTGTATGGAATATATTCAAACTAGTTTTCAGAACAAAGTAGGTGATTTAATTTGGAATAATCAGCTTTGCTAAAATCAAAAACCATCTCATCATTTACATTGGATTGTAATGATATCTTTGTTTCGACGTATATGCTTATTTCAAGAATGAGATGATAAGCATCTTAAGGTGTTAATAATGAATTAATGTGAAGAATATTAAATTCTTCAGGTAGATCAACAAATACAAGATCAAGTAATTTGCCAAGCTTGTTTACTATGTTATTTAGTTGGAAGACTCCTAAATCAGCAATAGCATCCAGTAATTCAATAGATGTTTCCAATCTCATTGATGGGCTTAAAAAGCATGAATCAGGAGTTTCGCACCATTTAATATTTGAAATATTAAAGTCACCAAGAACAATTATGGAGTTTCCAGGTTTGGATTGATTAGCTACAAATTTTACTGCGTTCATAAATTTGAATGTTTGATGCAGGAGGAATATAGGGGCAAGTTATAAACATTTTTCTAAATTTGGCTTTAACATATACGGTAATAAATTCAACATTTTGATCATTGTTAAAAATTATTTCTTCCAAAAGAAAAAGAGTTGAGATAGAAATCAGAACTATCCTAGCTTCTCTACCCACTCTATCAGTCTTACAGATTTGAAATTTACTGCATATTATTTCTGAATTATGAATTTCTTTATCAAAGTTTTTTTCGGAGGCGCGTTTTAGTGAGTACAATGATATTATGCTGATTATCAAAACTCTCTGAATAAAGAGATTTTAACTTTGTGTTCCTACCTCTAACATTTCGGTATACGGTGGATATAGCTGAGGAGCTGTAATAATTCTTTGGACAAATATTAATATTTAACGGATTATTTAATTCAATTAGTTTTTTTGGATTTGGATCAGAAGCCCTTGGAAGAATTACGTGATTATCATCACGATAAATAAATTGTCGAACAGTTGTATTTTTTGGCCAAAATTTTGGATCAACAAGACGACCAAAAATACTTTCTGGGACAATTATCTTAAATGAAACACTATTGCGCGCATTTATCTTATAAATTTAGACATCGTTATAATCTTCAGTGCCTATGTTCGTTTTAATATAGAATTCAACATCATTTATTGTTGTATCTACTGAAAAACGGCTAACAAATAAGGTTTTCCTTGGAGGTATAATTTATAAAGACTTTGGAGTTACTATTGTGAATGCTTACTGGTAGCAGGATTTGAAATCATGGTCAGGTTTGTCGAATTAGATATCGTAGGAGTAACTAAAGTAGACTCTGGAGAAATTATATTATACTTGGAAGCATTTGAAGCCTGATGAGGTGGAATAAAAATATTTGAATTAGGAATTACAACAGGAGCATGACTACTGATTTGATTTGCGGTTGGCAACGGGATAGAATCATTATTAGTAATAACCCCTGTATTTTTAAGAATACAATAGAGTGTTGATGATGACCTAGCAGTTCTTTTACGTCTCGGTCTCAGGGACAGCAAAGCTATCTAAAAAATAATTTGATACCATAGTATATACTTTTTAAAATTGGTACCGTCTTTTTATTTTAAACAAAAACATACCATTATAGTTTTAATCTCGATTCAAGCTGAGAAATTTTCATGTACTATTATTTTTGCATATACCTTTATTTTTGGCACTCACTATTATTTTAGATCCAAAAATATACGTAAATTTCGAAAGTATGTTTCTTTTAACAGAAGTTAAAAGAATAATCATAGAGAGTTCGAAAGTCAAGGTACTTTTCTTTTACTACTACTTTTACTTTCTTATTTTCCTTGTTGATTCCTTTTTTCCTTCTTAATTCTCCTTAGTAATACTTTGCTATCTCGAAGATTTATTGAATTTCTAAACGTGCATCGAATTAGAATGTATGGTTATTCAAATGAGTATAATTTGTTATTTTGATGGTTGAATATAGTAACAAAGAATCAAAAAACAAAAAGTTATAGAGGGGAAACAAAAGATATAAAAGAAAAAGTAACATAATCAGATTGGCAACCATTCACTTGTAAAATAAAGGTGGCAATGTAGAATTTTCACTGTAACACCTAGAAATTTTTTAAATTTTTATTTTTCTTAAGGGGTTCTTTCAATAGTACAGTTTTATAAGTGAAATTACTTAATGCTGGATATTATTTCAAATGAATGTTCAAGCATAAAGCATTTTTTCTTTTTGAGTTGTATAATTATAAATATAAAGAGTAATAGAGAAAAAATTAATATGAAAGAGTATTAAATCTTTAACTTGTTTTTTTATAAAATTGTTGAGTCTTTTATTTATTCTATTTTTGTGTAATTTTTACTTTTGTAGTTACATAACTTTCGAAAGAATAATTTCCATAATAAACATAAAAAATTTACTTCTTTTGGAGGGGTTTAAAGTTTTATTTTAATTACGCTTAAAATAATGAACCCAATTTATATTAAGCTTAAAAAGTTTTTTTTATTTATTAGATGACACTTTTATGCTGTCACACAGTGTGCGATTAAAAAAATGAAATGGAAATATGGAATTATAGAATTTCGGAATGTCTATTCCGTTTTCAATAAAATTGAGCAAGGTGATAGCAGAGTTTAAGTTTTGAGTTTTGACCATATAGACCTTTAATATCGTTGTTACTAATATTAGATATGAGTAAAAGATTACATGAAATAACTAAAAAAAGATAAGCAATTTATTTTCAGATATTTATTTTTTATAACAATAATAATTAATTAACAAGAATTAGCTTAATTTAAAAAATAATTTAAGTTAGTAGTCTATATTTAAAAATTGTGGTAAATCACTATATAAGATTAATTTTGTAAAATAATCGGATACACGTTTTTTGAATCGCACACTGTGCAACAATGGCGCACAATGTCTAGAAGAATTGCTAATATTAATACCGTTCTTTTTTTATGAAGAAATCCTTTTGGATAATATCAAAAGAAATTTATAGTTAGGAAAAAGAAGTTGAAGGTTATTTGAAAGTCATAATGAAAAATATAATAATTGATGAATTAACAAATTGCTTGATTACCAAAAGCATTCACTATTGAAGAAATTGAAAGAAAATTATTTCAATGCTTCTATTTTCTCCTAAAATTTAATTTAACATTAAAAGTAATGGAGATTGGGATAAATTTGAGAATAATTTAATGTAACTTCGACAAAATACCAACCAATAATTTTTTGAATTCAGCAAATGATCTGTTATGTAGAATGGATTATTTTATTACTTTTACATAAAAGTAATAAAAGTAATTTATCTGTTGGTACTGTTTTTCGGTGATAAGTGAGATGTATTAAAAAAGACGATTTTAAAGATATCTAGCGTTAATTAAATATTTTAAATGATTTTTGTATTTACGCGGCCACTCGAATACCAAACATGTGATGAAATTAGATAGGTAATATTTGTATTTGGAATAGTCTAATGCATAGGTGTAACAAATTGCTATAATTTTCACAAAATTTTAGAGCACAAACCATTTGGATGCGACTCATCATTCCAAGTGACAGCATCCATTATTTCCGCGATTTTTAAATTCAGATTTTCCCCTTTAATAAGCTTATGTACACGTGTGAGGGCCATATTTTCTTCAAATTGTTCATTAGGTTTTAAATACTTTACAATTTTTTTTTTTATTGTATACATTATGAAAGTTTTGTAAAAAAAAATTCATTTATATTAAATTTTTTTCATTCAATAAAAATTTTCATACAATAAATACGTATACGCACAGGAACTACAAATATATGAATTGGAAGGAAATACGTCAGAATTTTGGGAGATTGGCAATTTAATTAGATTAAATTGTATAATTAGATTTCATTTCTATAACAAATTGCAAATTAGAATAACAGAGGAAATTTAAATGTATATCCATCGAAACTACTTCTACCAAAAAAAAAGTGAAAAAAATGGTAAATTATATATCACATTTTAACCTAACATATTTTTAGCCCATTACCCGAATTCCAGAATTTTTATGTTAAGTAGAGATCTGAAAAAAATAAAATCATGTTTTGGAACAAAAGCTATTTGCAATTGAAATATGAGCAAGAGTGTTGCCAGGAGGTGAGAAAAAAAAGTCTAAATGCTCCAAAAAATAAGGCCAGAAAAAGGTTTACATTTTTTTTCTTAATTTAGAAAAATAAATTTTTCTCTTTCTTATTAGTTTTTCATACTTTTTTGAAGATACTGCAATACATTTATAAATAAACCATAAAACGGCTGCTAGAAAAATAATGCAATAAAAAGTCAACCAAAACATTTAAATTAATAAATAAAATTTATATTTCATATGAAAAATTATTTAATATCTTGAATTGTTTTTCCGTAATTTTTGGACTATAATTCCATTTTGATTTTTTACATTTTTAAGAATATTTTATTTTTAATATATTTGTAAATATTTTCTATGATTAATGAAGTATATTAGAAAATAACAATCGATATAGTAAGTCCATAGAAAAAGTTAAGTCATTTTTGATGTGGATTATGAAGTATTGAAAAATACAACATTTTTTATCGTTGTTGAAATACTAAGATTTTAGCCCTTTTAATGTAACTTTAAGAATCCAAAAAGACTGGAAAAAAGCTAGAAGAAAAAAAAATTTAAGGCTGATAGCAAAATAAAAAGTCTAGATTTAGCTTTAGAAAGGCAATACTGATAAGCAAATGAAAGCATTTAATTTTGTATTCACTGATTTAAAAATGCTATTGATTTGGACCTCATTTTCAGAAACATCAGCACTTAAAAGAACTTGTTCAATATAAATCAGAAGTTTCATGGATGAAATATAATTTAGAAATGTAGTGCAATAGTGGCAAACATTTCTGTAGTTCTTTTTTGCAAAAAATAAATAAATAAAGAAATAAATAAAAATATGCGGACATTTTTCTTCATTACACTATACGCCATAATTATTTAAATGGCATGAGTGGACTTAGAACTACTAAACTCAAATTTTAATGTCCGTCTCTTTAATCAAACTGATTATCTATCAATTATACTGCTGTTACTTTACTTAATTCTCTACACCTGAGTTGAATAAACAAAAATAATTGTAATATTTTGAGATCAAAACATTAAGCCATTAAAAATATAACATCAGTTATACATACGAGTATTTAAGGTATTTTGCAGTCGCAAATTGAAATTCATAACTCACAAAATTATTCGGTTAAAAATTTCTTGGAATTTCAGTTTATTATATAATTTAGTCTTAACGACAACGTTATTATTGACAACTTAATTATAGTAAATTAGATTAAAATCATTTTATTTATATCTCAATCTGGAAGTATGATTATTTTGATTGTAAACACTTTTTGTTATAAAAATACACATTTTTAGCTTTTAATGTACACTATTAACCTTTAGTAACACTCATTAAATGCACACTCATATACTAATTACACATTTGTCTCCTCTTTATCTTCTTTTTTTGGTTCGTTTCATGTCTAGTACTCTTAGCTAAATGTTTTTTCGGTGGTAAAATCTTTAATTACAAATTCTTTTGTATTTTCAGTTAGTTTATATATTTTATATTTTTTGTCTTTGCCAGGATGTATGGGTCACACAGGTTGACATCATGATAATGTTTATCTACTTAATTACATTTAACTCTTGTTGGGGTTTGTTAAACATGTGTAAGTTATAAATTATAATTATTGTCACAACAATAGAAAGAACAATTAACATGGTAATTATCTAAACGCAATAATGTTTACAACAACAAATGTCTTGTTTTTCAGAATTTTTGTGGACTAAGTTTATGTTAAAATAAACTAAAACCTTTATACCTTAATCCGACTTTAAGTAAAAATGCCGAGAATATTACTAAATTTTATTACGTGAAATTTTCATGAAGATAAATTAGAAGTATTAGTTTACACATAATATGGGAATTTTTAAAAATTATTTTAATTATTAATATAAATTAGTAATTTTTAATCTGTCGAAAAGCTGTTTGGGTATTCATCAATGGAAAGTGGTAAATGTTAAATTTTTTTAATAATATTTTTTTCTTATTTTGTCATTTTTTATTTCTACTAAAATTACGTAATTAGAACTCGTTAAAATACGTATATTTTTAACATTTTAAAGTGGCTTTTACAAAACGTATCCTACGAAGATCAGGGGTTTCTACAAGATTTTGCTTCACAAAGTTTCAAAAAATAAGATGCGCAAAAAATATATTTTTTAGAAAATGTATTTACTAAATAATTAACTTTTTTTGGAAATGAGACTTTTTAAAATTAAATGTGGAAACACAACAAGTTCGAATTTCTTTACATAGGCCACATTTAAAGTTAAATAAAAACTTAGTTTAAACAATAATTTTATTTATTTTCTTTTGATTTCTTTTTTCCCTCAATAATTTTTATTTCATTTAAGAAAATAAGAACAACAAAAAATACGAAGAGAATTAGAAATATGTTTTATTTTCAAACCAAATTGCTTTATTTAATGAAATTTATTTCGAAATTACTAGACCAGCCTTGTTGTTTTTTTACATAAAAAAACAACTAACTAAAAATTTCTTTGAATTCTTTATATATTTTCTGTCTCATAGATATTGTTAAATTAGTTCGGTACCAGCCTCTGTCGTTCAAGCGTTAAAAACAAATTCTTAGTTTGTTTTCTAACTTGATTGCCCAAATTCCATTTTTTCTCATAAGATAAATTACGTCCTCTTTTAATAGGAATCCATTATATACTAATATTTATATAGAAATTAGAAAGTAATTACAAACTAATATGTTCCTTTGAAACCTTTGTTAAAGGCTATACAAATTTCCGATATATTGTCAAAATCACTGCGAACAACCATGATGATATTCAGAGCGAATAGAGACAAAACAATAAATTTTAGAAGTGCAGAAAATGATTGCCCATAAAACATTTTATTATTATCTGTTTTATGTATCTTTGTCATTTGCCTAAGTGTGCCCACACGTATATACTAGCAATGGTAAATCGATTAAATTATTTCTTACAAACAACACACATTCATATAAAAGTCAATACAAAATTTATTTAAATATAATTTTCATTATTAACTAAATATCAAGGAATACAAAGAATTAAAATAAATCTAACTCTGTTGTAAAAAAAAAAAAAAAAAAAAAAAAAAATAACTATCATTGTGTTAGTCAAATTTTACTCATATGGATTACTGCTGAAAACACTTTCCCCAAAAATCATAAGCACACATAGTTGCACAAAAGAGTATTCAAGAATTGTCCATCATAATTATATTCGCAGATGTTCATAAGTTTTCCTTTTTGATGTGAATTGCATCTATAAATATAAATATAATTACATTTATTTTTTTTGTTGATGAATATGAATATAATTTAAAATTGTTTTAAATTTTGCTTTATTTTTAATATAAAAAGTAGCAACTTTGCTCGTTCAATTTAAATTTCAACAGACAAAAAAGTAATGTCAAAAATTTAAAAAAGATATACATTTTTTCAGCTTGTGGAAAACATTCATGTTACGGTAGTTTAAATTCAATAAATTCGTCTGAAAAAATAATAAAAATATTGTGTTTTTTAGTGAAAAAATGTGTCGCAGCGTAATTTTCCTTAAATTTTAAAGGAAAGTTTTGCTTATTTTGTGTTGTATTTTACTCTCACAAAGGTGTTGAAGTCACACTGAATTTCTTTCGATTCTTTGTACTCTTTGTTAAATATTAATTATTTCTAATAGAATTTCTATCGTATATTTAAGCATTAATTCTTTCAACCAAAATAAGCACATTTAAGTATACATATTTTTTTCATATTTATTTAACAATTCAATTTCAAACCCCTGCACAATTTCCCTTCAATAATATAGTAATTCTAACTACACTGAATATTTTAAATACAATTAAAATAATTTTAATATTTAAATTTTCGTTATTAATTGAAACTTATACAGGAAAATGCTTTCTAAATATTTATATCTACATATACATAAAAGATAATTGTTGTGGTTTTAATAATGTTTGAAACCATATAGCAACTCATAATGAAATTTTTGTAATTTTTGTAATATAATAAACTCTTAATATAGTAAATACAGGACTGAAATTTAAAACTATTGATTAATTCTCAATAGAAAAAAAGAGATACAAATTTATTTTGATTAAATTTTATAATAAGGGTATTTTCATTTAAACGCTTAAGTTTCTCATTTATGCAATTATGCATATTTAGGCGATATGTTTCATGAACCCCTTTCTCAAATGTTGTGCAATATTAAGAATAAGAAAATAAGAAATAATTTTAAATAATTTTTTTTTTTTTTTTAATCAAAGACACATGCAATGATTTTATTTTAATTAACGTTTAAATTTAAATACAAACAAAAGTCCAAGATTGAGAGACTAAATAGTCGCGCAAACTTACAAGTATTGTGTTAATAAATTTCAATACAATTTTTGAAGCTCATTTTCGAGTGCGCAAACTTGCACACATTGCACAGTTTGCAAGGGTTTTGCGCGTTTCAGTGAGGACTCTTAATATTTTTGTTGATGTTTAAATATAAAGAAAAAAAATTTAAAATTTATAAATAAAGTTCTATAAATTCTTAATTTTTTTTTAAAATGTTATAAGAGACATATGTTCATAATTTGTGAACTATTGACAAAACAGCTTAGTTCGACTTTTCAATATTTTCTGAATAGCTAAAAAAAGGTTTAAGAAATTAACAAATGCTGTGGAAAATACATGTATGGCGATTAGTGTCAAAGAGGCGTCTTTGAAATGTAATATTTATGACTAAAAAACAACTTAAAATGTTTTGTAAAACTTCACAGATTTATGCTCTATATCAATTTGCGTTTTTTATGTTTAAAAAATGTTAAAAAAGATATATTATGTGCAAAGTTTGTGCATCACGTGCTAATTGTAAGGGAAATAAAATATATGAAATTTTCATAAAACTATAAATTATAAACACAATTTGTACATCATTGTGTCACTCATGTCAATCTAATCAACACACTTGAATAAACTTTATTATTCTTACAGCTATCATCCCTCTGTCAAATCCAACAAACACACAATTATTGTGTTTGTAGATCTATTATAAATTCTTTTTAATATGATTTGCAAGTCTGGTATTTTGTTGTCATAGTTATGCATTTTATATTAATAAAAAGTCAAAGTTTCGAATAGACATGAGAGGAAATGAAAATACAATATTCTATTTATGAGAGAAATGTTATAAGCGTAGATAACAGATATGTAAATAAAATTAGCAGTTTATGAAATGATAAACTTACTTACATATTTGAAGTTATTTTATGTTCTTGGATCAATAGAATTTAATTAAGTTATCCACAAAATAGCGTTTAATTACAAGGTTTTGATGGAGAGACAGATGAACGAACATCATTATATTGAACCAAAAAGCGATCCTAAGCGATGGATATACTTTGTGGAAAGTATTGAACCATTAATTTCGGACGGTGTATGCCAATACTGTGGATTGGCTATAATTAGATAAATTTCAGTGATCTCATTTGCATAGTTTCAATGATCAAAGAGCATAAAATATGTAAAAAATAGCTGCAAAATTGGGTGGTATACCCACAGTAACACATGCATGTCCATAGTACATCAAACCCGTATATGTTCAATGCGCACTATTGTTTAAATTATTTACGAAAATTTATACAGCATTGTTGTCAACTTAACACTACTAGGGTACCGAATTATTAAATACTCGTTGTGTACCGGAGTTGTAAAATAACGGTAAATTGTCAAGTGGTTATAACCGTTGCGTTCAAATCGATATTCGCGAACAGGCCTAAATTAATGTATATATATATATATATTTTTTTTTTTTGATAAGAGATCGAAAGACCAATAGTGGTATTCAAATACCTAATAAGGTCAAGAAGTTTAATATCTATTGTCTATTACTCGTATTTCCAGAGGAATACAAGTTTTATTGTATTCAGGGTTAGCCATTTGTATGCAAAATTAATATCCTTTGGTCCATGGTCTTCGACATCAATATCGTAATATCTTTCCGATTATGTTTTACAAGTTGAGTAGAACGTTAAATTAATTCCGTCATTTTATACTATATTACGTTAATAGTATTTTTTCTAAGCGGTCTATTTTTGCAGCTACTAAGCCGCGTAAAAGTACTGTCATTAGGCTTTATTGCTCAATAGATGTTATTCTGTTGTGATCATTTGGTTGAAATATCGTGAATTACACATTACTCCAAGCCAGCCCACTCGCCCTGATGTTGCGCGACTAGTTAAAAACTTGAGAAAAGAGTTTAGGTAGTTTTACGCCACCTGCCGTATAACCCAAACATTGCATCTTCTGACTACTGTTTGTTTCTTTCGATTCAGAATGCTTACACGAAATACGCTCTACTTCAGAACAAGGTATCACAATTTAGCTTCCATAAATTTTAAATAAAGACTTTAGAATTTTATAGCTAGTAACGTATTATATATTTTCAGTTTGTAACGTTTCATGTTGGGGTAAAATATGTGAAAATTGATGAATACTTGAACTTTGAAAACTAACATTTTGTAGCAAAGTTGGGTACAAAATAAAAATAGACAAAATTAATTATTAATAAAAATGGTTAGTCTAGAATGCGTTGTTTTTTGTACTAAACTGTCAAATTAAACAATTTTATTAAAATATTGTAAAAATATAAAAAAAGATACATTTTTATAAAATTTTGGTGTACTATTTTTAATTAAAAGTTCCTTAAAGCAAAGTCTTAAATCAGAAATGTCAACTTATGATTTATTTTGTTTTTCCTCAAGTATTTGAAAATTGTATTTTTTTCAAATATTCGATTTTGATTTACGTTATAATGGAACTTAAAACATTACAGTTTTTTGTTCTGATATTTTTCTGAAAAATTGTACAAAAAAAAGATCGTGCGATTTTAGATTGTGAAAAAACTCCAGTTGTTCGTAAACAAAAAACACCTTAAGCGCAGACCCTTCCCTTACTTTATGAAACAAATAATATTTGGAAATAAACCTGCAACTTTCTGGTTGGATTTATAATTCAACCAGCTTGTTGGATTTATAATAAATTTCATATAGGCGAAGCATTCTAAATTACAGATTTAAATTTTGGAAGGAGGATTCTAGGAGGGCCCAAAGTAGAGTACCACTGACATAGAAAATGTTTAACAACTAGCCAAATTTTTGCTTCTTAACCGATTTTTATATAATCTTAAAGCTCTTGATAAGGTCTTTCATAAATATACTATCTATCTCTTATAGTTTTCGGGTTATTTGCATTTGAAATTTCAACTATCTAAATTTTGAAAGATTTTGGTTCAGTTTTTTCTATATATTTATTTAATTATAATAAATAAATAAACATATATATATATATATATATATATATATATATATATATATATATAATATGTATATATATATATATAATTGCGATAAAAGAGTATCTGAAATTTGAAGTAGATATCCTTACTGAGTCCAAAAATAAAAAAAAATTGAAATTTGAAAATTTTCAAAAACTATGATATTTTGTGTTTTTTTTTTTGTTTTGCCGAAAAAGTGTATTCTAAAAAAAATCCCCTTAAGAATATATAACGATTTTATACTTTTGTAAAAGGTATCTTCACAGAGATTTCAAGATGGAAAACGATCCCAATTACCAAATAGGGATAAGTACACATCCTGCCGAGTTTGATTTACTTTGTATCGAAATTCAAATTTTAGCCTGTATGTTCTAAAATCTCAAAGAATTGGTCTACAAACAGAATGCAGCTTGAGAAAGCTTGATGTATTCTAAAGAGTTTGTTAATGTGTTTTTCTAGACCTATAACAAACAAATTTAATTTATACTCAAAACTTTAAAAAATTCTGTTCTTGGGATTTTCGCCAGTATTTTGAATTTTGGGATCCCTTCATTATTGTAAATTATAAAGTCAACAATGGTCGTAAATTTCTTAACTAACAAAGATACAATATATTACTTTCTCCAGAAAATAATTTGTTACAAGAAATTTACTTTAATTCCAAAAATCAGAAAAACTATGGAATAAAATTTTTTCATATAAACTTTGTTATTTAGCTGACATGATCATTAATTGTATACGAAAATAATAGAGCATTTAACATAATCCAAAACTACGCCACTTTAAAGTCATCATCATCGATCCATTTATACAATTAAAATTAACAAGCAGGTATTCGGAAAAATTCTGTAAAAAAAAATCTAAAATTAAAAAAGAATATATATATTTTTTTTACTAAATATAAAAATAAAATGTAGATATTAAAGTGTTCATATCACCTTTCCCTGAATTAAGCGCAATTTTTGACCTCTTTTACAAAAATTTACGTTTTTTTATTTAAATTTAATTGAAATCTCTTAAATATGATTTATTTTAATTATCTTAATTAGCTTAACCTTTATGTTAACAACCAAAAAAACTATACACATCCATACAATTAACATAAAATTCGGAGGGCTCTGGACGGGTTCCGAATTGCTTTTTCCCCTTAGAATGTTTTGTGTAAAGTTATCTTTAAATTTTTTTTTTAGAAAAAAAAATTTATTTAGAAAAAAATGAATGGCGACGATATGACAACTTGGATTCAAAATATACTATTTAAAAATGAAATACATACCGGGGTATGATGGATGTAAATGTAAGGGTACCTTTGTAAAATCATGATTGAAATGTAAAACTTTATTACTCTTTAGATAGATAAATGTTTCTCTTTAAATATTTCGGAAATTTTTTCCTTGCATCCTCACAAAAATTATTTAGTTTTTTCTTTCTGCAAGTATAAATTAATTTTTTTTTAATTTTTTCAATTAGAGAAAATGAGTGCTGACGAAGTGCCAACTTGGAATCGTAATATACCATTTATAAATGAAATACATGTAGGGGTATGCTGGATGTAAATATAAGGACACGCTTCACTAGCATCTATAACTTTTCCTATAACAGATTTTTAATTTTTTTCTCCGGAATATTGTAGCAAACAATACTATTGACTATTATCAATATAAGAGCTATAACTCAAAATAATATATTTAAAAATAAATAATTACATATCTTGGTATAATGGATGTAAATGCAAGGATTACACTTCCAATAATACTTTTGACTTTGGATATAAAAGATTCTTTTAAGTTTTTTCTTAGAAATATTATAGTAAACAGTATTATCGACGAATCTCAGAATTTTCCATTTAATATCGTAACTAAAACTCAAAATAATATATTTCAATATTTTAAGGGTTAATATATTATGAAAAACGACTTAAACTATGTTGCAAAATTTGGTATAATATTTAAATAAGTAAACTCAATTCACAATACAACAATTTTAATCTTCCTACATAAAAATTTGCTGAAAATTAAGTTCTTTCATAGTGTACTCAGACTTTTGCTATCTAAACTGAAGCACTTATTTGAATTATCTTAAATAAGCGCTAATTTTCGAAAAATTTTTTTGAGGTTCATTTTTAACCATATTGTTAGGGATTTAAGCTATTACAGGAGCTATAAAAATGAAAGAAAATTTAAGGATATATGGAAAAATGTTTTTTTTTTTATATTTTCATTTGCTTCCTAGTGTATCAAAGCAAATCAAATAGTTAGATATGTATGCATTTTTGTACTATATGGCAGCACAAATGTTTTATTTTGCCCCTAAACAAATAACCAAATGGAACAGGTATGTCACAATATAACATTTTTTTCTCTCATAATCTGATCTCGTACTACTAAGCCAAACGAAAAAAGAAAAAAAAAAATTGGAAATAAAATGTTCAAAAACAGGAAAAATTAATATGTGCATATTCATGAATACATATGTATGACACTACAGAAATTTGTACTACCCATCAAATATCATATTATATTTCAAACGTTTGAAAAATTAAGTATTTTTCATTGATATCAAAGATTAATTCAAACCTTAATTCAAATATACATCAAATTTGGAGAAAATGACCCTCTTTTATTGAGAATGCTATTATTCTTAAATCATCAAACGTTTACATTTGAGAAAAGAAACTGATTTCAAATCATTTTCATATTTTAAATCAAACCTTTGTTTTGCTGGGAACTTTTCAAATTATATATGATTGTGTATGTATGTGCCCGACATGTATGTGCATATGTGGTATTGTGGCACGTAGAGGTTTGTTGCAAAATATGTATGTAACCCACGCATTACAGATTGTACACGTGCCAAATAACCAATTTGTGTTTACACTTTTTTTTAACTGCTACAAACTGAAGATATTTTTTATTTTAACAGTCGAACATACAGCTGAGAGCAAAAGTTTAATAAAAAAAAAAAAAAATCGAATCAACTAAAGTTTAATCTGTGACCTGATTTTCTTAAAAATATTTCAGGAAGAGTTTTAAAACGATGAAAAAATAAAAATAAAAACAAATAAAATTTTAAAACCTATCTTGAAGTTAAAATTTGAATCGATTGAACAAAATGAGTACGAAATATTTTTCAACTGACCTCATAATTATTCATCATGCAAAATATTTAGCTAAATGAAATCATACGATCTATAATAAGCTTAGCCTATTTTTAATTTAACTTATTCCTGTCAAAAACTCTTTCCCACTACTGTATTTGTATTCTAATATATGTTGTATCCAATATTCATATACATGTACGTCTAAAATACAAATATGCACAACTAGATGTACATACGCATGTTCATACAGCATCAGTATGAGAACAATATTCATATATATGTATGTGCAGATGTATATGTAGAAGTACTTGTAAAACGGAAAACTGATGAATAAAAAAATAACATATGTATTGGTTGATGTATTTTTTAAGAATGATTGACATTAAGCAAGCAGACAGGAAATTGAATATATCATGTGGTGCATATTAAGCCATAGTAAACACAATACAGTCAAGGACTGCGACAACAAGGACACATTCATTCGGTAAACGTTGTTGAACAATAGATATCAATAAAAGAAAAAATTTTAACAAATAACAAGAGGGTGTTTTATTTTTGAATGCTAGGTGTACTGAGGATTTTTATTGCCTATAGTATTGTTCCATAAAACGTGTATTTTATGTAAACTTGAAGTCATGCTTGACAATTAATTTGTTAACCTTTCGATTTTTTTTATTTTATTTTACTTTTTTTATTTTATTCTTATTCAAGCTTCTGTGTGATCTTTAGAATAACACAGGTAATATGCATGATATAAAATACAAAGATCAGTATAAAATTATCCAAAAATTAGAAGATATAAAAACTAAATAAATCTTTCTAAAGTGTAAACAATCCATCTTCAAAACCTTATTTAAATTTAATATAAAGAAACAGTATAGTTTTTAATATATAATGTAATAAAATTAGGTTAATTATAAATAAAAAAATATTCATTTTAATTAAAAAAGAATCATTTTTAAATTCTTAGAATAACACTGGTATGAAAAAAAGGTTTTTCCTATAGTATATAAAGATTCTAAGGTGTTTAAGTTATAAAAATTCTAAAATTATAATACAATTTTGTAAGGCTACAGTACAAAACAATTTGTGGCATATGTAACCTTAATTTCAAAAATTCTATATTCGTTTATCAACAACATTTTTCCTAAATGTTTCCTATTTTATTTTGCATAACTTTAATATTATGCTTTCATAATTTCCGTGTTTGTGGTATTCCATCTTGCGTAAATATAGTTAAAGTACACCATACCAAATTGATCATTGATGCGTTTTCGCAACACCAATTTTTAGGAGCTTGGTGATCCTATTCCACTAAATTGTTTGTCATATTATGGTTATTTTCTTATCTGATATCTCGGTTATCGTTTGAAAAGTTATTTTAGGTTTTTTATACAATGTTTCAATAAGCTTTTAAGTTTTAAAAAAGATCTACTTTATAAAGCTCTTTTGAACCCACTTTTCGAGAGATCGAAATTCGGTGGAATTTATCCTTTTTTTAATCTATTGAGCCAAAACTTCAAACTAAATATATATGTATAAAACACTATTATTACCATTATATTAAAATAAGTAAAGTTACTGATGCGAAAACGAACAGCGCACGGTGGTAAATTCCGGCCAAAAATGCTAAAAATGAAAATATGATTTCTGATAAAATTTTTATTATATTTGAAAGAAAGTACTATTGTTAGCATGATTCATAACTCCTCCTGCGTCCTTGACATCTAGTTTGGTAGTTATAATGACGCAAATGTGAATAGTTATACCCTACACCATTATTTTTGCTGATTCTTTTAGCTCCCAAAGGCCTTAAATATAGCAATATTTACATAAAATTTTCTAAATATAAGTTTCCTATAAGTAAAAACCAGTATAGAAAATTTCACGAAAATCAGTCTATAATTGATCATAGCTCCCGAAATTTCATTAACTTATTTAGATCCGTTTCAGATTTATAGCTAAAGTCTTTTTATCGTATATTACATTTTCCTTACATACAACAATGTTATATTATCACAAAAATGATTCTTTTGCGAACAGCGTTATTCTTTTTCAACCAGCTGGCCACTTAATGGCCTCTTTTTTAAAATTAAACTAATGTTGTTTGAAATATCTCGACCCATTATATATTATTTCCAACGAAGAAATTAATTATTTTGAGATTGTTTCACAATATAGTAATGTAAAAAAAGACACACAAAAATTTATAAATGAACTAGAAATGTTAAAACTAAAGTTAAAAATAGAGTTTATGAATGCTTATATCCTAATTTATATTTTTACTTTGGCTCATAGCAGTGCCTCGGCAGAAAGTCTTTTTTCTAAATTACCACTAATGGAAAATAAATTGTTCAACAGACTTAAGATCAATATATCTGAATCCATGCTTTCAATCCTAAATTTGTTGGTCGTGTATTTGTAAGAGTGAAGTCAGAGTGAAGACCTCATACAAAATTACAGAACTGTAGATAGTAAAAAGAGAATTTTATGTTAATTATTTTTAATAATTTTAAATCCTTTTTACAATAATAAATGTTATTATAAATTAATTATCATTCTATTAATAAAATTTAATTTAGTAGTAAAATATAATACTTTTTGTTTTCGTTATTATAAAATGTGGGTTTTTTTATGTATTGAAGCAGTTGGTCCCTTTTTTAAAAATCCACTTTTTGGGGACTTTATTTCTTGAAATTCTCTTTTTTAGATACTTTTTTAAAATTATCAACGACAACGTTGCTTTTGAAGTTTTCTATTCTGCACTTAAGACATTTTTGCGGTTAGGTCTCGATATAATACCGACTATGTGTTCACCAACAATTGCAGCAGATAAACGTTTTCTTGCAGAACGCATTTGTGTTTCGGCTATTATCTGTACCTCATAGGGATTAGTAGCTTTTAGAAGATCTCTGGCTTTTCGTTTCTGTGTAGAACCGAAAAACCCTCGGAATCTTTGCTGGACCTTCCACAAGTGTTTAGTGGGGAAGAAACATTTTTTTTTGGTAACAAATATTGATAAAAAAAAAATCCTTTTTAATCAAACAATTTTTGCTTGAATATAAAAAACCGAGTTTTTATTCTTCTAGCTGAATTGATCTTATTAACTATTTTGTTTGAAAAGAATTTTATTGATTTGATATCAATAGTCTTAAAACTAAAATTTGCAAAAATAAACTCAATAACACGCAAACGTTTTTTGTTTTTTAATACAAGCAATCATTATTTTGGCGACAAGTACATTGACACGTGGTCAGAAATTGCTTTGCAAATTGAAAAGGAGCAAGTTGGAAAAAATGTTATTACTGATTTTGGAAGACCAACTATGACTTTATGGAACTTTATAGTTTTTGTCCAATAAATTTAATATATATATATATATATATATATAATATAAAAATATTGAAGACTGCAAAATTCCGAAGGTTTTTTTCCTGTTAAACTTTTCCAACAAAAATAATAAAAAAAATCTTAGAGATCTTTCTTCACATAAAAAAGATACAAGTATGCAAAATGTACATATGAAGGTAGAGACATTTTATGATAAGACAGCGTAATTAGTTTTTTATTTTACGTTCCAATAGCCTTTTAAAAGCACTTTGAAATTTAAAAATTAATAATTATTTTTCGAATTATTTCAAAATGTGTTAGCTGTTTAACAATGTCGATGTGGATATAAAATAATACAATATGATTCAGACATTTCAGTAAAATTTTTTGTCTTTACCCTTCGTGAATTTATAATGTCCAAAATCCGAAATATCCTTCAGGTTTTCTAACAAATTATTCTGAAATTATATTAATTTTAAAAACATAATAATGAAATTTCTGAATTCATTATTTGTTCTTTTACCTTCTACAGCTCAAATTTTATAAAATTTAAAAATGTCCTCTCAGTGTTTACGTAAATTTATTTTTCGAAAATATGCTATAATTCTAAATATTATTTAGTTATAATTAACACTGTAATTTTTTTTTTTAAATTTAAAGACGAAGCTTATATAAAATGGTTGAAAACGATTTACCGGAAATATGCTTGAAATTCGAGGTACATAGAATTTTTATCGGTATTAGATATGTTATCAAACTTCAAGATTTTGGTTATTTAGCCGACCATATTTTCCATATGAGGCCACTTCCAGAAAATTAATTAAACTTGTTTAAAAATATTAAAAAAATTTAGAATCAAAATAAAATTAGGAATGATTATTACTTACTTGAGTGTTAATCATGCTATCAAATTTCTTCAATTGATCGTAGCGCCGTACAATACCAATTCCGGAATATCACTTTAACATGCATAAATTTAATATAATAAATTTGGTTTGTAATTTTATTTGCAACATTTATAATCTATATAGCTATAAATCGCACTACCAATTTCAAGAGGATCCGTCCATAATTGAACATAGTTTCCATTGTCCTTCAAAAAATCAATTTAAGGGCCGAAATTCCATATATATGCCAGAATTTTAATAAAAGTTGACATTAATAAATTTCGCTTAAGTATATAAACTGCAGTATGAAGTTTAGCAAGGATCGGTTTAAATAATTTCTATATAAGGACCTCACCCGAAAATCAGTACAAAGTGTGCAGATAATGGTGTAGGGTATTACATGGTCGCGCTTGACTGACTACATCTTTTTTGATGTTAATTATTCATAAAACATTTTTAAATATATTAAAAAATCGTTGCCTACTGTCCTTTATCAGATTAAAAATACAAGTAATGAATTTAAAATTAAATAAAGAGAAACACTAAACTTATCGTCATTTAAGCTTGCAAACAAATTTTGAAGTCTTCCAAATAAAGTTGTCATACTACACTTAAGGCAATAATTACTTAAAATTTAAATATAATGGCTTTGAAAGTAGCTATATTGATTTTGCATGCTCGAAGTCTCAATAAACTGAAAATTCAATTTGTACTTTTGTTCGTAAGAATAATTTTTAAATCGTTGTATGTATTAAAGTAATAAAGTTAAAACCATACAAATTTGGTTCTTGAAACTAGATATTAGTGTATTTAACATATATTATTTTGTTAATTATTTTTTGAAAACGTTTAAGGATATTAAAGGATTAAATATGTTTTCTGTTCGTTTTGATAACTACTTTGTTTTGTTTTTTAGTTTAGCGTAGTTATATCGACCTGCTCGAGAATTTTTTTCCTGTGAATGGTTTTATATTGTATTAATATGTTGACAAAAAATTGTGAGAAAATTTGCAAAAAAACAAAAGCCCAAAAACAGTTATGTTAAGTTGTACACATAACTCATTTTGTTGGAACATTTCTTATATGACTAACATATACCAGATTTTGCTAACTTCTAAACCAATCAAGATATAATAAAAAGGTTTGGTGGACACCTATAAGACCAATAAGTGTTTAAAATGACACAATAAAATAATCGAAAATTGTCACATGACCGATCAGATATGCCTAACGCTGGAACTTTTTGAAATAATTTGCTAAAACAAACATATACATCTGTGTACTTATTTCTTTAACCAAGTTAGTTCCTTGATTGAGGCGTATGTTTTTTCCATTTCCTTCCTTTATTTATTTGTATTTGTTTCATTTTATTTTGCTGTTGATTTCGTTTTATTATTTAGCTCTTTATTTAAGTAGGTTAAGTGGTGAATATGTTGTACATTGTATTGATTTACAAATCTAATACAAAACAGAAAATGTAATATAATTCCAATTTACTTTCTCTTTATTGTTTCTGTTATTTAGTACTTTTTTTATTATTATTTTTTAATTTTTATTTATTTACAATTTATTGACCTATTTCTCTTAATTATTTGATATTTCCTTAGTAACGAAACAACAGACGTATAAACAATGTCAATTAATTTTTATATTTGCGTTTGATACCATAAATATAGTATTATATTCATTATGCCGTTATTTATTTATATTTATGTATATTTTGTTACGTTTTAATATTTCAATTTTGCAAATGCTCTTGAAAAAATAAATTTGTTTTTCTTTTTTAAATTGTATATAAAAAAGAAAATATTTATTTAATACCCTGATTATTATTACATTTCCTTAGTGTTAAAAAAAAACACAATATTTGTGCACAATATGCAATAAATTTACAGTATATATATATATATATACATATATATATAATATATAATATATAATATATAATATATAATATATAATATATAATATATAATATATAATATATAATATATAATATATAATACTAATATATACATATTTATATATATATACATATATTTATATATTTACAATGCCTTCTGCTTTATTACACCCTGAAAGTGAAACTTATATAGAACTCTACAGCATAGCGACGGAATATTAAATAACCTTAAAAGCATACATAAATGAGATATACAAATCATTTCACAAAAGGGGACTGTTTTAAATTTAAACAAAATATTTTTCAGAACAAGCTATTAAAATTTCCTATTGACTTATTTGAACATATTTGTATTGATTCAATAAAAGGAAACTGTGTCATATATTTTATTTTTCTAGTATTATTTTTTCACGTTCTATGGATATGCTATATAATCTGTTACTTTCGGAAAAAAAATTAAAAGTTATATCCACATTATACCGACATATTTATATACATAAATACATTTTTAGCGAAAGTCGATTGTCAAGTTTTTTTTTTTTAAATAAAGCTCGTTTTTCAAAAATGTCACGTTAGATCACAATACGAATCCGACGACCCTACATATCCTTCTAGTTGTTTTTTATGTAAGTGATATTCAAATAATATTCAAAAATACCTTTAACTAAATAAACAGACTTTCACTAAAAAACCAATATTTAGAAAACAATAAAATCCTTGTAAAAGCTTGTCTGTAATAAATTTTCTAATTTTTAGCCTTAAAAAAATAAGAAAAAAAATAAATCAAAAATAAAATAATATATTTTTATATATATAACTAATGTTTAATGACATATGGGGTTATATGTGGAAGTGTATTGATTCATATATCGAATTGTTTGCAATATATGGATTCATATATGGTGAAACATATGAACTGTTTTATCATATATTGCTTTATCTATCTTCGTATGAAATTATGAAAATGAAAAGGCCGTAAACACAATTTTTAATTTTTTGCTTTAAAATTAAGCAATTAGCAAAAAAATTTCAATCGTCCACTTAAAGCAAGAATAGATAAAGCACAAAAGACTATTCAAAACCAATTTTACGCCATTTTTACTTTTGTTAATATTGATGTAATTTATAAATAAATGAACATGAAAAAAATAAGGATTTATTTATAAATAGACCCATTGATAGTAAAGTTTTAACCTGTGATGTGCTTAGGTAAAAATTTTAAGCTTCCAAGGATTTGCATGTTAACCTCAGAAATAAGTATCATGGAATCAATGTGTTTTTTTATTACATCTGCTCTTTGTTCTCTTTTAATGTTGTTTATTATTTGGTGATTTAAATTTCGGGTTCAATTAATCCGTTTTTATTTTCGAATGGAAACGCCAATGTGGACCAAAGAAGGTCCCAGCCACGAACTATCAAGCATAGAAGTTGTAATTGATGAACATTGTATGTTAGTTCTCGTTCTCCGTATAGTATAGAGATTTAACAAATAAATCTAAAAGATCTTCTGCTTCTTTAAGGTGTTTGCTTGTAATAATGTTTTGTTGATTAAGCCCAATGTGCATTAATAAGGTAGCGACTTTTAAATAGCTGAGAATTTTGTTTTCTTTTTGGCGGCTTTTGTTCTTAAATGTGTAGTGTAAAATTGGTGTTTATGTTTACAGTCTTTGTTTACTTTTATGTTATTAAGTCTTTTTACTTTTTTTATTACGTGAAATGTCAAACGTGTTTTTGTTTTTTGTAAACAAAACTGTGAAATGTCAGAATTAAAGTTGAATGAAGACAAAATACTTGGTTTTTTGTATTGTAGTTGTTGTAGAGCTGTCGTTACCTTATTTTTTTTGTACCATGATTAAGACCTTATAAAACTACCTTTTTTAGTATTTTTTAGTATTTATTTGATGTTTTTGTTTTTTTTTTTTTTTGATTGCTTTTCTCTATTTGTTGCTTTCTATAATACTCTGTCTCATTCTATCAATCAAATATCAATAAAATACAAAAAAAGCTTGTGTACCCTTGTGACAGGTTACAAATAGTTATCAACAGGAGTATCCAGTGTTGAATATATATATCATTCATATTATTTTCCAAAGTAGGTAGTGAAGAGTAAATAGGCCATCTAAACAATTCTGATGACTACCTAGCTATTGTGATTTCCGAAATATCGTGTCTCGCAAAAACACATGAATGGTTATTTAGGGGTATGTTGTTATGTTCATACAAAAGTGAGTTTTATTTGTTAGTTGGATACAGTTTTATGATTATTATTATTCAGTTGTTATACTAAGTATATCTTTGTGAGCAAATGTAAACTATTAAGTAATAAAATTTAAGTGGTACCATACATTCATATTTATTATATTTCAGGCAACTCTTTGAATATTAGTGATAGTGCTCTATAAAATGCACTGTATACTCAAATAGCGTCAATCCTGTAATGAAAATTCGTAATTACATTTATTGTCAGATGCAAATGATATACATTTCCAGCACTTTTACATCAGAAGTTATAAGAATTCTATTAATACACTTGTGCATATGTAACTTTAATTTTAAAAATACTATATTCGTTTATCAATAATATTTTTTAAATATTTTCTATAATATTTTTCGAAATTTCAATATTATACCTTAACAGTTTCCATTTTTGAGGTGCGCCACCTTGCGCAATGTATTTAAAACACAGTACACCTAATTACATTTTAATAATTAAAACTTTTTTGATATCTTGGCTATTATTTTTAAAATTTTAAAAAAGTCTTCTTTATAGACCTTTTTTAACGGGGGTAAAGGTTTCACGGAATTCCAATTATATATATATATATATATAATATATATATAATTAGTTTAGAATGTTGTCAGGTAAACAAGATGCTATTGTTATACCTTTGACTTCAATAAAGTGTGTGATATTTTTATTATTTTCGACATTGTAAGTTTGCATTTCCATTTCAATTTGATTTCACAATTTTAATTAATTTGTGTAGGGGTATAATCTTATAATTTTTTAATGCGATTGTTTTTATTTCGCAAATTTTCCATTCATACTCCCCGTTAAAACTGGGAACATTTAAACATTTAAATTTGTGCTCTAGCTGGCGCTTCGGCGATAAAAAGAGGGACAGGTATATTTTCGTGATTAGTTTTATTTGTAGAAGATCTTTCCAGTAAATTACTTTATTTTGTGATTTTTTATTTTTTTATTATTATTACTTTTTTTTTGCAAAACGACATAAGGAGAAGGTTCATGTGGGTGTCCAGGTTTGTCGTAACAAACACCAGCAATTATAATGTATTTATATCCTACTTGTGGTTATAGTTCGGCGATAATAACTAAAAGGGGCCAACAATGGCTTGTGTAACTTTTTGTCAAAGAAATTCTATCAGTGTATAACACAAGAGTTAAATCATATTGCCAAGATATAGTTATCCCATTTTCCACACAAATTTTGTAATTTTTTCAAATTTTATATATGAAAAAATTAAAAACACAAATGTAGCTAGTAATTTGTTATTGTTTTGTACTTCTATATCAGATTTATAAGTTTTTTTTAGCGATTTGAGTACAAAACAAAATTTGATCCTTTATAACAAGAATTTTTAATTTTAAATTACTGGTTTAACTCTACTCTACTAATACTACTTTACTTAAATAATTTTAACAATGTTTTTAGCGCAGAAAAGTGCAAAACAAATTGTACAATTAACATTCATTTTACAGCGATTTTTTATGGAGATTTAGTGTATCGAAATAAAAAGCTGCTAACACTGTTCTTACAGTTGTCACGTAAAAACTTAGAGCGACCAAATTTGATTTGGTTACTACGTTACATTTACGTTTGTGAGTACCCATACACACATATACGTAAAACATATATGTGAAGCCTTAAAGGTTGTGCGAAGAAGGTGAGGATGAAGAACCTCACCTTTAGTATATATATATATATATATATATATATATATATATATATATATTATCAAAACACTATCTTCAAAACACACAAAATTTCCACCCACATAACTTGAATAAAATAAAAAGTAACCAAATACTTATTACCGACATGTTCACATCACAGTTCGCAAACAAATCATATATGAAAATATGAAATGAAAATGTAGAACAAGAAAGCTCGTAAACATTTCGTAAAACTGCTTTTGGTTGGGAAGCATCTCGCGCCTAATTGCCATTATCTTTTAAGGGCAGGCGTTCAGGTTTGTTGGCCTTCGGGTGCTTTACGTTTCAAACTCGCATTGGTTAATAGCTGCGAGTCACATAGCTATACCTTGTTACAATTTGTGAAGCTGTCATTATCCAAATGCATACGGTTTAGCTCAATTGAGGTATATATTTGATAACTGAGAATACAAAGTAGATACCTGGTAGAGTACCAAATAAAACTCAATTTGATGATATAGGAAGACGATTTCGAGGATTCCAACTTCATATACGATGGTATAGGTCGAGGATAGTTTTCGGAGGAGACTCCTAAGGTATCTTGCCGTAATTGGTGATGGCTATGTGAAAATTTGGAGGCCAAATAAGGAATTTTCCACTTCTTCAATGGGGACACATTACTCAGTTGGAGGAGTAACTTAAAACAAAATATGAATAGAAATATTCTAAAATGGGAGGGGAAATTTATCAATTATATGGAGAAACTTATACAGAAGAAGTGGGGATAATTTTTTGTTAAAGTAACACTTGTTATAACAACTATCTAATGCTTTTAGTTATTAATTTGAGAAATAAAAACATTAAATAGTATGAATTATATATATATATATATATATATATATATATATATATATATATAACAAATTCCTTAAAATCTATATATTGCATCAAAGGAATATATGGCGCAGCAGTGGACACAGCTTCAAGGGCAACGCACTTGGCAAGAAGACTCATAACTAGGACATTGTCACTGCAACAATATTACGTTTACATTGTTAATTTTCATTAATTTTAATAAAATAGTGTTCACTATAACATTGTTTTGGTATAAGTTTTGTCATTTTATGTTTACATTCAATAAAAAAAATTTTATTATCGTTGACTACAAAAATGTTATATTTTTCAATATTCTTACCAGAAAAAAAAATCTATTGATATGAAAAAATGTCACTATTTCTACAACCATTAAATATTATCAATTTTTTTCCTTGTTCTTAAACCATATTTTGCTTTTAAATTATATTAATATTATTATTCCCATAACAATAAAATGATACAAATAAATATAATACATACGATTTTTATAAATAGAGTTGAAAAATTGATAACTTGTTTGTTTCTAAATATATTTTGTTTCTAACGTTTGTTTTTAACGTTCGTTATAATTTCCATTTACTTTATATATGAATAACGACAAATAGACAAGGTTTGGTTATGTTAAATAATTTAGTTAAGAAATATTTTTTTATTGTCTTGCACAATATGTAATAAATTAAAAAAGTAACTAACGAAAAAATAATATTTGGTAATAAGATAAATTTTAAATATATTATCAGAAATTTTGATCATTCCTTTTATATATAAGACGTATGATAAAACCGATCAATTATATAATAAAATCGAATCATAATATGAGAAAATCTGGTCATAATGTTATAAAACTGGATCATAATATCATAGAATTGTTATATACAATATCAAAACATATGGTTATATTATGAAAAACTTAGATCGTTTTGTGATTACATATATATATATATATATATATATATATATATATATATATTATATAATTATATATATATATTATATAATATATTTCCTAAATAAATAAAAAATATACATATTTTTTTTTATAATAAAATTATGAATTTATTTAAAGACACGTATTTCTGTGGTACTATTTCGTGTGTCACTTGAATAAGGAATTCTTTTAATATTAATCTGGAAGGCTATGATTTGAATTTCTTTCAATATAAACGACTAGAGCATTTTTAATTTGATAGTTTTTAAACAGTTTTTATTCAAATAATAACTCTGAAAAAGAAAAAAAAAACTGATTTTGAAATCTCAGGGTCAGAATCCAGTCCAAATAACAAAACGTTAACAGTAGAAAGACAATTGTGTACAATTATTTAGATAACGTGGAAAAATATGAAAAAACATGAAATGGCGGAAGGAAATGGCAACAACTCCAAAAGACGAAAATTTCTTAGAATTGCATCAAATTCTGCCATGTCGGTATTAAAAATACGTGAAAAAAGTGGAGTTAGTTCCAATCTAAGAACAGTACAAAAACATTCTGGAGGAAGCATTTCCAAAACTTAATGATTTCTATGGACCTATAACTTGGACGTACCAACACGACAACGCTCCGATTCGTACCGCCAGAGCAGTAAAGCAATGAATAAATCAACAAGGTGTTCAACTTTTGGATTGGCCCCAATATTCACCAGACCTGAAACCAATGGAAAATGTCTGGGATTGGCTTTCAAGAAAAGTTTGTGAAGGAGGAAAACAATTTGAGACAATAGAATCCTTAAAGGATGCAGTAAGGGAAGCATGGAGTTCAATTTCGCTAAATTGCTTAGAGTTATTATACAAGTCTATGTCAAATCGCATTTTTGAAATTATTTCTAAAAATGGTGGCAGTACTCATTACTAAATGATTGCTGGAAGATAACAACTTTGATTTTTATAATTTAAAATTTAAAAATAAATTACAGTTTGCTTAGTTTTAAAATATTCCTTATTCAAGTGACACACGAAAAAGTGCCACAGAAATACATGCCTTTAAATAAATGCATAATTTTAGTATAAAAAAATATGTATGTTTTTTATTTCTACAGGAAACTTGGTTGCGCAAAAAATTATTTTTTTCTGAACTTTAGTTTAGGAGATATACTGAATTAAAATTAAAAAAATGTGATTCCTTATTCAAGTGGCAGGCAGTGTATATAGCTTAAGCTTTTTTTCTCGATTTCTTTACAATTTTTTAGTTATTTAAAATTTTTAAATAATTGTTATTCATCGTAAAATGTTTTGCACAAAAAAGTAAGTTTGGTACTCTAATGATTTTTGGAATTAATATAAGCAAATAATCTAAATTTAAGGATATTCAATAAGGGCAAATAAAATATAATTTCATTTTTTATTATAGAAAAATTCTTGGAAAGTTGAAAAACTCTAAAAAAGCTTAACATTTTCTGTTTATTTTCTATCAACTTAAGTTTTATACTGTAAAACATGTATAATAATTTCTCAAATAAGTTTGCATTTAAGTATGTATTAGGAGTCAGTGCAAAACCGGAACTAAGTTTTTTCCTTTATTTACTCAGAAATCTTAACATGTTTGAATGTAAAAGAAAAAATTGAGTATGAATTAAACAACTACATAAAAAGATAAATATTTGTATACCTAACTTCATCACTTTTACGGATGGACTTGGGCCAGTTTCAAAATAAGCTATGTCCTGTTTATTTTGAAAGATCAACTGGCATATAATAAAATTTTAAAATACTTAATAGAATTATTTTAAAATATTTCATGAGTAATATAATAACGCAAAAAGTTATTCTGTGAATAATATTCGGAAATCAGTGATACAAACTATAGAATATTGCCAAAAAGAACTAAATTTAGAAAGACAACAGTTGTGTTGTACCATCAAGACAAGTTTTTTGAATTTCTTTTGAAAAGTAAAGGAAACATATAAGCATCATTTTTACCATAAATCAACCATTTGTGACGTACAATTCCTAATATTAATAACATGCTGAGTAAATTAAAATGCAGGTTATGGAGATTCCATTATTATGTATCTCAATCCAAAATGGTACAGTTCTTTATACACTTTTCCACTCAAATCATTTTAATTTTTGAAAACAGGTTTTTTAATAACAAAGTTTCCTTAATTTTTAAGATCTTTGGATAAATTTGTCTTCTCCCTAGTCTTTTCACAAATATGGGGAGAAAAAAAATTGTCAAATAAAAGTAAAAATTTAAAAAAAATTAACTTTACCCCATTAAAATGATTTTCCATTTTTCTAAATAGTAAAAAGTGCAAAATGGGCTAAAGAAAATTGTAAAAAGTGCTACATTTGCGCGTTTTTAAGTTTTGAGCTAAAAAATGTTTTTCGAGTTCTGGACTATTAAAAACCTGCTAAATATGGCCCGAAAAGAGCTATCAAAAATTCTTTTCTTAGAAATTAAATTTTTATACGTTGCCTTTAGTCTTCTAAATCCTCGTCTAGTAATTTTAGAACTAAAATCATGGATTCACAGGTGTTGACCTTAAGTTTGTTGGACAATTTATATTCCACTACGGATAGTTAAAAAGAGACCTTCCGCCAAGGCATTGCTATAAGGCGAAGTAAAAATACAAACACTAAATTGAAATGAATTAATATGTAAGTATTCATCGAATTTTTTTTAGTTTTCCCAATACGGGCCAAAAAGATGGCATTTGATGTTTTAAATAGTTGTCTATAACCTTTATCATTAGCTTTAGTTTCTAACAGTTTCAGTTCATTTATAAATTCTGTGGGATTTTTTGATTACGCCACTATATTTTTAAGCAATATAAAAATAAAAGATTTCTGGTTCGAGATATTCCAAACCACTTAGTTTCTCGTTATTTACTATATAGTCTTTAAAAGTGACCAAGTGGTTGAAGAAGGCGCAATTGGCGTATAAAATAATGGTGCACATGTTTCATTTTTATTCACTTGGACTCAGTATGTTTTTTAAAACCTACAATATATTTTAATTTTCTACAGAATAATTGTATAATTTAAAATTTCTTTAACAATTTAATTTAAATTTTTCAATTTAGAGAAATAATAAATATTATTCCTTCATTTCTAAAAAAAAACTCAATTTTATGTTATATACGATTCATCTATTTTATTTGTTTATGTGTTTTATAAAAAGAGAAAACAAAATCTATCTCAAATGTACTGAGGTCAACCATTTCTTTTTTTGTTTCGTTCTATTTGTATAATAAATTTTCGAAAACAGAAATAACGTTTTATGAATTTTAAATAAATAACCTTAAAAATCATTGTTGGCCTACATATAACCACTACTAGCATAATTTTATAAGTGAGCTAGCTCATGTTGGGGAATTTTGGTTATTAAAAAATAAAAACAAACAACATTATAAAAATCATATAAAGGCAAGCGCTATGTGTTTGTGAAATATAATATATCATTTTGGATATTTATATGGATATATTAATTAGAGTGTCCCAAGACACTGTTTTTAGAGATTTTGGTGTAGGGAGACCATCAAAACCATGCGTATTGATAAGTGGAATATAAGAAAAATACTAAAACAAATTCAAAATTGTTCTCATGTTCCTTACTAGCGATTGAAAAAAAAACTGAATTCATATTTTTAGGCTAAAAATAGCTCCGATTTTTTTCTCGAAATCGGTCTCAAAATTTTTGTAATTTTAAGGTTGTTATGGTAAAAATATATTTTAAAATTTTTCGCTATAGCCTTTTTTGCATTTTGGTGAAAAACTTTTTTAAAACTATATAAAACTCATAAAGAGAACAAAATAATGAAGTTTTCAAATATTTAGCAAAAAACTTTTTAGAATTGTTTTCATTAAAATGACCGCTTATGAACCGAAATTATTACCAACGTTTTTGTTTTTAAACTTTCTCATAACGAACTCAAAATTACGAATTTTTTGAGACTAATTTCACAGTAAAATAAAAACAAAATCCTAAATTTTCATTCGTTAGTGGAAAACTGAATGTGGATTTTATTATTTTTTTATTTTACCTGTATTCATCTCATCATTACGCATTATTTGTTTAGTCTTCTTACAAAATATTTTTCAACGGGACACTCTAACATATGTACATATAGATATGTATGTTTGCATGTATAAATGCATAATCTACAAATTCTACTAAAACCGCTTTAGCCTCGCTCAACTGCCAGTCCTGATTTCAAACAACCAAAATAAGGAAACAGTTGTGTTAAACTAACTGTGTAGTATTTGCAATTCAGACCAAAAAATACAATTCAATTTGTAATACATACATGCATACATACATACATACATACACACATATATACATACATACATATAGACAAACATATATACTTATATACTGAACTTTTTTTCTAGGTATATAAATCTATTTAAATTTATGTTTAAAACCAGACAGTTTTGTTAAATTAAGTAGCACTATTGAACATGTGGAATCAATTTAAATTTAAGATGAACAGCCCAATCCAATTTTTCCAAACGATTTTCCCTTAGTGTTATATTAGTCCGAGACAATAAAGATTTCGGTTTGGAATTTAATGGAGAGAAGCAAATTTTGGAATATAGCTTGATCTTGCCATCTTTTATATTCTCTGTTAAAAGTCATCGATAATCACGTGTGCTCACGCGAGTTGTTGCAGTTAAAGGGACTAAAATTCAGTTTTTTTCTCTCTGTAAATATTGTATTGACTTCAAAATACGTGAGACACATAATATGCAGGACAACCAAAAATATGCAGATGAGCTTCAAATAAACCAAACTGTTAGTAATTTATTCGCTTCAGAACTTTTGCATATATTTGTTGTAGCATATTTGGGTCATAAGAGTATGCTTTTGCATATTTTGGTATTAGTATTTTCATAGAAAATATTTAATTTAGAGCATATATCTTTCAATTTAAATGACGTCTTTGTGAATACTTTATATTTAAGAGCATAATTCTGCATACATTATATTAAAGAGCATATTTTTCGTATTTTGCACAAATCGTTTTTCCACAATTAATTTAAAAATAAGAAATATGTAAGTCATATTTTGGACTGTGAAGGATATGTTTATTATGCTCACCTCCTTCGATGTCAAGGAATAAGACCCATTCAAAATTAAAGCCAATGGAATTTACTTACTAAGTACTTAAATACTTTTACAAATTGAGTTTGTAAACTTTTTTAAAAAATTTTCAAAATATGACTAAGCTCAAAAATCTCATATATATGTTCTATGAAGGATGTGTTAATTATGATCATATTATTCGATCTCAAGGAATAAGACCTGGAGCAAATTTGATAATAACCTATAATATTTTTAAAAAATTTCACATATATGTTCTATGAAGTATGTGTTCATTATGCTCATATCATTCGATCTCTGGGAATAAGACCTAGTGAAAATTAAAGGCAATAGACTTTGATAATAACCTTCACAAATAGATTTTCCAAAATTCATTTTTGAACATTTTTATAAAATTTTCAAAATATGACTAAGCTCAAAAATCTCACATACGAAGCTGTATGCTAAAGTTCCCTTTCCTATAGTAAATTACGAGGTTGAGTAATTTTTTCTTTGTATTTTTCTGGATATAAGAAAAAAATTGGTATCCAAAATATTCCTGTAAATACATCTAATATGATTATTTCCCTAATTAAATACATGCCTCCTTAAAGGAAGCCTAATGTTTTTTTTTTTATTTTTGTACTGATTTTACTAATAAACAATAAAGGCGTGTAACAAAAAAGAGATTATATCCGAAATACCCTTAAAACTTAGTCCAATAAATAAGTTCCGAAAAATAGAGAATTATTCTTGAGGTAAACATTTTGTTTATACTTTGCTATATTTTTTCACATTTCTGAGTTTTATTTTCTTTTTGCTCTATCTGTTGTTCTATGTATGTCATTTTTGCTCAATTAATGTATTTAAAAAATATTTTTCAAACAAATACTAAACTTTATTTATACATAAACCAATAAATAATAAACAATTTGCTTAAACAAAAATTCGATAGATTTTTAATTCTAAAAAATTTCATTCGCTTGTATACTGATATATAAACAAATATTTACAACCACTCAAAAATGTGTGTTTAAGAAAAGCCTGTTTAAGTAAACATTAATATAACTGCATATAGAAAAAGGTACCATAAATAAATTGAGATAAACTATAAACAATCTGAACCACAAATTAAAAGAATGAATTAATGAAACTATAATATTATTATATGTATAATTATCACTATATAAATAAATCTTTATATTTATTATTATTATTATTATTATTACTGTTATTATTATTATTATTATTATTATTATTATTATTATTTTTATTATTATTATTATTATTATTATTATCATTATTATTATTATTATTATTATTATTATTATTATTATTATTATTGTTACTATTATTATTATTGTTACTATTATTATTATTATTATTATTATTATTATTACTGTTATTATTATTATTATTATTATTATTATTATTATTATTATTATTATTATTGTTATTATTATTATTATTTTTATTTTTATTATTATTATTATTATTATTATCATTATTATTATTATTATTATTATTATTATTATTATTATTATTATTATTATTATTATTATTTACCGAAGAAAAATATATATATATAAAGATAAATATATAAAAATATATAATGTATATAATATATAATATATCAAATGTTGTAAAATTTAATTTACACCACAGTCATACTTTTTTTTATGTCTTTTTCTCAAAGTTTTTTTTTTTTATAAAATGTCACAATAACAATATGTTTATTTAAAAATGAACTTAGTTCCCACGTATTTAATAAAACCTTTTATAATAGCTACAAAAAATTTATAACCATAAAATATTTAAACTAAAGTAATGCGCTTTGTTATTTTTATTTCAGGAAAGGGTAATTAAAAAAAAAATGTCGACCCAGAAATTCAGCAGACATAAAATACTCCTCTATGCGCTTCATACGGTGTATTGTTCTGCATCATATCGCTAACGGTGTACCTCTAAAGTTAGACACCTTGAGAGTTTTTGTCTAAAATTAGCAAAATTTAAGCCTGAATAACTTTTATGTACATTACCATATTTCAACATCAATAGAAAAGACTGAAATTCTTCTTTATCATAAAGTCATAACAACTATAAGTCTTTCTGGCACAAGGATTTCCAAAATGAAAAAAATATAATTTATCCTTGAATATCTTAAAAAATGGTTTTTTAATTTTCATCATTTTTTAACACGATATTTACAATCACTTTGTAGCTATAGTATAAAAATATCCAAACGGGATCAGAAGTTAAAAAAATTTTTCTTTATTAACATATTTTCTATTATATATTATATGGTTTTAGGCATATTCATATACATATCTTAACTTTAATATAACATTACTATTTTTTGAAACAGGTAGCATATATAACATATTCCTTATCCCGAAGAAATAATTTGATATTATTTTAGAAGGCTCATAAATACAGTAACAGACCTCTAATCCACTGTAGTCTACTTTATAAAATAAGCCGAATTATATGTAAAGATTCTAAAGATGATTTATTCAAATTTGATATATGGGGTAATAAAAGCAAAGGCAAAGGTCGTATTTATGGAACTGCATCACGCATAAGTTCCATACAGGCGTTGTATCAAAATTTATAAGAATCGGCCCATAATTGATCATATTCTTCTGCTGCCTAAAAATTACTTAAATACACATAAATCAAATATTAACGTTAATATCAATAGAAAATTTTATAAATTTGAGTTGTATATAAGTATAGATCATCATACATAATTTACATAATATAGTTGGATGAATAAGAAACAGTACACTTATTGAAACTTTGGATGTAATAAAAAAGTACTTCCTTACAAATGATTTCTATTTATTGTTGCTGGGAAGTTTTGTATAAGTAAAGATCGACTCAATAAATTTAACGATGATCGGTCTATAACTGACCACGACTCCCACAAAATTCACATTCCCAAAAATACTTAAACGTACATAAATCTCACGTAAATGCCAATATCGAAATAAAAATTTACACAAATAATTTTCATATACGCATACATTATTTTAACAAATTTTTTAGGGATCGTTCCTCTATTGATCATTGGTCCCATATAAAGCCTTCTGTCGTAAAGTGTAATATATGGTCGATGTTCTCCACCAATGCTTATTTTTGTTCTTTCCTAATTGTGTATAATTTTATAATAATTTTATATTTATAGACGAACTGTCATAACTTCTGATTTCACTCTTTTTCAAGGTATGCTATGATACATTTATCATATTTTTTTTTCATTTTAGAAGTCCTTACGCTAGGAACATGTGGATTTTATTTTAAAAGCGAATATGAGTAATTTCGATTGAGACAAATTTCGTTAAATGCTGATATATATACTGCAACTTTTGATAATAATTTTTCCTCTATAACGTCTCCATTCCATTTTGCTCAGATTAACAAGGTTTTGAAAATAAAACTGTATACAAGAAGATATTGGCTAACATGGTAAGTAGATAGTTAATACGCGGAAAGTTTTATTCCCTATTATCTGATGATAGTCAGCTAAAAAGTAATAGCGAATAGCAAAGAATAATGTTGAAGGATTATTGACAATTAGTTTTACAAGAGGATTTTTACCTTTGTTCTGTAGTGACAATTTTCAAAATCAACACAAAATCGTGTTATTACCTTGTAAATTGTCTCACCCATCGTCTCTGCTATCTGTTGATTAAAATGATTTAAAAATTAAAAGAATGTCCAATAGTTAACTGATTTTATAAAAATACCTTATTTTTTTATAGATAACTTGTTATTATTGATGCTGATTTTTTGAGATAACCAACCTATTGTAACCCGTTACGCCATAAGAGTCGGAAGTTATGATATAGGTTGTTATGTCTGATGACTAATTACCTAAAAATTTTGCTTGGATTTTATATTTGCAGGATACAGTTTAATCGGGTATTATGTGATTACCGCCAAAAGTATTGACAGCTGCAAATTTAAAGTCTTTATAATGCTATTCTTGTGTACTTTTCATTATATTGTATACTTTTGTATACGTTTGATTATATTTGTTTGTATATTTAAAAAAATATAAAATGTTTTAATATTTGTTATAAGAGCTTTTTACAAATAATTTATTTTTAAAACACCAACATATTAAATTGAAATTTGGATTGCGAACTCCGAATTTAGTTTGTTCTTTCTTTACAAACACAATGACCATAATTTTATTTCATTTAATAAAATAAATGATTGTAAATACTAATTTATGTTTTGTTAAAATTTTTTAAATTAATGATATAAAATAAATATTGATTTAACTTATTAAATTAAATGTTTTAGTAATCATAATTTCACCAAATGACAGTAAAACTGCCATAAATATTAAAAGCTTTTAGGATTTGTAGTTTTTAAGGAATGTAACAAAATATAGGTTATTTTTATAAAATGTATATTGCTGTAACCGTTTTCCAATAAATCTTTTTCTGAGTGTAGTAATAATACCTATAAGTACAATTTCAGACAATTAATAACTTGAAAATGTAATATATTATAAACATTTGTGTTAAGATGTTTTATAAGAAACAAAATACGTATAATTAATATTTGTAAAATATCAGTAGTGCCTAGGAAGCACAATATCAGATAATTAATAAATTGAAAATCTAATATACTATAAACCTTTGTGTTAAGACTTTTTATAAGAAATAAAATACGTCGGCGTATAATTAATATTTGTAAAATAATATAACTCATACGTATTATGTACAGAAATTACGTAGTTATGAACCACACGAATTTGTTATATTAAAATCTTGCCAAATCCACAATGTTTTATATTTAAATTTAACGGAGTTTATCTCATATTCCTGTTAATATGGAAAGATATATTTATAAGTAAGAAATTTGAATTAATTCATTAATGATTTAAAATTATCTTTCTTTAAAATTTATTTGATTTCTTTTTAATAACCAACATCTGGTATCGTTAAAAAAAGCGATCTGTAAAAGGATTAGTTTAAATCCAGAAGATCATCAAATTAATTTTTAGTTCACATACAGGGGACATATTCTGCCGTATACAAGAATTTATGAAATTTATAAGGACTAGAAATGTGATAATAAAAAATATCTACTATAATCATAATAAGAATATACTACAATGATATCGTTAAAAAATGGTAATCGATGTAAAAGTTTCATAATAAAAAAATCAATTCTCCAAAAAAGGAACGAAATCACCTGCATATATAGTGCATTTTGTAGGGGAGTAGCACCATATTGAATATAATAGACTTGCCTTAAAATACTGGAATTAAAAAACTTAAAATTTTTTTTAAAAAAATTAATTTTTTTTACCAACATGATCATCCTGACAATGTAAAAAGCGTTATTCGGATATATATTGGTATAAAACTAATATATTTCTTCGTTGAATTTTCAGATTTGCTTTTCGAGAATTTTATAAATAATTTTGAAATCTTTTTCAACATTCTCAAAGTTTGTATAGGGCTTGTGGAGAGACTTTTGCACCAAGAGCTTCTGCTATAGTCATAACAAAAAATATATTTTAGAAATGAAAGAATTTAACCACAGTTTTTGATAAAACTCCAAAAATTTATTTTTTTTAAGTCTCAAATTTAGATTTATATAACTTAATATAGAATCAATATATTAATACGACTCTTTAATATTATTTCGAAATTCTAGTGGATATTTTCAAATAATTTTAAAACCCAAACATGAAAAAACGATGCCAAAATAAGCATAATTTGTAGAGATTTATAAGTAGTATCTACACGTATAACTTTTCCACATTGGAGTCATAAATTAGTTTTTGCGATTTTTTTTTAATTCTCGAAAAGAAGATAGCGGACATTTTTTACTGGTTCACTGCAACCAGTAAAGTGACTGTGAGTATAAAAGTGCCACTTCGTAGCTGAGTAAGTTAATGTGTGTGCCAAAAAAGAGACACCTCGTTGTCGTGGTGGTCTCCTGAAAATTTCCATCCCGATTTCTATTTATAAAAAACATATTTTTTTCCAAATATTATATTGATATTGTTAATTGTGGGTAAATCTTCATGAAATTTGGCAAACAAATTTATGTTTATACAAAATATATTTGCGCCGAAATTTTATTAAGATATTGCTGTATTTAAGAAATTTATGATCATTAAGTCATAATTTAAATAGAATTTGTCCTTGTATTATGAAAATCGCACGTGCCAAATTGCAGGAATTATCTTCAAAATTGCAACCTGTACTCTATACAAGGTTTATATTGATAGCTAGCAGTCCAACCGACCAGCCAGCATACGGATGGACATCGTTAGATTGAATTAAAAATTGATTCTGAGTCAATTGGTATATTTTAAGTTGGGTGTTGGATAATTTTTTCTGTGTATTAAAAACATCTGTAAAAACGCATAATGTCTCAACCAAATATAAAATTAGTGATGTACATAAAATCAGAACCATTCTAATATTTGAGAATTTTAAATATTCTCTAAATTAATCTAACAAAAAATGTTCATGTTTTTCTTATCCTTCAAAAGCTGTTAGGCTTTCAAAATCTTATTCATTATAAATTAGATATTAAACAGTTTCCTTTTCATTAAATTCTTATAAAAATACATTATTTATAATGCATTAAAAAAAAAAAAAAAAATTAGAGACAACTACTTACCTTATATTATCACAAGAAGGCATTTTAGAAAGTCAATGCTTAGGTACCATTACAAGAACTAATTATTTCCAAAGAGTTTAATAACTCATTAACTTTAAAATGTTACTGATGACATTATTAATAAAAAGTATTGTTGTAGTTTTATAAAAAAAATATGTCAATTTGTAATTATTATTGTATTGTGTGGAGTTGCATTGCAACCGGTTGCCGTGACCTATAGATCGGAAGGAGTCTTAGATGGGCTCCGTTCCTGACCAAGGGGGAAGGCATGTCCAAATACATGTCTTCAAATTGGTACTCAGGTGTAACAGTTTGTTGCATCTGGGGGCGCTGGTGGGCGCATTGTGCTCACCCGCTGTTAAGACCACCGTGCGATTGGACCGTCAGACAGGTACCCACGCAAATCCTTAACACATCTATATTGTGTGCAATAGCTAATTTTGTGGAAAATAGCCTAAAAAAATCGCGAACGAAAATGTTAACCCACTCAAAAGTTATTGATTTTTAATTACTCATATCTCCAATCAATAAAATACACTGTGCGTCCCTGAAGTTTACATGGTGGTCACTAAGTTTAACGCATGATTATTGTATGGTATTAAAATTGCAATACATTAATATAAGGCTACACATTTCAAACAAATAACAGCTTCAATAAAACCTGCTGATTGAGTATGTTTTAAAGTAAAACAGCCAACATTAAAAATTACAAACACAAATAAAAAAAAATGTTCTTCATTAAAAAAAAATCAGTTGACCCTTTTTACTCAACTAAATATAAATAATTATAATAATTTCATATATATATAAGCATTTTAACATACGTACAAATTCCTTAAAAATGTGTTTTATTTTTAGAGCACGCGCTCGTATTTGTTTTTTATATATTTTTTTATTTGTTGAATTTACTCTTTCCTCTGCTACAGTTACTGTTGATGATGATGCTACCTACTTCTCAAAACATTGTTTCGTGAGTGTAACTAAAGTGAACAAAATGATATGGTAAATTTTAGAAACGTGCACGCAGAGAAAAATTATAGTTGTACTAACCATAATATAAGAGCAATATATTATGATTGGAACATATGATCACAGCACAAAATAGAAATAATTATAAGTAATAATTATTATGACTCCATTTTGTCATATTGTGTCCGATTTTATGATTTGCTTTTTCATACTATGTTTCTAGTTTTACATATAATTGAACAATCTTACTATATCATTATCCCATTATTATATTATTATATCACATTGTCATATTATAATTCCATTTTGTAAAATCATCATGCCATTATTCATAGTATTATTAAATTTTATCATATTATTATCCCATGTTATCATATTTTTATCATATTATTCTATCTTATCATATATAAAAATAAAACGTATTAATAAAAACTTATTTTTATGCATTTGTTATTGCAAATAATAGAGAAGAGTGTTCGTTATAAAAAAAGAACTATTTATATATTATTTGTTTATTAATGACAATGAAGTCGGAAAACAAACATTAAAAGAAAAATATATTAAAAAACAAGCAAATTATGAAATCTTCCACTAAGTTTGTGAAAAAAAAGACATTATATTTATTGTCATGGGAATAATAATATTAATATTGTTTAAAAACAGAATATGGTTTGAGAAAAGTATAAAAGACTGAAAATATTTAATAGATGTAGAAGTAATGATATTTTTCAGATTAATTAAACTTTGTTTCTAGAAAAATGATTAAAAACATATAACTTTTACAGTCAAGCGTATTAAAATTTGTATTGAGTGTGAATATTATATGATAAAATTTAAACAAAAACATTTTTATCGTGAACACAGAGATATTAAAATTCAATAAAATATTGTTGTGGTGATAATGCTGTAACCATATTTTTTCCATGAATGTGGTAATGAATTTTATAAAAGACATTTCAGTTAAGAAAAATCAAAAAGAATTTTCTGACAAAGATGTCCGTTTCAAAAGTTACGAGGGTTTAAAGTTGGAAGTGTTTGTTTGGTATAAAATTTTTGGAAATAAATTGAAAATAAGACAAATGCTAAAACATTAATAAAATTAAAAATTATTTATAAAAATGCCTAAATCTGCAAAAATTGTTTTTGTTACATTATAAAAATATAATTAGGCTAATTTCTTATAAAATACATAGGTTATATATGATTTTCTGTTATCTTAAGTACCAAATTTTATTAACGTACGACAACTTTTTCCTCTCGTTATATGAGTTCGCGACAATGTGCGACATACTTGTAAACCTAAGTGTTTATTTTGTCATCATTGAAAAAAGGGTCGACTGTAAAATGTGAACTTCCTCTTTTTGTTGTTTTTGTTGCTTTTGTCTTTACTGATACTTTTGTTGTTTTTGTCGACACACATGGGTGGTCTTCCGAGTTCCACACTTAATGTAATTAGTTTTATCACAAGTTACGTGATTAGAACTAAGGCAAATGTTGCTGTTTATGTTCATCATGATGATGATGATGGCAAAAATCAGGGCTAATCAAAGGTTATTGTCTGCGTTTTCATTTTTAGGAAAATAAAAACAGAAGAAAAAATAAAATATAAAAATAAATAGATACTTAGATGTGGACAGTGGAAGCTACTTTGTGTACGTTGAAAATTTAATTTGATTTTTATTTCCAAAATAAATATTAAAGGTTTTTTCTTTCGTCACTTATATGCGAACATTTTCCAGGTGAATGTTATTTCTTTACACAGTGTAAAGAATTTTTATTAGGGAGATTAAATTTTCAAAGAAACATAAATAAATTATACTTTTTTTAAATAAAAGATTTGGCGTACAAAAATATGTTGACTATTTCCGACGGTTGAGAATTTAAAACTCAATATATTTCAAAATATTGACCTTGAAAATCGTTTAAAAGCGAATCGGATTAAAATATATATTTCTTTTATCAAACAACTATTATTCATTATCTTTTTCTCTTACATTTAAAACCCCTTTCGGGAATACCACTTGAACCAACATTTCAATGTTCCCGAACTGTTTATCTACATACAATTTAGTTCAATCATCTGAACTGTGGTTTTCTTTTGCTTTAGATTTTGATTTAACATTTTTATCTGTCTTTTATAACCAATTATTTGTTTTTGCTTCTCCAGCTAAAATCGATTAATCTCTTTCACAAAAAAAAAAAAAAAAAAAAAAATAGTTCAGTGACCGCAGTTTGGCATGCGTTGGTATTTTATGTCGACTTTTTTATTCTCTTTATATTATTCGAATAACTCTATTGCATTGTTTTAACGGTTTTCTGTTTTTGTGTTAGGTTTGATGTTGTTTCTAAACAACAAAACCAGCTAAATAAAAAAACATAAATAAAACAGACAAAACCATTGTACATCTATTCGTTAGTTTTGTAAACATTGTTTATTGTTCGTGGCTTTCAACAAATATTTGCAAAATACTATCTATTGCATAGACACATGTACGCACATTTGTATATATACTAACAAACAAAGACAAACATATGCTTACAATGTCCTGTCATGTTTGTTTTTATTCTATTAGTATAGTACTTTAATATACATGTACGTGTGTTTATTGTCTATACAAATTCAATAGAGCATTTTTAAAAACTATGTTTGTTGTGTTGTGGTTTTCCTTAAACAAATGATATTTTTAGAATTTTTAGTTGCTAATATTGTTGTTGGTGTTGTTTTTATTACTCATGTTGTTCATATAATTTTTCAATAGATGAACACAAAAAAATATTCAAAATTTAAATTGTATCGCTTTTAGTATGATAGCTGCGGTTTTACTTTTTGTCTTTTGTTGAAAACTGTTATGGCTAATTTAGAAAAAAATTGAAATAATAATTTGTATTTAATAAAGTATAACAGTATTTATTATTTTTAAAAAGTAGCAATATATCTAAGAAACAATATAATAACAGAATGATTATTATTTGTTAGTCAATTCGGTTTTACGATTATTTTACAATTGTTACAATGAAAATTTAGGTCATTTAAATAGTGAAGAAAAAGTTTAAAAAAATTTGGCGATGTAAGACCAAATTTTCTAATGTATACAAATAATTATTCTCTCTGAAATATGGTACATATCGAAGCATTTAGAATATTAAGATCAGCATTTACATCCGGTGATTAGGAACGCTGTGGAAATTTTTGGTCCTTCGCACAGAAGCCATAATCCGATTGACAGTTGTACTTCATATACTTCACTTTAGATTTTCGACGGGTTCAGTATTTTCAACTCTTGCAATTCTGCAACGATTTTTTTCCGCATTCATCGTGGAATAGTGCTCACGACTACGTTTTGAATTAAATACAATTTAAAGGTATATCGATTCTGGCTGTACTTGGCTGTATATATATATATATATATAAATGCTTTTATATATATATATATATATATATATATAAGCATTTTTATACGGAATAAAAAGCGGAAATTTTTGATGTACTATTTTTAGTCCATTTGAGCTATTCTGATTTTATAAGCAATTAAAATAAAAATCTTTGAATGGCCTGTTAAAAACGATTTTTTAATATTCTATACATATATATATATATATATATATAAATATATATATGTATTTTTTTCGAAAAATATTAAATTAAGGAGTTTTAGCGAAATAAAGTTTTTAATTACTTTTAAGACCTTTTTTAGTACAAGGTCGACTGGCCGGTGGATGACTGATTGACTCAATTTTTGCACACATATTATCTTTTGAGCCCTATCTACTAGAAACTGCCGATGGAGCGAGCAAACTCAAAATGTTTGTAATACATTTCATACCCAGTTTTTAATTTCATGTTCGAATGTTCTTTAAAAAAACTTTGAAATTTCAGAGTTTATTAAGCCTTATTAAGCCTTAAAATTTAAATACAATGGCTCCAAAAATGGCTATATTGCATACTCAAAGTCAATAAGCAAAAAGTCAAATTCCTAGGTGAAAATGTTCTTATATTCTTAATTTATTTTCATGAATATATATATATATATATATATATATATATATATATATAATAGCAATATATGTATTCATATATAAAACCTTCACATATATATCCATATATGACATTTTTTATTTATATATTAGTGTCATTCATGAAATAATTTTCTACATATGAATATATATATATAAATCATAGACAAAAACACTATAATTTATTTTTTATTTATTATTTCTTATTTAATATGTTAACTCAAACTTTTAACTCCTTCTTGAAAACGAATATTTGAATTAATGTTTGAATAATAAGTAACCTCAAAGGAATTTCTTAGTGATTTATTATAACCAGATCAACCAAAAATATGCAAAATCATATTTTTTTCTGGGCTTTAAAGGAACCAAACTGCTGCTATATTTGCATATTTTCATATTTTGAAATGTCGGTAATTGTATTACCAATACTTAGTGGACATGTACGCAAAAATGGAAACAGAAAGGCTTTTAATCATTCGACTTAACCAGCGATAATTACGATCGGAGGAATATATTCATCTACGTGATGCAATTAATACTGATGACAATATAAATGATGGTGGGCGCATAACAATTCTACCAGATACTTATACCGGCAGTCAACGACTCATGCATAAATAAGCACAAGGCGCTACGACATACGTTCGAAAGGATTGCCACATGCTCATGTTCTAATTTGGTGTATTGATAAAATTCAGTCAAAGGAAATTGATAGTATTATTTCTGTAGAAATACCGGATTGTACAATTGATCCTGAACTGTTTGAAATAGTTACACAGAATATGATACATGGCCCATGTGGAGCACTTCATATACATTCACTATGTATGATTGATGGCAAGTGCTCTAAGCAATATCCAAGACAATTGACTACAGAAACAATTGCAGGCACCGATGAATATCCACTGTATCGAAGACGTTCAACAATGGTAGATCAAAAACATTAAAAGTACGAAATAACAATGTGTAGATTGACAATCGTTGGATAGTGCGATATTCACATTTATTATAAAAAATTTATAAACCGCATATTAATGTAGAGTATTGTAATTCGGTCAAATCTATCAAATACATTTGTAAATATGTTAACAAAGTCAGTGACATGGTCATTTTTGGAGCAGCACCTGCAAATAATTTCGATGAAATCAGACAATATCAAATAGGAAGACACATCAGTAGTAATGAAGCAGTATCGTGCATATTTTCATTTCCTATTCATGAAAGATGTCCTACTGTAGTACATTTGACTGTTCGTTTAGAAAATGAGCAACGAGTATATTTTACAACAGAAAATATTATAGAATGATAGCGCAACCACCAGCAACAACATTAACCTAATTTTCCCCATTTTGTCAAATGGATGACTTCACTAAAATGTTATTATATTCAGAAGTTCCAAACTATTTCACATGGAATACATCCAGAAAAAAAAATTAACTTCGGAATCAGAGACAAACAGTAATTGGACACCCCAACGTATTTTCAAGTGATGCTTTAGGCCGTTTATACACAGAACATCTAAATAATTCTGAGTGCTATTATTTGCGTTTGTTATTAATTAATTTAAAAAAGAATAAATAATGTATAATGCGAATCATATCGTGACGCCCGCTAACGATTGAACGATGAACATAGGGATAATTCACTGGCCGATGCATCACTCGCTGCTTCTCCATTTCAAATCCGTATATTACTCGCAATTATAATATCAACGTGTATTACATCACATCCATTAGAATTGTGGGAAAATTATAAAGACGCCATGCGAGAACATATTTTACATCAATAATGTAAAGCAAATGAAGATATTGAATTACAATATTCTCCGGATATGTATAACCAAGCATTAATTTACATTGACGCTATTTGTTTAATGATGGTAAATAAAAATTTTAAATTGGGAATGCCATCACCTAATAGAGGCATTACCGACTTAACTGATCGTGAAATACAATTATTGCATTACGGTATCAACGCATTAAATACTTTTGTTCAACAGAATATACCAAACATGAATTCAAAGTAAAAACACGTTTACGACAATATCATGCAATCTGTCAATGCAGGAACTGGTGGAATTTATTTGTTAGATGCTTCCGAAGGTACTGGGAAAACATATTTAATTTCAGTTATTTTAGCAACAATACGATCAAATGGTAATACAACGTTGGCAATGTCCTCTCCTGGATTTGCACTTTATTAGATGGTGGCAGAACGTCACATTCTGCTTTAAAATTACCATTAGAAATATTGGTTTAGTATTTTGAAAATATCTGGAATGGCAAAGGCACTTCAACTGTGCAAGATTATTAGATGGGATGAATGCGCAATGGCGCACAAAAAGCCATTAGAGGTATTGCATTAAACATTGCAAGATTTACATAACAACCAGTAACCATTTGGCAGTCGAACACAAAGATGTCAGTGACATTAATATTTATATTCAAAATAAAAAAAAAAAAACACATAAAAATCGAGTGATTGCATTATGGATACCCAATACAATTTTTAAATTCACTTAATTTGATTGGAACTCCACCTCACATTCTACAATTAAAATTTGTGTGCTTATACTTCTTTTACGCAATTTAAATCAACCACGGCTTTGTAACGGAATGGAATGGCTATTAACAAGTTATTGAATAACATCATTGAAGCAATTATATTAACTGGAAAATGCAAAGTTGAAAACGTATTAATTCCACGTATATCAATCATTACATCAGATATGCCATTTGACTTCAAACGCATTAAATTTCCATTGCGTCTAGCATTTGCTATGACAATAAATAAATTTCAAGGTCAATCGTTGCAAGAATGTGGATTAAATCTTGAAACACCATATTTCTCACATGGACAATTATACGTTGGATGCTCACGTGTTAATAAACCATTATCATTGTTATATTATCAAATGAAGGCAAAACAAAAAATATTGTTTATCATAGAGCACTGTAATAAAACGTTACTAATTAATTTCATGTATAGTATGTATATAATACACATAATTTTTATTCACTAATAAAAAACATTGTATATATTGTATCGAAGTTTTATAAAATTTAAAATCATTACGAAGGGTCAGCAAAGCGGACCAGGTGCAGATAGTTTAATATAAGCAAGAAATTGACATTAAACAAATATAATTTTCTTAACATTAAAAACTATAAAAAAACGAAACGAAAATTAAAAATTTAATAAAGTTATTTTGTGTAAATTTTTCGCTTTTCTATTGAAATAAGGAATTCCTCGGTCAATAATTAAGTTCAAAAGAAGGTATTAATATAAATATATTTGATCCATATCCTATCACGTTTGATATTTTTATATTTGATAAAAATGTTACAAGTTAAATTAAGGAGAGTTTCAAATTCAAAACGAAAACTACTATATGTAGTTAGCAACGACCTCACTCTTTTAAGATATAGGTAGTCATTAGATTCTATAGAAAGTAGGTATGTATACTACATATTTTGATGAACATTGCATAATTTTTTATTTCTGTATTCTGGATGTAGATCTGATAAATCAAGTCACGAAGAGCAATAGCTAGAGCAAACATTTAAGAAACTGAAATAACATAATTGTTTGTCAAAAATTTTACCATTAAAATTGTTCCTTCTTGTATTAATGATTTTAAGTATTGTTTTACATAAAGCTAAGAAGTTATATATTGTATTATATATATTGTCAGAAAATCCACAAAATACAAATACGAAGGAATACTTCATAAAGTCTATAAAAGTGATAAGTACTAGAACAGAATCACATATTTTAATAAATGTAAAAATAATTACTCGAATAAAAAATCTATGCAGATAGGTCTTGAAACATATCTCGTGATTGCACTCTTTCACTTTCTCAGCGATTATTAAATATTCAATTGACTGCTCAGGTGTTTATGTAATACCTTTAATATAAAGAAAAAATATTTATTTACATGTTCCTTTTTTAATAAAATATATAATAAAATAATCATTCACAATAAGACCTTTTAATATGTATAGATAAATATATGGACAAATGTCTATGGTCGTACATCTCAACATACCCTCAATTTTCGGATCCGAACATATATGGAACTCCATATATTCATTTCCATATTTTCAGCTAGATTTGCACTTCTGTTTTTAGGAATCATTTTTAAAAAGTATGTCTTAAATTAATAAAGGTAAAACCAAAAAACTTTGCTACTTCAAACTAGATATTAGCGTTATTAATTATTTTGAATATTAATTGTTGGAAATATTTAAGGACATTAAGGGATTAAGTATTCGAAGGACGTCTTTTGTAACTTTCATTTAGATTATTTAAAAAAAAAAGTAATCCAGTATAATGCCAACGTTCCTTACTTCCATTTGATACCTATGTCGCCCTCTAATAGTATTTAGAAAGTAGCATTATAAAAAATTAACCTTCAAAATTTTAAAGTCCTTTAAAAAGGAAAAACGTACACGAAATGAAGAACTGAAAACGCAGTTACACTATATTATATTACAGTATATCATGTGTGATAAAACTTTTTGAATTTTGTTGTATTAATTTTTATAATTTCTTAAATTATTATTTTAGAATTTCTGACAAAAAATTGCATTTCCGACCAGTGTGCATTGTAAGACTTAAAAAGCAATTTTCTCTTTTAGATTTTCTGGGTATTTTTATGAAGCAAAGATTAATAAAAAATCGTCAATGATTTCTTTGTGAATTGTTTCGGAAGGGGTCTATCTAATGCAGATTTTAAATGGAGTAATCACAGAAAAGAAAAAAAGTAGACTTCAATTACGAAATTGCTTGTATTAATTAAATTTTTGTTTGATTTTGCTCAAATCACCAAAATAATAATGTTAGTTAACTAGAATAATTGATTTTAACTTAAATTTTAATTAATCTTTTTTAATCAAATTAATTAGATTTTTTTTTGATTCAATTCTACAATTAATTAAATCTCTCCTTCAACAAAAAAAAGCTCGGATTTAAATATAATTATTTATTGAATTACTGGATATGTTTAAAAAAATATTAAAACACCAAATTTGATTGAGAGAAACGAAACTTGGTACATATATAGTTTCATATTAGCGTCATATACAACCTATGTAAATCACCGATAATCACGTATAAATAAAATAAAGCGAGTATCTCACATGTGATTATCGGTGACTTTTAAAAGGATTTATAAGACTCCAAGGCGTAACTATATGTCAAGTTTCGTTTCCCTCCATTAAATTTTGATATTATACTCTTAATTAACTAGGCTTTAGAATAATGTACGTACAAGTAAAAATCTACATCATATAATTCACTATAATGATTACAAAATTTGTATTCTCAATAATATATTTAAAGCATGTAATATTTATACTTATATTTAATTTCCGAAAATTTATCGTAAAAGCGTTCTTCTTTTTTAGACGTTATAACAAAAATCATATTATCCTATCTGAGTATCTTTGCGACCTAGAACGAGATACAAATAATAATATGACAGATGTCTGAACAGATCGCCAAAAACAATCAATATGAACTGACTTTATACACATATATGACTTTATATAATACCTCCTTGTATTCCTAAAAATATAGGGATTATTGCTACTAATAATGATTCTATCCCGTTACAAACCGCAAATACAAGTAGTTCTCCTGCTGCTGTTGTAACTCCTAATTCAAATAATTTTATTCCGCCTCATTATACTTCAAATGCTTCCAATTATAATATAATTCTGTCAGAGTCGACTATAGTTACTCCTACGGCATCTAATTCGTCGAACTTGCCCATGATTCCAAATCTTTCTACCATTTTATTAACTCCTTCATCGTCAAACATCCCAACTAATTTAAATGTGGTCAACAATCCTCTTGTAAATCCGTTTACAACAGTAACTCCAAAGCCTTTAAAAATTATTGCTCCAAGGAAAACCATATTTGATAGCCGTTTTTCAGTAGATACAACAATAAATGATGTTGAATTCTATATTAAAACGAACCTTGGCATCGAAGATTATAATAATGTCCAAATTTACAAGATAAATGCGCGCAATAGAACTTCATTTAAAATAATTGTCCCAGAAAGTATTTTTGATCGTCTTGTTGATCCAAAATTTTGGCCAAAAAATACAATTGTTCGACAATTTATTTATCGTGATGATAATAACGTAATTCTTCCAAGGGCTTCTGATCCAAATCCAAAAAACTAATTGAATTAAATAATCCCTTAAATATTAATATTTGTCCAAAAAAGGATTACAATTTCTCAGCTAAGTTAAAAAGTTAAAATCCCTTTATTTAGAGAGTTTTGATATTGAGCCTAATATCATTGTACTCACTGAATCGTGGCTCCGAAATAAATCTGATAAAGAAATTCATAATTCTGAAATAACGAGCAGTAAATTTCAAATCTATAGACGTGATAGAGTGGGTAAAGAAGGTGGGGAGTTTTGATTTCTGTCTCAACTCTTTTTCCTTCAGAAGAAATATTTTTCAACAATGATCAAAATATTGAATTTATCGCCGTATATGTTAAAGCCAAATTTAGAACAATTTTTATAACTTACTCTTATATTCCTCCCGCGTCAGACATTCAAATTTATGGACAACATGCAAACGCGATAAAATTTGTAGCTAATCAATCCAAACCTGGAGACTCCATAATTGTTCTTGGTGACTTTAATATTTCAAATATTAAATGGTGCGAAACTCCTGATTCATGCTTTTTAAGCCCATCAATAAGATTGGAAACATCTATTGAATTACTGGATGCTATTGCTGATTTAGGAGTCTTCCAACTAAATAACATAGTAAATAAGCTTGGCAAATTACTTGATCTTGTATTTGTTGATCTACCTGAAGAATTTAATATTCTTCACATTAATTCATTATTAACACCTTAAGATGCTTATCCCCCACTTTTGAAATAAGCGTATAAATCGAAACAAAGATATCATTACAATCCAATGTAAATGATGAGATGGTTTTTGATTTTAGCAAACCTAATTATTCCAAACTAAAAAGTAGGTGATACTTTGTTCTAAAAACTGGTTTGAATATACTCCTTACAATAAAGTATGCCCTCGTAATATTGACATCATTTTGAATAAATTCTATGATGGCTTATTTAAATGTTTTAAGAAATCAATACCAATGACGAGGAAAAAAATTGCACATGGACCGCCTTGGACTGCAAAGCAGCTCAATGGCTTGAAAAATGTGAAAAACAAATATTGTAGAAAATATAAAAAATCCGGTTTATCTATTGATTATATGAGGTATTCCATATCAAGATCAGTTTACAATTCGGAAAATATCAAATGTTACAATAATTATCTTTTTAGGGTGAAAAGAATCTTCAAAAATAATCCAAAATATTTTTACCAGTTCGTTAATTCTGAGCGTCGAGTCCCTGGATATCCGTCTATGATGAAATTTGGAGATAAAGAATCCTCTAACGATGCATATATTTGCGATATGTTTGCTGTTTTGTTCTCATCCGCCTATTCTGATAAAGATTTACATGAACTTTCCAATTATCCATATCCATTTCCAGCTGCAACCCTAATAAATTGTCCAACATTAGATAAATCGGTGGTACTGAGAGCTGTACAGAATCTAAAATATTCTGATAAATGTGAACCTGATGGTGTTCCAAGCTGTGTTCTTATAAAATGTTTACATTCTCTTATATCTCCAATAAACTACTTATTCAACATATCAATATTTAGTGGTTACTTTCCTGAAGTTTGGAGGAAATCTTATATTATACCTTTGTTTAAATCCGGAAGTAGATCCAACATTTCCAATTATAGAGGGATTGCTAAATTAAGTGTTATTCCAAAACTTTTCGAAAAGATAGTTACTGAAATCCTTTCGCATCAATATCCTTCGCCATTTCAGCATGGATTTAAAAAAGGATGTTCCATTACTACTAACCTTTTGGAGTTCACAACCTCAGTTATAACCGCATTTAATTCCGGTTCACAGACAAACGTAATATACATAGATTTCAGTAAAGCTTTCGATAAAGTAAATAACGATCTCCTACTGTTCAAATTGGATAAACTCGGATTTTCTCCTGTTTTCCTTAAGTGGATTTCCACATATCTTAAAAATAGATGCCAATGTGTATTATTTAGAGAATGTACATCAAAAACCATTCCTATTTTATCTGGTGTTCCACAAGGTAGTCATCTTTATTATTCCTAGTATTTATAAATGATTTACCAGCTTGCATTAAGAATTCTAGAATATTAATGTATGCTGATGATGTAAAGCTGTTACATAGCTTTAATTGTTCCTATCAATATTCCTTACTCCAATCAGATCTTGACAATCTTTATGATTGGTGTATGATGAATCTAATGGATCTGAATTTAAGAAAGTGTAAACACATGATGTTCTACAGAAGAAGTCCATTACTCTGTAGATACACAATAAATGAATATCTACTTGTCGAAGAATTTCTTGATTGTAAACTATCCTTTAATTCCCACGTTTCGCAAATCGTTAATGAGGCAAAAGGAGTTCTAGGTTTCCTCAAGCGCTGGGAAAGAGGGTTTAATGATCTTTACGTTATTTTTATTATTCATATCTCTTGTAAGACCAATCCTGGAATATGCTTCCGTGGTCTGGGATCCTCAATACGAAGATCATATAATCTATGAATACATGAATATTTCATTTGTAATTAATTTAGTAAACGGTTCAATTAATTCTGAGTTCCTGCTTCGTAAGATCGAATTCGTAATCCCAAATCGTCCAACTAGAACTTATACTCCTTTAAAAATAAAATATTTTCGATCCAATTATGCCAACTTTGATCCCATGAGACGTATATGCAATCAATTCAACAGTTTCTATCCATATATTGATTTATCATTAAATCCAATCCGCATTAAGATGAGTATTAAATAATAAGTTTTTGTTATTGAATGATTATTGAAATATTTTATTGTAAATAGCTTTAAGAATAATATATATGCTAGCCTGTAAGAAATTGTAATTTCATTGGCTATTAAATAAATAAATGAACAGAAATAAACAGAAATATTATATACATAATCTTTCATGGAACAGATTTAAAGCAAGCCGGGATCTTGAAATTAATCTCCGGTACCAATGACAGAAACATCTACAATAGAATTAAAAGATATTTAATCTCATCAAATATTTAAAATTCGTCCCTACCAAATTATTATACAATCAACACGTCACTGAAGACTGAGGAAATCATGTAAATATTCCCTATTACTATTTTTTAATGACAGATTGAACCCAAGGAGTTGAAAATGGCTGGAAATTGAATTAAATTTATTTTATTTTTATATTATGTATTGACACGTATTTCCTTTTTCTTTATATTTTTCAAGAGCTGTTGTCTATCAAAAGTTTTAAACCAGTAAGAAAGTTAATTACATTAATTAATAATATAAATAAATTTCAGTATAGAATTAATTTGTCATTTTATTAAAAAATTATTTGGTATAATTTTTTCTGTGGTATGATATAAGCATGATTATCTTAATCAATTAAGGCTAATCATCATTTGATATACTAAAAAAGTATACTAAGAATCTTTTGGAATTTTTTACGAGCGCAGTTGCGGAAATTTCTTAATAAATTAAATTAACACTTTTATTTACGTTATGCAGAAACTGATAGTATTGTTTCTTATTACAATATAAAATTTTCTAGGAAAAAATACTTTTTCTTCAAAACTTTCCATAAGGAGACCAGAAAGATGAAAATAAAAGCACCATGAAGGTATATCATCTATGTGAAGTAAGTAGTATAAAACTTCCATGTTTATTTCTGTAGTAAATAATATTTTAAGACCTATAAATGACGTCAGGAAATTAGACATCAATACTTAGAACTCCTCATTTGGATGAGATAACTGAGAAATTTAATTTTCGAATAAAGCCAAGGAACTTTATATAATACTCTCGCAGAAGCAAAATGCGAAAGTTGATTAAAAACGCGTTATTTGCATAATTTCGATACCGTCCATTCAGTATAAACACTTGAGTTTGGGTGTCCTACAAATGTATTGTAATAAACACAAAAGTTTTTATTATCATTAAATGTGCAATATTTATATTTGAATTAAAAAAAAAAACTGTAATTTAGAAAATTAATAAAACATAAGTTATAATTTTACAAACAGCTCTTGTAAAATAACAAATTTTTATTTGGTATTTAAAAATATATTTTTATCTCATACATAAATTCTATTCTATAAATTACACCGTATAACAGAAATCAAAATTTTTTTCTCAGAAATGAATTCCATATATATGTGAAAATATAGAGTTAATATAGTGTAACTGCATTTTCAGTTTTTAATTTCGTATTCGTTTTTCAAGGACTTTAAAGATTTGAAGAATGTGCTATGTTAATTTTTTTTATTATCCTACTTTGTAATTGCTATTATAAGGCAATATGGGTATCAAATGATACTAGATTTTTTTTTATTAAAATATAAATTTTGTTAATAACCTTGAAAGTTTTCAACAAATATTATCCAAAATAATATGTATTAAAGATACTAATATCCAGTTGCAAGTATAAAAGTTTTATGCTTTTTTTACTTTGTTACCTTAATCCACATTTTTAAAGTCATTTTGTTTAAATTCCATGTAATTCTTACTTTAAGTATAGTATGACAACATTATTTGGAAGACTATAAAATATATCTGAAAGCTTAAGCATTTTTATTTTTCTTTTAGCTTCAAAATCAGTCTTAGCTTCTAGCTTTTCTTCTGGTCTTTTTTGATTCTTAAATTTGCCTTAAAAAGGCTAAAATATTAGTATTTCAACAACAGAATAATCAATTTATGCATTTTTGTGAAGTTATTCGCACAAAAAATCGAAATTATTTATATTTAATGAAAAGTTACCCCTGCGGCACCTCATTCTCTAAGTTAAGTTTTTAAATTAAAAATGAATTAGCTTTTTTCTGGCTTAATTTTTTGGGGAATTTAGCATTTTTTTTGTCATCTCCTGCCAACACTGGTGCGAAAGGACAGTAAGCTATGATTTTTATATTATACTTTTGTTTTATGTAGAAACTGTGAACATATTTGTACCGATCCTTGTTAAACTTTATACTACGGTTTATGTACATACATTAAACTTATTAATGCTAAAATGAATTAAAAATCTGGCATTTATATAAAATTTGGTCGCTTAAAGTGACTTTATGGAGGTGGTCTTACATATGAACTATGTTCAATTATGGACTGATCCTCTTGAAATTTTTGGTATATTATAGTTATATAAATTTTAATTATTGCAAATGAAGTCAAAAAATAAATTATTTATATTTAATTAATGTGCTTTAAAGTGGCTTTCTGGAATTGGTGTTGTATGGGATATATGATCAATTAAAGGCCGATCTTTTCGAAATTTGATAGCGTGATTTAAACTCAAATACAAAATAATCATTCCAAATTGTATTTCGATATATTTTTATGGTATCAATACATGTTTAAATAATTTTCAGAAAGGGTCCTCATATGGAAACCAAATTATACAACTAAACTCTTGAAATTTGATAAAAAAAAATCTATATACCTCGAATATCGTATAAATATTTGTATGATCAAGACAATTCTTATCACTTGACCATATTTTCGGGAAATATTTTTAAGGGAGCCAGGTAAAACAATGGACTGATTGCAACCATTTCCTGTTAGATTCGTATTTAAGTTTAAAACAACTTGTTCCAATTATCATTAAATAATATCTGAAATTAAGGCATATTTTTTGAAAACAAAACTTGCATAAACACTGACAGGACATTTTTAAAATTTTATAAAAATTGGACTGCTTAAGCTGAGAGGACAAAAACCGGGATTCATAAATTTCATTACGATATTTTTAAAATTAATATTATATTAAAATTATTTGTTAGAAAACCTCAAGGGTATTTAAGAATAAAATATTTGAAGGACATTTTTGACTTTATGAAAATCCGAATGGTAAAAACAAAAAATTCTGGAAAACCGAAGTCATATACTATCATTTGATATCCTTATCGGCATTGTTTCTACACAATACATATTTTAAAATAATTAAAAAAACTATTAAATTTTAAATGGACTGTGTACTCAATTCATCATAAAATTTTTCTACTTTCATATGTATATAGTGTGGTGAAAAATGCTGTTAAATGGTGTTGTCCATACATTTTTTCATTTATGGTTTGTACACATATATATATTTAAACTTACAAGCATACACCTATACGTAATAACAACATGTGTAACTTAAAATCTATGCTAAAAATTATTGCAAATGAATATCAAAAATTGTTAACCTCTCTGATATTGACTTTGACACTAAAGAATTTTTGTTGTAATACTATTTAAAAAAAGTTTTCAGATCATTAAGTTTGATTTTATAATCATGATTATTGTTCAAAATTCAAAAACTTAGAAAAATGACTTGAAATTACACTTTTCATGTGCAGACTTCTAACAGTTACATACAGAGCAGTCGAATTTTGATCCCAAAATTTGTTAAAAATTAAACAACCTTGGTGTTTTGGGTGGAGTTTGTGTGCCTATCATAGGAACACAAAAATTGAAACTTGTTCTACTTATACATATTTTTCCGTAATATTCTGTTGATGTGCTCCCAAAAGTCGGAAAAAGGAAAACAAAAATATTTGATAAAATCAATTTTCGCGAGACACATTCTCAGGTTTATAAGAATAAACATGAATTGCAGCGTTTTTTTAATATTTAACACAATAAAAATGGGAGGGCCACATAAAATAAATTAGTTGAAAAAATTTTATGAACTTTTTGAAAATTATGCAAAAATTGCACTTTTTGTTATTGTATATATATATACAAATTGAAATTTGTACAAATCTTGGATATATATTAATAATGGCGATAAATATCGGGATCATAAATTGAAGTTAAATGTCGCTAATAGTTTAATTTTGTGAAAACACATTTTTCTATATAATGAAATGTAGAAGCACATTAAAAAATTTCAAAAGTTTAAAATTTTATGAGAAAACAAAAATTTACTTGGGTTTAAACAGCATAACAACATTAAAAGTAGCATTTAAGTGAGATATATTTTTGCATAATATACGGAGAAATAACTTAGATTCGAAACCCTAAAATATTCTACACTTATACCATCAAACATTGAAAAAATCAAAAAATTTTATAATGGCCCATATACATAGTATATGTACCCAGCAAAAAAATGTGAAGTACATTTAAAGAACTAACATTTGCACTACCACAAAAATTCAACTGTGTACATATTTTTGAAAGTTATTTAAACTGAGAATTAGTCTTTTTTAATAAAAACATAATTAAGTATTTCTAAGAAAATCTACCGTATAAAAATTTAAAGGTAATTTTTAATTACTTCTGATATAGTTTTTATAAAAGTAAATAAAAATGGGTTATTTAAATAATTATATTCTAATATATATAATTTAAAAGAATAAATTCACCCAGTGAGATTCATCAGCGCGGTAACCTTTTAATATACGATAATGATTTCTAGCTATATAATATATTTTTCAACTACAAAATTGTCTAGAAATTAACCATTTTTCACGTAGAAAATTATCTTGAAATACTATGAACAATTTATCTTCTACAAGCATACGTTTTAAATTAAATTGTTATTTCTTTTAAAAATGTTAATACATTTTACTTCGAATGACAGTACTTGTTTAAAATCATTGACTCTGCAGTTATTTTTCAGCATATCGTTACATGTTATTCAGAATTTTAGAAGTTCTTATTTTACTGGGTATACATATATGTATATAATATAAAAAGTTGGTATTTAAATGCTAGCTGTCTTTATTGTACTGACTTTCTACATTAAAATTCATTTTTGTTCTATTATATATATATATATATATATATATATATATATATATATATATATATATATATATACTATAATTTTATTTATATATATATATTATAACGCTCTCGTTGGAAAATAAATATGAATCTCTACGTTGGTTGTATTCGTAAATGTTTATCGGTAGTTCGAGTATATCTGCTTTTTGCAAAAGACAATACTATTTGTAATTTTGTAATAAATTCACTTGAGTGAATTTTTATAGTTTCCGTATATTGACTAAAACTGTAATGTTCAATCATTGCCTCATCCCTGTAAAACAAAATTTATTTTTAAAAAAATTCGTGGAACTGTAAGGAAAATTCAACATTTAGCAAAATTTGGCAGATAGAAGATAAAAGCTTTATACAATAATTTTATTTATATATTTTCTTTGGTAAGACAAGCACTAATGTTGCATTAATTGCATTTATGGTGAATTTGTGCGAACTTGCGTCTTTTGTTGGAAGGAACTTTGAGATGTTGACAGACTTCATTTCTTAGAACTATTCACACAACATTGACACAAACCTGGATTGGCTTAAATATGAGACTTTACCGGATGTGCATTAATAAGTTACATTATTACATTATTGTACTTAAAATTAGCCAAACGTTATTTTCGATAAAAAAAAACCACCCTTAACTGGCGCCTATGTTGTTCACTTCTGATCAAAAGATCCATAAGTTTTTAGCAATCCAACAAGAATCTTCAGTGATATTTACCAATGTATTACCATTAAATAAAGAAACATCTGTACAGGCACATTATCTTCCATAGGAAAGGGAGAAAAAAACCAATGAAAATATTTGACAAGCAAAGATTGACAAAAATGTAACGAACCATAGCTGTTGCACAGATTTTCTGTAGCAGGATACAAATAAAATAAAAAATAAAAAATCAATTTCTACAATAAATTTAAATTCTATTCTTCATCGTTTTCAATTTTGCAATTTCTATTATAAAGTATGCCAAGAAAATTGTAGACATTTTTATCATTTCTTCTTTATACATATCGACAGTGCGCTGACGAAGAGTCCTATATGTAATTTTTTGATTTTTTGTATTATCACATCTTGTATCATTATTAGTCATTCGTTCATCCTGCAAAGCGTTTTCCATTATTTCAACGGTATGTGCATATTTCCTTAAGAAAAAAAGTCTTTTTATTTCTTACTTCACATAAAAAAAAAAAAACGAAAAACAAAATTGAAAAATTAATTAAAAGTTTCTTATGCAAAAACACCTATGTGTAGATATTTTTTAATTTCTTTTACCATACGCGAACGCCAAAAAATATCAGATTTTTCGAAGCATACAATTTTGAAATATCTTAACTAAAAATACAAAAATCTAAAATGAAACTAAGGTTGCGAATTGACAAAATAAAATGTTTTTATTATTTTTATTTGTTCTCTTGAAAAGTAATAAAAAAACATAGGAGTTTTCGTCAGTGCACCGACGATATGTATATATGGATGATTTTTATGAAGACCAATAAAAACCTATCAAATATGTATAAATGGCTGGTAAGGAAAATGAACAGAATATTTTGAATTAATAAACAATATCGCAAACATTTCCATGCCTAAATGTAATTCCTTTGAAGTTTTGGATGTAAGCCAAAAATTTTCTCTTCTTCTTTCCTTTGTTGTAAATCTTTTATACAAGTTTTGTGCATCACATATTTTACCTTTCCCTTATGTTGTTGATTAACCCTCAATACTCGAAAAAAATAATCCATTTCATACTTTTGCTTAGGGATTTCATCATGTCAATTTGTGACATTTTGTTACAATTTTTTTGTCAGATTTTTTTGATTGGTTATTTTTATTTTTTTGGTTAGAATTCTGCTTTTGCCATAATCCCAGCAAAAAGTTGGTAATGGTATGTAATTACGGATATAGTTATTTTTAATGCATTTCATGGAAGTAGTCTGGTAACTTCTTATTTATAACCGGGTATGTAATTAATTATTTATAATCAGAATTTTGACAGTGCTACTTTTTATTGATTTTTTAATTGCATTTACCAATTCATATATTTAAAAAATGGAAATATACATATATGAAAAGGCATAGCTCAGCAAAAACTTCGCCTGCTAAATAATGTAAGCGAAAACAATATGAAAAACAGCTTCCTCTATTGGCGTTATTTTGTTCGCGTTGTCCAAAATTTCACCAGTTTTTATTTAGGTACAAACAAACAGTTGTTTTGGATGCTAATTATTTTTTTACCAACTAGAAAAAATACTTGACTCGGTTGAGATTTGTTTCCATATTACTACACTGCTTATATTTATTAGCTTGTTAAGTTTTTGCTGGTAAATTGCTTATACATGTAAATATTTTCACAATTGCAACTTAAAAATATTATTTAGTATGACAAAAAATATGTTAAGTTTTTGAAATCTGTAATTTGAAATTTATAAAATTTGTTTAAGTTTAAAGTAATATAAAAGCAATAATAAAAAAAACCTTTTTTTATTTGTTTACATTATATTAGTTATTTGTGCCCAAAAATGTAAGTAGTTCCTATTGTTCTCACTATTAACAACTTCCTTAATACTTTAAAATCATTGATTTATTAAATATCTTGGAAGTAATTAGTTTTTTCAATGACATCAAAGTAATGACTTTTTAAAATGCCTAATTGTAATAATATAGCGTAAGTAGTTGCCTCTAATGTCATCACCGTATTAAACCACTTACACTTAATGTGTAAGTGATGAAGAGCCATTATATTAGCTTCTTAACTCATTACATGGCAACCAAAGTTTTTGCTGGGATTATTCTGTTTACATCATTATTTCTTTTGTTATCACTACATGGTTACTTTGTGAATGTTTCAGCCATTTTTTTAATTTCTTTTCGTTACCGTCTTTTACTTTATTAAGTTCGAGTACTCGTATGATGTTGATGAAGACTTCTACACGAGTTTTAATAAATAGACTATCTGGAGATTTTCACAAATTCCAAAAACGTTTTAGCAATGCGGTTGTGGCCTTTATATTGTTATTGATATCTTCATATGGATATTTTTATATTGTTTATGATTCTTAGATAGGGAGTATATATTTGTTAGGAAAATAAATGAAGATGTATTATTATTATTGCAAGGAAAACTAATTGATTTTAAATTCTCTATTTGGTTTTGAAATTTTATTCTCACGAAGTCCTGACAAATTTATATTATTTTGAGTAGAAAGCCACATTTGTGGTATATTTAGTATAACTATATGTAAAATAAATATTGTTCACTACAATTCATTATCAATTTTTAAAAATATGTAGTACATTTCATTGTTTTAAAATATTTCTCTCAATATAGTAATTTAAAAAGGTCCTAACTATATATTACGAATTACTATAATGGTTCCTCCTGTTGTAAAGGAAATTGTGTGCTTATAGGACATGAATGACATATGTAAATGACTTCGTAACAAGCTTCTGATAAATTCCCATTGTTCACTAAATTAAATTTATATGAGAAATGAAATAATGTTTAGCTAAAAATCTAAAATAGTGCTGCTTTTGATGAGAAGAAAACTTTTATGACTAAACGAAGAAAAGCAGAAAGGAATAGTAACAATATGCAACAAATTAATGATAATCGTCTGGTGAGTCATTCCAATTTTTTGTATGGCTACATTTTAATTTTGTGGCCTATTAAATTTTAATTTATATATTTCAAAGTAGTTTGAAACAAGTTCAAAAGATAATTTTAGATTATTTTATGGGTATTATTCGTAGAGGTCAGCCCTTATTATAATATACATGACTATTATAATATAAATATATATGGAGTTGAAAGACAAGAAATACTAATTTTTTGTAATTAAACATACATTACTATTCCAATTTAATACTGTTTTGTAAGGAAACTAATGCTCAATTTTCCAAAGAAAAAAGTACGTTTTGTTCTTCGGCGTCTAATATATAATTGACCAGAAAGTTAAATAGGTCATAAAATACTTACACCACTGTCCATAATCTTGACCATAGAATATACTAAACCCTAGTTATAAAGTATATTATAAACAAGATCATTGACCAGAATAAAAATCATTTTATCAATAGGGTGGAACGAAACAATTTTTTTTTATTTAATTTTAGAAGCAATATAGCTTAAGGTATAATTAGTATGAAATTCATTTCTTTTTTTATTTTACATAATGTTTCAAATTATGTATGTAAACTACACGCAGAGAATCAATATTATGATTGGAATATATGGTCACAGCTAAAAATAGATATAATTACAAATAACAATTGTTATGATTAGATTTTATTATATTATGTTCGATTTTATGCTTCATTTTTTCATATTATGATTCGAATTTTCATATTATTATACCATTATTATACATGTATCCATTCTTATCACAATATGATTTCATTTCATCATATTATTCCATCTTAACATATATTAAAATAAAGCACATTAAATAAAAATTATTTCCGTAAATTGTTTATTCAGTCATATGTTGTGCCATTATAAATTATGCAAGATAAATTAAGATATTTTTTATTAAATAAACCCTTTAATAGTAGTTGATCAATGGTATCTATTCTTGAAAACGCATCAAAGAAGTAAAAATTTCCATTAAAACAAAAACAAAGTTTAAAAAATTGTTTTTGTTTACCGTTTATTTCTTTCAGCATACTAAATATAACAAAAACCTGCCTACATATATTTATTCATGTATAAACTAAATGAGAATTAAATGAAGGTGAAAAATAAACGTTGAAAACAAATTATATTATATGACAAACATGTTATGAATTTTTCAACCATCTAGATCCACCTAGATTCTAATTTCAAACCACAGTTTGGCACAAGGTAATTAATTTTTTATAAATGAAATTTTAGTATTAAAACTAGAGTAAAACTAAAGTATATAATTGATAATATAACGTAAATGGAGGCTTTTAATTACAGTATAATTTTATGTACCTACCTACCTAAAATATGTATAACTTTCAATGTTAAACGAAACCGTTAAATGTAGCCCCAAAAAAGCTAAAATGGCAACAATGCCTGGGAATTGTTCATGAACAATTGCAACTAAAAACTGCATGTAACACTATATTTTGTTCTACATCTTTTCTAACTCACTACCGAAGTTAAAAGATGGTACATACTCGTATATAAGAGAAAAATATTTCTTTTATACACTACGGAGAAAAAGTGAACATTTTTCTAGTGAATACATACTATTTGGGCTCTATCTTCTTAATGAGTAAATACAAAAGTAACTAAAGGAGTAAATTCTTCAGGCTTTAGTTTAAAATAAAGTTCAAAATTAGTTAAAATTTATTTAGTTACTGTAAAAATTAAGATACTGTTAAAATGTAAAAGTATTGAGTTTTGTTCCATCTAAAAAAAAATATTTTTTTTTTAAAACAGGCAATGCCTTTTTCAAAAATTACTTTTTTATTATAATATACATACATACATGCATAGCCATTGATGTAGCGATTAACATTATTGTGATTTATTTACGAAAAATTTTTACTACAATTTTTTATAAAACAAACAAAAACAAGTTTTCTTGTACTAAAGTAAAATATAAAAATCACTTCTCTTCTGGAAACTGGCCAATGGTGAGGAAATAAAATATAAAATCTAAAAGTAATATTTTTAATATTGTGCTAATAATCGCTATCGTTACTTTGAGTAATTCACAATTTATTTGTTGAGAGTAGCTAAATTAAAAAAAAAAAATACTGTAATTTCAAAAATCATAAAAAGTATGTACTCATTTTTTTAATAAACTCTCTTGTCTAGCTGACATAATTTCTAATTATAGACAAAAATATTAAAATCAATATCCTTTACAGAACCAAAACTACGCTAATTTAAAATTTAATATGTCACAAAAATTTCCAAAAACATTGTACTATTGTGGATGTTAAAAAGTCATAACTAAGTAAACAATTTGTTCCCGTAGCCAATGTTAGAAGCAGTGTTTGTGTTACAATACGCAAAAAGTGAAAATTTTCTTACATAGTTTTACTATGTATTGACTCATATTTCATGTATATGTCGTCTTTTTTCGCAGGATATATTCGGACAAAAATATATTTGTGTTTGCTCCACTGCCGACCAAACTCATTTCCGATTTTCCACGATCCAAAATTTATTTGGTTTTTGGAAATTCACAAGGTTCACTAAATTTTCTGAGCACCATTTTTATTGAGATATAGGCATAAATTCCAAGCATTAGCATAGGAGTTAATGATTTTAATTGGCTAGTTTAAGTATTTAATATTCCCCGATGTTAATAGTCTTTAAATTTGCTCATTATCTTGGCTTTTAAATATTACTAATCTCTTACTCTTCAAAAATTCGTGCATCTTTACACATTTTTTTTTTGTTTCTTTATTACCAAGATAATAGTTTCGAGTCCTTGCCAATTTTCTAGAAACATATTTTCATTTTTTTACAACTTTTAGATTTATTCAATCTATGTCGTACTTAAGTATGTTATGATTGGACCTAAAATAGATATAATTATAAATAATAATTTCTATAATTCAAATTAATTATATTGTGTCCGATATTATGATTTTTTTATCTCATATTTCATCTTAATAACAAAGAAAAAGATTGATCATATATAATATTTGTAGAAATAATGATATTTTTTATAATAACAAAAATTTTGTTTCTGGTAAAAATATTTAAAAACATAAATTTAACCACAAAATGGTTAAATACACTAACATTTTTTTAATGTAAACCTTGACTGTTAAAACTGAAACAAAAAACATTGTTATCATGAACATAGTGTTATTAAAATTAATAAATAATCTTTATTAAATAATCTTTATTAATTTTAATAACACTATGTTCATGATAACAATGTTTTTTGTTTTCAGTGAGAACATAATTGTGTTGTAATGACAATTCCGTATTCATGTTTTTTCTCTACGTGTAAGAAGTTTATTTTTTTACTCGATGATCTTAGCTTAATTATATAATCTTAAGTTATTTCTTCCGGAAATTTCAACAATAGTGGTTACTAATCAAATCTAATAACTGTGAAAAAGTGAATACTTTAATATTTTAAAGATTTCGTTAACTTTTATATCAGCCATACAAATATATTAATATTTAGTATTTAAATATTTTAAATTGGGGTTTAGTTTAAATAAAGCAGTATATTCTGATATTTTGATTTTATTTCAGATCTGTCGTTAAGAATTTCGCAAAAAATAAGTTGTCATAATAAAGTTTTTAGTTTTGCTCCATAGCGTTTATATAAATACAATAATATATCGATAGAGTAAATTGGGGAAATATATACTTATTTATACTAAGTATACAGAAGGAAAGTATAAATTATTTTCAATTTCAAATTTGCACCTCCCACCAAAATTTTATATAATTAATATAAAATTGAAAAGCTAAAAGTCAAAAAAAATTTTCCAATTAAAGGCTTTAATTAGCGAAGTAATTACAAATTTTGTACACTTTAAATAATATGTTTAAATAAATGATTGAATCATAAAATTAAATTAAATTATATATATATATATATATATATATATATATATATATATATATATATATATATATATATATATATATATATATATGTATATATATATCTTATATCTTTTATTTTGTAATAAAAAATTTTCATTTGAAATATATTTAACTTTATTGACACTTTTTTTACTAAAAGAAAAAGAATAAAAATATTTAGTTTTGTTATTTTTTGATAATTTTCCCCAGTTTTTGGTTTGGTATTATTTACAATTTACATAATAACCCGGGTAGTTAAAAAAAAAGAAAACGACCCAGCTGGTATTTCAACTAACATGAACCTTTAAAGTTGGACAAATCGAGCCTTTCTGTCAAAAATGAGCAATATTTAAGTTTGAGTAACTTTTATGTACTTTATCAGATTTCAACAAACTTGGTACCATTGGAAACGACTCTTCTTTGTCATAAAGTCATATCTTTTATCCTTGGATATCCTGAAAAAATGTCTTTTAATTATAGGGTAATAATTTCAAAATGAGATCTCATTGAGATCAGAAGTTATAACAATTTTTCTTTACTAACTGACACATTTTCTGTTAGTTGTTAAGTGGTTTTTAGGCATTGATATACTTGTCAAAGTGTTAAAACAACAGATCATTTTTATTGAAATAAGTCGCACATTATCCCGAAAAAAAATTTTATATTCATTTAGAAGCTTCAGGAGCACACTAAAACATATTTAATCTATTATAACCCACTTTACATAATCTGTCGAATTATTTTAAAAAATATTTACTCAAATTTGACACTTGGGGTATGGGGTTACAGAGCAAAATCTACTGGAACTAATAATGAACAGTCCATTATTTTATCTATTTTTTTATGAACAGATATAAGTTTTATACAAATATCGATTGTTGCACCAAATATTATAAAAAACGGTTCATATCTTTCATGTGGGTTCCGCTGCCTAAAAATACCTTAAAAGTGCATAAATCTCGCATTAATGTTAACATTAATACAAAATTTTATATATATGAGTTGTAAATAAGTATAATTTAAAATATACAATTTTACAATAATAGGTCCATAAATGAACATGGTTCTCATATAATCCAAAGTCCTCAAAATCAACGAAACTTTCATAAATCTCACAAAAATATCAATATCGATATAAAATTTAACACAATTCAGTTTTGTACAAGTATAGATCGCGCCATTAAATTTTACAATGATTGGTTCATAATGGCTTTCATACAATTCACATTCCCGAAAAATACTGAAACGTGAATAAATTTCACAGAAATTCAAATATCGAAATAAAATTTTATATATAAAATTTTTACATAAGAATAAATTATTGTAATTAATTTTACAATTGATCATAGGTCCCATAGGGGGCCCTCCCGCGATAATCATTTTAGTGCCTATATGCAAACATGTAGGGTATTATAATGACGATATTGATTAACACTGCTTGTTTTTATTCTTTCCTATTTGCTTTGATACTAAATTTAATGTAAAAGTATCAGAAAACTGCAAAAGATATTATTTTGCTAGTAAAACTGTACTAACTGCTATAAACAAACTGTTATAACTTCTGTCTCCATTAATATCCCATTTGATTGATTGAAAATATCATGTCAAAAATTAAAAAATAATGAAAATTAAAAAAAACTCTTTTTCAGGATATCCTAGGATAAAAAACATTATTTCATTTTAGTGGTCCGTGGTCCAGGAATTTTTTTAAATTTTATAACTTTATGATAAAGAGAAATATCATTCCTTTCCAGTGATACCAATTTTGTTAAAATCGGATGATGTTTATAAAATTTATTTAACTTTAAACTATGTACATTTTTGACAAAATGGCGTCCTACTTTACATTTGCATAAAACATGAACAGTAAACAATATATAACTAATTCATACGCGATAAAATGCATGATGACTAATTTAAAGAACATCCCAAATTAAAAAAAAATCGATATAAATAAGATATAAAATTTTTAAAACTGTAATTTTCGGTCGAAATTTTTTAGAGTTACCGAACTTTGAAATTTATATAAACTACTATACTACTACTATAAAGTCATTCCATTTAAAACCAACCAGCTAGTTTTCTCAGCACCTGCGAATTTAATGATAAAACTTGTATATAATTTCAAATGATTTAACAAATAGTTCGCGAAATACAGTGAATTGAAGTGTAAAATAGATAAAAAGCAAAACACAAAATTTTGAACATAAAATTAAAAATATCTTTCAAAGAATTTATGGTACATGATTCATTGAGGTGTCGTATCAAGGCAATCAAAATTAGCTTTAATATAACGTACAACATTTTTTCCCCATGTTACAATGGTCCACATCTCGAGATTTATAGTACACAATTAAATATCTCAAAAAATTGTATTTTTAAAAATTTTACAAAAAAAATTTTTTAATAGCGTAAATATTTTCTATACAAAGATAAGTGGTATGCTGGGACTCGCTATATTTTATGAATTATTACAAAACAAAATATAATATAAAATATTTATTTCAGTTGGTATTGCTTTATTTATAATCGAACATAAAAATCGCCAACTGCTTCCATAAATTGTTCAAATTTGATGAAATTTGGCAAGAATATTAATATTAACACTGGTAACGGAAATACCGAGTTTTAGCATGATTTTCACGATGGTTTGCGATTTACAATACTTCTAAAATAAAATAAGTTGTCTTTATAAAACACGAATATTTTCCAAAATATATATGTTACAACGTTCATTGATCTAATAATAAAATTAGCTTTGAAATGATGATATATGTATTTATGTTGAATATAAGTGGTAGGTTTAGCGAATTAAATTTCGCAGTCTAGTACTCTAATGCTTAAAACACTGTGCTCGAAAATGAGACTTAATTTTGACCATTTTTAAAAGTAGGCGATTGTTTTTGAGATATGTCATTTTGAAAGGCTGAAAGAGGGGTAAGGAAAATTAAGTTTTTGTGCTTAATAATTTAGTTGTTATATTTAAACAAAATATGCAATTGAGATTCTATTGAATTATCATGAATTCTTATTTACAGATACATTTTAAATGCTAAATAACAAAATATTTAACTAACAAAAAATATTATTACAATTTTGTAAATAAGTGTTACCAATGTGCAACTTTTCAAATATCTAACTGATTGAATGTTTAGTTTACTCAACTAATGTTCCTTTTATTTCCAATTTTCTATTATTTTTACCACTTCCGTAATAAAGTTTGAACCCAAATATCGCAAGTACTATTTCTAACAAAGAAAAAAGGCTGCAACCATTGGATTCAGCGTGCTCGAATTAGCTTTTTCAGAAGGGTGTCCAGCTTGTTAAAATTTTCAACTAGTATGGTGTAATTATTTTGCTGTTTTATACTGCGTTACATTTTTTCTAATGATTCAAAAGCCAATGAGAGCTCCAGCACAATGGTTACAGAGAATATACAGAAATACTTCATTTTCTACATACTCGCATATATTTTCACAAATTTGAAAATATCATTTTATGAGACAAACGAGCGCGAAATTTAATTCGCGAAATATCCTAAAAATTAACGCTAGTCAACATCCGGGATAGCCGGGTACGTTAGTTGGTTTTTCGTTTAATTTGTTAAACTGGTAAATACTTGTAGAAAAAGCTTGTTTAAGTATGTTCACAATGTCCATCTCTCCGCCTGTCCGTTTATGTTAAAATTTTAGTGAAGCTGCAAGTCGCAATTTTTAAGGTAATTGGATGACATTTAGTTTATATGATGCAGCAAGGAACTCTGTTCAAATTAGTTGGCAATGGTTTCTTATTATAATCTAGCCTCCCTACGATAGGGCTTCAACGCTCATAATTTTTTTAAATATTACTTAATACCCCAGCAAATATTTCTTGGTTTTCAGTAATGGCAACTACTTATTAAAGTAGTTTCTCGGTAATGGGGCGTCATTATTATTTGCCTACTCTGTATTACACAAAAAAGTACTAATAGTATACTATCACAGTAATATTGGAATCACGTGGATGAGTCGGCTGGAGCGCTGGATTAGCAACCAGAAGGTTATTGGTTCAACCCCATTCTGATGCTGTTAGTTTTCTATAACAAAATGCCTAAAAAGATATTTTATACTAAAAAGTTTTTGTCACTTAGATAATTGAGTGCGAGATGGTGTACTGAGTAAGACGTTAGTCAGTAAAAACGAATGGTTAGTGTGTGTCCAAGTTCGAGTCTCACTGACGAAAAGATCTTTTGTTTTTTATTTTATTTTTATATTCGTTTAGGTACATATTTTTGAGTACCCCTAGAGTCAAAAAATAACTACATGAATTTGTGAACAACTCGAACAAAAATAACTAGTTATTCAGGCAAAAAATAAGTAGTTTACTTTTGTTTCGAATTATAGTTGCTAGCTCACCAGGAAAGCAAAATTTTTGCTGGGTCAATATACATAAAAGCTTTATATAAATTAAAACCCCCACTTCATTTTATAAAATAATTTTTATAAACGCAAAAAACACAGTTGCAAATTCTTATGAGATTAGCTCTTCAAAAATCCATAACTCCCATATAACTCCCACTTCTGAAAATCATTATGAAGTACATGAATTATACATGTAAGATTCTAAAAAGTATAAATTGTAATTCTAAAATTTACAACAAGACTTGATCCACAATAAAACACAGATTTCATACAGAAAACTCTCAAAAAATCGGTCAAGCCGGACTATAACGCTTTTATAATCCTAAAGAATATTGTCAGTGATGACACTGACTTGACGCACAATTGATCACAAGTTCCATATAAGTTCCTCTCACAAAATCGTTCAAGCCAAACTATAACTTTTTTACAATCAAAAATAATGTTATCAGTGATGACACAGCGTCCTGTCAAGGTTTGAACTACAATATCTAAAGTTCATGTGAACATTTTGAGCCTTTGCATGATATTTTAGAGCAAAAATGTTACACAGTTTTACGTGACATACAAAGAAACTAAAAAGAGTTTATAAAAATTACAGCCAATATTGAATGATGTAAAAATGACTTGAAGGATGAAAACGAATCATAAAGACTGTCGTAAAATAATTATTGTGAAAAATATTTGAAAGTTGTCATATATTATTTTTATTCCTCTTTCTGAAACTCCTAAATAATCTAGAAAGTTTAAAATTAGATTTCTTATGAAACTAACTGTCTTTTAAATCCTAACGGACCCAGATTTTATACAATGACAATTTTGCCTGATATGGACAGATATATTCACTAGTTTAAACAAAAAAAATTATAATTTTACCTTACAATTAAGCAAGAGTTAAAAAAAAAAAATAATAACTACTGCAAAGAAATTTTATTTTTTAGTTCAAAACACATAAAAACATTATAGGGTACCCATATTATTTGACTCCCGTAGGTGTCAACTTTAAAGCCATTTATTTATAGACAAAGTTAACAAAATTGGGGTTTCTTCAGTTTCTTTACTAAAGAAATGCAAGCATTTTAAAGTCAACAAAGGCACAAACTTTTTTCATAAAAAATAAAATTTTGTTCATAGATATTATTAATTTTGCAAAAAATTTTATAAATTTTTGATTTAGTTTTATTAGATTTGATTGCAAACAGTAAACGAAAATAGTTATACATGAAAATAAAAACCACAAAAGCCTTAAAATGGCAAAATTCCAAAGAAAATCTGAAAAGAAATAATTCTTAGAAATTTACATAATTTCGCTCGCATTCTGCAGCACATCATTTTGATAAAAAGCGCTTCTCTTCTGTTTCTATAATGCACAGTGGGGCAGAATCGAAATGTTTTGGAAATAAATCTGTAACTTCTGATAGGCCGGTTGGATTTTCATGAAATATGGTACTAGCATAGCCGAGGAGTGTACAATGTTATGTTTGGAAGGGAGCCACAACAATAGACCCAGGGGCGGAGCTAAGGGGGCTCAACATTAGGTACCTCTGACATAAAAAATTTTGAATCGCTTACCAAATTCTTGTTTCTCGTGCGATTTCAAATATTTTTATATATTGTTGTAGGCCCTGATAAGACCTATAAAAAACATGCTTACGTGTAATACCTATCTTTTATAGTTTTCGAGTTATTTGCGTTTGAATTTTTAAGCATCATAATTTTGCATGTTCTTGGTCCAGCTTTTTCATATATATCCTAGTATTTCCGACCGATGTTATTAGTTTTTTTTCTTAAGTAGTTAAATAACAAAATTATCTGTTGATTAAAAAAAATTTAAGTCGATATCTTTACCGAGTCCACAAACAAACGATTTTGAATTTGAAAATTGCAAAATAGACGAATTTTTGTATTTTTTTGGCCGAAAAAGTATCTACACTCCTTTTTATCTAAAATAAAATTTTCTTTAGCAACGAATAATAATTTTGTCCAATAACTCAATTGGTCATGTTACACACCCTCCCGAATTCGACCCATTTTATATGAAAGTTTTGATTTTAGACCATATTTTCTCAAATCCCAAAGCACGAATCGACAAGCGGAATATATTTTAAGAATCTTCAATATATTGTTAAAAGTTTTAAATCAAAAATGTAAAAAATCCCATTTTTGGGAATTTTGATTAGTTTGTTTGGGAATTCAGGAAAGCCCTACCCCTGATTGAAATTTGGTTAACGCGGTTTTATTTATATAAATAAGATCCGCATTTTCTGCAAATTTCAATAAGATATCTTTATAAACAAATATGTTATTACAATTAAAATTTTGTATTTTCTCCAAAAATCCAAAATTGGACCTTTTGTTTGGTTTATTTCTAAATAGCGAAAGAAATTTTAAAAATATGTATTACAAATTAAGCTTATCCTTTAGCATATATAATTTCCGATCTTTTGCAAAAATATTCAAGTCAATATCATGCCTCATTTCAGAAATATGCGTCTTTAAACTTTTATATTTCCAATTTATTGTATATATGACTATATTATTACAAACTTGCAACTTCTGCCTTTAGTTTTGCGTTAATAATTATTTAGAAAATTACTTCTAAATAATACTTCTGTATACTTTTACTAATATCTATACACAAACTATTTTTATAAAACTAATTATTAAATATTTTTAATTTTTAATAGGGTTGCCATATTTCCCAAATTTAAGTAAATCTTTATCCTTTTCTAAGCATTCATATATTTCTAGTAATGAATTTAAAATAACAAAACAATCAAAAAATGTCTATTTGAACTTAATCAATATTATTATTTTTGGTATTTATCATCTTCCTTATTTCTAATACGATTTTTATTACTTATTTACATTAAATTTATGTAGGCAATTTTTCTAATTTTTTGAACTTATACTACTTATTTTCTATAAAATAATCTGTTGTATTGGTACACATATCTAAAAGATAATAAAGGTCCTTCAAGTCTTCAGTATTTTGAGTTGATAAAGGCTCATAATAAATCCAACGTTTTCTCATTGTTGATAGTACAGGGTCTGATGATAACAATAGGCTATTAAAAATATCCACGTTTTGTGACATTCTGGAGCATTTCCTGGAGCTGAATAATTGAACGTGCTTAAAATCTCTGTTTCTTGCTTCTTGAGCCGCTTCTGTAAGCTTTCCAAGTGGAAGAATATTTCGTTCAATGATAATTTCGCCATGGCACAATACTTTATGTACTGTTGGTGTCATTTCTTTCCATGGATGTAGAGAAACAAGTAGTTTAGATATTTCTGTTGCATATTCTCCAAATCGAGCAGAGTTAATTTTGTGCTTACAATTAATTGCCAGTAATAGTATGTTAGTCCTTTGAAAGAGGTTGTAAATCATTTATTTCATCTTTAATATATTCCACTAAATCCTTTGTTGTTGTCTTACACTCCCTTGTGTATTCGAACCAAATAGGTCTGCAAAAATATTTTGATCCTGGAGTGGTGTTAAGCCATATATCTTCAAATGAGTTTTTACACTTTGATGAAGATTGCTTTAGGGAATCGCATTCTTAATGGCACCAAATATGCTATAAATACGTTTTAATAATCCGTCGTTTTCTTACTTCCACTAGCATGCTTGTATTCAGGATGGGCTGATAGTCCCTCACATCCCCACCTACTTTTTCCAACTGATCTGCAGAAAAATCTGCAACTATCCTGGTAGCTGTATTCTCAAGCAAAGAAGACAGTTCTACACATGCTTCCTTTTCGGTAATCGAAATAGATGGTAAAATAGTTTACTTTTTTTCTTGAATATCCTTGTATAATGGTAGAATTGGGTGTCCTTTTGCAAGCAGAGCTTTTCTTAAAATTTGATATTGGTTTCGGCTGAGGTCCAGTTCAAGCATTAAAGCATTTGCTTCTTCCTCTTTAAAATTGGATTGTGATGTTGGAGTAGGTACACTTTCGGCAATCCGTTTAAGACGTTTTGATGATGCAGTTGGCAGTATTTCAGCAATATTAATTGCTTATGGGCCAGTCTTTTCTTCTTACATCTTGTACTTAAATCATCATATGTCTTGCAGGGTGCTTCAGTTGATATTTTGCACGCCGATATTTCTATATCAGTATCCATACAATCGAAATGTTTAATTTTTAATATGTTAGTACGCTGATACAAGGACTTAATTTTTACGTCATACAACTTTAATCAGTTCTCTGAGATTTACCAATAACGTCGACTTTTGTACGATATGTAGTTTTTATGAATTCTACTATAGCTTCCAAACGATGAAAATCATTTTTAGATAAACTCCACAGAACACAACACATTTGTTCATATTTTAATGTAATCACCATGGTAATTAACTTCGTTATGATGCTAATAAGGATTAGCTGCGCATTTATATATATCTATTAGATATATCGCACAGGTATATATATTTAGAGGTATTCTGTGAATTTTCATTAGGTAAAATATATGAAAGAGTCAATTTGGAAGAGTACCTATACCGAATTCATTGTTATTATATGTTGCTGTTAGGTATCACCGGAAAGGATATCACCTGTGCATTGTCACTAGCTCATAAAAGTACAGATTTTGAACCATCAGTAATAGATAAATGTTGAAGCTAGGTATCACCGGAAAGTATACCTGTACATTGCCACTAGATCATTAATATATAAATTTTTAACCATCAACAATAGATAAATACATTTGTTAAATTTAGGTAAACACCATAAATGTAAACTAATAAAATACTTATTGATTAGGTTAAAATAGACATTTTTTGTTTGTTTTTTTTTTTATTTTAAATTCATTAATAGAAATATATGAATGATTAGAAAATGATAAAGATTTACTTAAATTTGGGAAATGTGGCAACCCTATTAAAAATATTTATTAATTATTTTTATAAAAATATTTTGTGTATAGATATTAGTAAAATTATACAGAAATATTCGTAATTTTCTAAATAATTATTCACGCAAAACTAAAGGCAAAAATTGCAAGTTTGTAAAAATAGTCATATATACAATAAATTGGAAATATAAAAGTTTAAAGACGCATATTTCTGAAATGAGACATGATATTGACTTGAATATTTTTGCAGAAGATCGGAAATTATATATGCTAAAGTATAAGCTTAATATGGAATACATATTTTTAAAATTTCTTTCGCTATTTTGAAATAAACCAAACAAAAGGCTCAATTTGGGGTTTTTGGAGAAAATACAAATTTTTTAATTGTAATAACATATTTGTTTATAAAGATATCTTAATAAAATTTGCAGGAAATGCGGATCTTATTTATATAAATAAAACCGCGTTAACCAAATTTCAATCAGGCGTAGGGTTTTCTTGTATTCTCAAATAAACTAATCAAAATTCCCAAAAATGGGATTTTTTACATTTTTGGCTATAGAAACTTTTATATTCTTAAAATATATTCCGCTTGTCGATTCGTGCTTTGGGATATGAGAAAATATGGTCTAAAATCAAAACTTTCATATAAAATGGGTCGAATTCGGGAGGGTATGTACCATGACCAATTGAGTTATTGGGCTTGCCTTTTATCTTAGAGTCATCTCTGTGAAGTTACCTTTCAGAAAAGTGTAAAATTATTATATGCTGCTAAAGAAAATTTTATTTTAGATAAAAAAGAGTGTAGATTCTTTTGCGGCTAAAAAAAAAAACACAAAAAGTCATCTTTTTTGCAATTTGCAAATTCAAAATCGTTTATTTTTGGACTCGGTAAATATATCGACTTAATTTTTTTCATTCAACAGATAATTTTGTTCTTAACCACTTGAGAAAAATAAAACTAATAAAATCGGTAGGAAATACTAGGATATATATGAAAAAACTGGACCAAGAACATGCAAAATTATGGTGCTTAAAAATTCAAACACAAATAACTCGAAAACTATAAGAGATAAATAGGACACGTAAGCATGTCTTTTATAAGTCTTATATGGGCCTACAACAATGTATAAAAATATTTGTAATCGGACGAGAAACAAAAATTTGGCATGTGATTAAAAATTTTTTATGTCAGGGGTACCTAACTTTGAGCCTCCTTAGCTCCGCCCCTGGGGGGATTGTTGTGCCCCCTTTCAAGCTTGACATTGTGCGGTCCTCTGCTACACCTATACCAAATTTCGTGAAAATCCAAGCGGCCGGTCAGAAGTTACAGATTTATTTCCAAAAAATTTCGATTCTGCCCACTGTGTAATGCAGCTAAAATTCATTAAAAACCTAAAATTTTCCGAAGAAAATTTCAAACATTTTTTTAAAAATTTAAAATATAAATGAAAATTTTAACAATTTATTTTAAGTCTTCTTGACATTTGATTCATTTCAAAAAATGTAAAAAAGTGTTAATATTTAAGATATTATTCTTAAATATTATGAACTAAAATCAATGAAAGTAAATACTTATATTTATGCACGAACTTTCTTCTGTGTGTTGGATTTTAAACAGAGTAATACCAATTGAAATAAATATTTCGACATTAAGTTGTTTGAATTATATTGACCCATTATGTATTAATTACCATTATATTTTGAAATTGTTTCACAACAAGGTGATGTTAAAAAAATCCTGAAGACTTTATAAATGAACTGAAACTATAAAGAACTAAATTTAATGATAAATTTTATGAACAACTATTTAAAACATCAAGTACCTAATCTTTTTGGGCAGGATTGGCAAAATTAAAATTAATGATAATAATAATAATAGTAATAATAATTATATCCCACTTTATATTTTTATTTTGGCTCATAGCAGTTTTTATTATAATTTATCACTAATGAAAACTTAATTGTGTAACAGATCTGAATCCATGCTTTTAAGTTTAAATTTGTTAGTTGGGTATTTGTAAGACATCAGCCCGAGAGAAAACCTGGTACAAACGTATAGAAGTTTAATTAGTAAAAAGGGAATTTTATCTAAACTTTTTTCATATTGCCAAAAATTCCCTTTTTTGTCAATTTTTTTAATCTTAATTTTTGTACACTTCTTAAAAACTCTCAACAGTAGCGCTGGTTGCTAGTTTAGCTTTTATATTTTTTTAAGCCTCAAAATTATCGCTTTGGGTTCTAGCTTTTCTTCTAGCCTTTTTTGATTCTCAAAATTACTTTAAAAACGCTAAAATGTTAGTGTTTCAACAACGAAGAAAACAGTTTCCTATTTGATATTGCTAATTTTATTTTTACAAGTCATTCATTTAAGTTTTTTTGTATATTTATTAGCACAAAAAATCGAGATTATTTATATTTAATAAAAACTTTAAAAGCGAAAAATCACCCAAAAATTTAGAAATGCTTAATCAAAGGAAAAACAAATATAGTTCAAAAAATGATGAAAAATCACTTCATAACATTTGGTAAGTCTTCATATGAAATATAACCTAAATTAGTATGTGAATTTTTTGAGCGATTTTTAATTGGATAATTTTGGTAGCAGCCCTTCTCTCTCTTATTTACAAAGTTATCACATTATCTTCAAAAAATATCTAAAATTAATCAGAATAAGAAAAGATTTTTTAGTTAAAAAAATTTTATTTATTTATTTTTTTTTTGCCTTATTTTTTACCTTTTTAAAAGTTCAATTTAGACTCATTTTTATCACCTCCTGACAACACTTCTTCTAAATAGAAATTAAATACTGCTCATATATCCCAAAAATACTACATTAGATTAAAGTTGACTGCACATTTATGCAACTTACTTAAAGTGAAGGTAAACATTTTAACATTATAATTCTTTTGTCTACTGTCATGATCAAAATTTCTCTGTGTTTCTAGCTGTCGTCAAATGAAGTATTGCGGTGCTTCCAAATGAAGTATTACAATGATTTCAAATGATTTAAATCATTATAAAATGCTTTTGTTAGTTGGAGTACGTACAATACAAATAAATTTACTTGATTGTTTTTGTAGATGTATGCATATATACACACATATATTATTATACATACATTACTTACAACTAAATATGACATTATGTATTTGATTGCAAGTGATTGTATATTTTAATGTAAAAGGGTGTGCGAGTATAATGTTTAAATATAAATATGTCTCTGCCATGTTGTTAGAGTGTGTCTATGTGTGTGTTTATGTGTTGATACCATGGTGTTATGCCTTTGATTGGTATCATTTTAGTTTCATTAACAGAATAATAAACATTCCCTAAAATGCTGTTATTACTTGTCATCTGGTTGATCAGGCATATTTACAAAAAAAAAAAAAAATATAAACAACAAAAATGTCCTTTTTCAGCTCCTTACAAGAACAATAAGAACACATTGAATTTTATATACTGATTCCCTATAAATAATTAAGTGCAATTTAAACGTCACGCAATTTAAAACTTTGAAGGGTTTTATATACTTTTTGTAATGATTGTATGTTGCTTACATAAATCATCTGATTTTCAAATTATAATGACATTCTTAATGTTGTAATTATTTTGGCTTTCCTGCTTTATGCTCATTAGAAAGGCTTCTATAACTATACGGTCCATTTTATGACGAAAAACTAGTTCAAAACCATATTGAACGACAAAATATGGCTTTAAATAGTAGGGTCGAAGATATATGCAATATAACTAATTCAGCAAAACCAAAACTTGGTTTAGCTGAAAAAAAAAATAGATTTTAAAGTTTTTTTTTTTATATAAAAATCCATTTTAAAAACATAATCTATCAGGATATGTGTCCTATGTCTTTTCTAAAGTTCTAAAATCGATTTTCAGTAGAAAATATAGATGACCGTTGCTCTAACTGATGTGGTTTGGCTTTAAAATCAATTTTAGTCAGAAATAACATGTCATAACATATAACATATCTTCGTCCTTTTAATACTATATATATATATATATATATATATATATATATATATATACAATAACAACAATAGCCATTGACATGACAAATAAATACTGATTTTGTGTCCAAACCAGAGCATATCGTGATAAGAGGAAGTCAGAAAATCGATTTTTAGCTTTCTCATATCAAAATGGATTTTTGGCTGGTAACATAATTAGTCACCAATTTTTGCCCTTTCTACTCTATTTGCTCAAATTTAACAAAAATATAAAATCTAATTTAAGTTTTTGGTTTAAATTTGTATATACATGAGTATATTCTTTTAAAATTAGTTATTTTTCTGTTTGACAGCAAATAACTATTGCGATGAAATCACCCTAATCCATTATCGACCACTGCAGCGCATTTGCATCAGTAACTTTACCTATTCACTTAATAAAAGGTTAATTATTTAATACATATCAATTTAGTTTGGAATGTTTACTAATCAATTTAGGAAAAAAAATTAAGCGGAATTTTTACCCCCCCCCCCCCCATCGATAGCGGATATATATATATATATATATATATATATATATATATATATATACGTATATATATATATACATGTAAAGTAGAAATTTCCCTTAAAAAAAGTTTTCTAAAATTTACTGCAAAATTGCAATTGCTTATATTTTACGATCATTGCCAACAAATATAAGAATGGATTTCCAGAGGATCGACGCTATGGAATATGATCACTAATATTCAACAAACAAACGGTTAAAATTGTGTATTTTATTGACAATTTTTTTTAATTGTTAAAAAAAAGGATAATAAAGTTTCCTCCAATTTTGAAATCGTGGTACAATTAGAATACATTATACTATGTGCCATTGCATATAGGGCTTTACCAGGATTTACGATTAAAATTCATATTACTCAGCCAAGAATAATAGAATCGATTAACATATCATTTCTATTTGAAGCAAAACGTGGCCACTATGGAATAATATCATCAATTCCACGGAGAATGTGTGAAATAGATAGATTTGGGCTAAAAATAAGTAGTTTATGAGCCAGATGTATATCCAAAGTGAATTTTCTAATTTCGATGAATAAAATATTTCAGAAATAATATACATACATATATACATACATACATACATACATACATACATACATATATACATACATATATACATACATACATACATATATACATACATACATACATGCATACATACATAGAGTTTTTCATCCATCCACTAAATAGTTACTTTTTTGATACTCTTGGATATTCAGAATTAGAAAATACATATATATATATATATAATGATAAAATTCGAATTTTTATCTAAAAAACTTGGCTTGGACGACTGTATACATTCCAGAACAATGAGAAAGAACAATCACGATATAATTTGCTGACTAAATATATAAATTCTAACTGTTTATAGTGTTGAATAAAAACTGTGTTAATATAAAAAATTTTAATTTTTAATTTGCGATTTTTATTGTTAAATACTTTATATTTAATTTAAAGTTAAGTTTCAAGTTACAGTGAGTTATTACAGTGTGTTTAAATATAAGGTAAGCATTTAGTTCAATTCTAATTTAAAATATTTATTAGAAATATTCATACCCACTGCATTAAAAACAGGTTTATTATACAAAAGCGATTATATTTCGATACTTTCTTAATGTACTTTTTTACACTCCTAAATGATAGTATTTCGACACACAATGAATGCCCTAAATAGTGTCATCTACATTCCTTCCCGAACTCTCTTCTTCGATAAGAAAATGATATCATATTCGACTGATATTAACTGCTTGAGGTATCGCTTTAGTTCAAATTTCGATATAAGATGTTGGCAGGGTGCACAGAAAAAATTATGACAATATTTTTTTTTTTTTTTTTTTTTTTTTTTTTTTTTTTATTAAATCGTTATTTGACTTAAAAAAATTTTATTAAAAAAATATTTCATTTGACATAGACAAAAATTGACATAGAAAACAAAAAAATAAATAAATAAAAAAAAGCGAAAAATAAAAGAGAAAATTACAGCTTCAATAATTATGATTTTCATTAAAATTTTTTTGAAATAATAAAAAAAAAAACAAAAGGCAATAAGAAGATGTCCACATAATTTGAAGAATCCCGGAGGTAAGTAAGGTTAAATTTAGAAGGTGCAGTAACAATTCTGCAAATTTTTTTATTTTGATATCTAAATACTAGTTATATCACATTAATATACATACATAACTTCAAAACTGGCTTGGTTACAATTTTGGTCTTCAGATAGTTTTTCATTAAAATAACATAATGGTGGAAGTAGAACTTCCACAACATTGATCAGGTCTATAAACTCTTAATATTGGTTTAGGAAATACAGATTGAATGTATATATATATACATAGATAAAAGTTTTGATATTTTAATTTAGATGTAAACTAAAAAATATATATATTTCTTATCTTTTCAGCAAATTATTTTGATATAAAATTAGGTCATAGCTTTACATCTCGGGCAATAACAGAACCAGGATTTATCGTTAAAGCAAAATTGTTTTATTATATTGATCATGTGTAAGATTACATTGATCCTCTGGTTTAATATAAAATTGAGCTTTTAAAATTAAGATCAAGTTGGACTATATAAAGTCCAAAGATGTACATACACATTACAGATAAGCATACATAAACCTGTATTTGTAAAAAAAAAAAATTAATAAATAAAAAACATTTATTTTAAAATATTTTTTTTTTAATATTGACTATGGATTTTAAAATAATTTTATTTGAATGTTTATACAAGTTCAAAAATTTTGTTTACTGTTTTTATTAAAAAAAATTTTTTAATTTTTTATAATTTTCGAACATCATGTTTAATAAATAATATAATATTTTAATAAGAAAAATGTTATTATTATTATTTTTTTTTTTTCAATAACTCATTTAGGAATTTAAATATTTGGTTTTACTAATTTCGTGATAGGTCCCATTTCAGTAAAAAAAATATTTGAGTTTATAAATTTAGTAATAGAATACGAAATTTAATTTTTACTGTGTATATACGTTTTAAGACATCAAATTATTTAAAGATTTTACTTCAGTATTTAAATGCCTTAAATTTATATTGGAATGGTTCACATCCAGTTTTTCTTTTTAACACTAGATATATTTGATATAAAAATTGTAAAATAATCATAAAACTAAACTTAAATTAGAAATAAATAGAAACAAAATTTGTTAAAACCTCTGCTTTTTATATAACCGTAAATACAACACCCGATATCTTGGAAACTAAAATAGCTAAGTACACAAACCTTTCGATTTTATGATCACAGTTACTAAGATAGACTCCACACCAAATTTTATTAATCATCTTAATGGTATCGGGTAGTGATCGAAAATGGGTTAATAATGCTAAAATAATTTAAATGCGAATTTGTTAAAGAAATTATTTTCAATTTATGAAGATTTTGCAGCAAACAAGCATGAATGTATATATACGGATGCATTTAGTTAAAATAAGGTCTAAAAATTGCTACTGCTGCAATGATTATTTTTGTTTGTATCCAATCAATCAATTAATTACCACTACTCATTATTTATCAAATATTATATCCAATGTTATATCCCCATAATATGTTTCATATATAAAAACTGATTTATTGAATTATTCTACTGCAATTTATATTTATTCATGCTTATTTATGAATATTATATATATATATATATATATATATATATATATATATATATTATATTTAAAAAACACATAAATAGGTTCAAATAATAAGAGAAAAAACCAGTTAATTTATTTAATAATAAAATTTCAGTTTATTGTTTTTTTTAATTATTTTTATTTCCTGCATTCTCTATGTATATTAATGAAAAGGTTATATATAGTATGTTTAAGATGGTGCTGGTAACAACCAATTATATATATCAAAGTAAATTCTAATATATTTTAGAATATTAGAATAAGTGTGTATATTGTTTTTTTACATTTTTACATTTTTCTTTCAAAACTTGTTTTTAGGAAAAGCCATAGGGCATAAAATAGTTAGTGTTGCCAAGTCATACTTGTCTTTCAAGTTTTTGTTGATATTTATATATGGTTTACTGTAGAATATATGGATGTATTTAATAACCATTCAACCAATATTGATTTATGCAATTTGTTGGTTATGGCTTCACGTTATTGTTCATTCATAAATCTTTAAGTATTTAAATTTCATTAATATGTATTGTTGTAAAACAAAATACAAAAATTCTTCATTTGGCAACAGGTGTGTTGGTTGAAAAATTTATGAAATTAATTTTTTTTGTCTGTATATACTAAAGTGTATATTCAAATTATATGTATGTAGGTAGGTTTTTCGTTTATTGTGTATATATTATATTATGTATACACAATAAATTAAAAACTAAGATATATTTAAGTTTGAGATAAATGTATTTTAAGTGGTTTTTAATCCATAAGCTTGCAAAAAGGTCATGTTCTTTTTTTTTTTTTTTTTTTTGGATGAAAACAAAAAAACTTAAATTGAGGTCACATAAAGGTGAAAAGTAAAATAAAATGTTGAACTCATGCAACGATAATGGTAATACTAAATATGAATGAATGAGTTTATAAAGACAATAAAAATGTGTAATATAGATACAAATATATTTAAGTATACATACTATTTATCATGAAAATTAAAAAAATAAAATAAAAAAAGAAAATACAGTATGTATCAAAATTATTGAAAGCAGTAAGAATTATCATATAGTACATATCGTTTATTTACAATAGGGTTGTTGCAAAAAAAAAAAAAAATCTTTCGAAAATGCATGTGATGAATTCTCTTATTCTTCTATTACGTTATTATCGTGGAGAAAAAAAATTCAAGATTTGAAATGCTTTTGTGTGGTACTGGCAAGCACTCAAATTAAAAAATAAAAAAAAATAAAGCGTTTGAAATTTGTTTCTTTTGATTCCTGTAATCGCGTATTTTAACATAAGTGTCCAATTCCTCTAATCTACATAAACAATTGTAGAAATAGGCCTACTTATGGTTAATCAATGTGTCGTTGACCAGTGTTAAATTATATTGTTGATTACTGGTGAACCAAAATTTTAAAAATTTCCTTTTTTTTTTGATTTGAAAATTTGCGCCGTTTTTAGTATTTCAGAATAAAGAATAGAGATTTATTGGTCTCATAATTATGAATCGTTTGAGATACATCTGGGTAATGTGCGCTGTAGGGGGTGCCCAAACTTGGGCAGAAAAAACATGAATGGTAAAAGCGTAATTTCAATGAAGCTAGAGTATCGCGTAATCAAAAAATATTTCCAAATTACATTTTAAAATTGTTGTGATGCGATAAAATATTAAATTGAAAAATGTTATAACTATTTAAGATCGATCTAAAACTTTTTTATGTGAAATTATGTTTACAACAAGTACATCTGTTCTATTTTAGTTAAGCGAGGAATGGGTTCCAACAAAAAAAATTGCGTAAAAAGTATTCATGACCTGAAATCGTGGTCTTTAATATTTCACAAATCATCGAGGAGCACTCAAGTCGCCAATTGAAATCGGTGAAAATGTATATCAATCTGTAGCTATTATTACATATAGATATCGGAATCGAGTGTCACTCAAAAATAATTACGCGTTTGAATTTAGAGTAACTTTTAACATTTTTGTCATTGAAAAAAGTATCTTATAGTCTTGTAATAAATATTTGCAATCTTTTTTAATTAGAATCATTTAAAGGTTTTTTTGTAGTTAGAGGTGAAAAATACATTAGTGAGTTAAATGCAACTAAAAATATATCAAAAATATATGTACACTTTGTTTTTTTGCAGTATGTTATGAATGGAGTTTTAAACAGATTTATGGTCACGATTATGTTCAATAATATAAAACTTACCGAACCTCCTTTAATTTGTATTTTATATATACACATCTGTATCTGTACTTGTCTTAAAGTGTAACTTTTACAATATTTTTTAATTTCTGAATTTTAAATCATCATTTCTTATCAATTAATTTCATTTAGAAAATTTTTTAATTGTCAAATATTAGAAATGTACCAAAAATTTTATAAAATTATAAAATGAGAAAATATATGCATACACTGTTAATTAAATTTTGTTTAAGAAATGTTAAAAAATCGCTATGATCGCTATTATCTTCGGTATAATCAAAAATATCGTACCGCTTTTAATTTGTATTTTAGACACGTTGATGTAATTTTTTAAATCTTGTTGAAAATAGAATTTTAAAAACTTTTTATAACTTTTTATCTCAAACTAACATAACACTAACTTCGTTCAGTAAAAGTCATTCACGGGAAGGGATTTGTGTTTCATGCAATATTGGCGTTAATGTGCCATTAAAAAATTTTTCAAATTTTTTTGAACCCCAAAAATAAACGAGTTTAAAGAAATGTCCATATGTATATATTTTTACAAGGTAATTAGCCAGTAAAAATCCTGAGATTTATATAAAAAAACTTGTCATATAATGAATTCCATTTTAGGTTTCCAAATTTTAGTAAGTTTAGTAAGCATGTACTAAACACACTACATAAGACAGTAAAAATAAGAAGCATAGCTCTTCATTGTGAAAATTTTAATTCAAAATATTTGTTAAAAATAAATTATTTTTATATTCAATTTATATTTTTAGAAATAAAATTGTTTCAAATCATTTTGTATTCTTTATAATACAATTTATTGTTGCATAAAATTAATTTGAAATCAAATTATTTAAATATTATTCAATTTTTTAACCAGTTATATTAGAAAAAAATTTGAAAGAAGTATTCGAATATACATTTATCAAATTTAAATCCAACCCAAAGTCTTCAACTAATTTAAAGAAAAAAAATTATTCTTTAGCTTAAATACAATTTTTTGTTATTTTTTTCATATTTTAAAAATGAAATATAATCAGTTTTAATTTTAATATATATATATATATATATATATATATTTTTTTTTACTCATAGAAAATTTTTTCAAATTTTTATTCAACACACATTCGCTTGAATAAATTTAAATTGGTTTCAAAAAAGAAAAATTAGTAAAATTGTTTTAAACACTGGAATTATTTAAACGTTTAAATAAATTTATTTCGATGAATATTTTTCGCGTTATTTATTCGACTCTAGCTAGTCGTTAGATTTTTATTATTATTTGCTGAAAAAAACTCCTGAAACAATGTCTACGTTATTATTTTTAACTTAAATAATTTAAAAATTTATACGATTTTTTTTTATTTAAACCTTTTGTGGCTGAATAATTTTATTTCTTTGATTTTTTTTAATAAATATATCAAAATATTTATTTTGAAAATTTCCTATTTGAATATATTGCTTTCAAATATTTGGATCCTTCGTCCATAGGAATTTGAAAATAAGTATTGGATAGAAATGTGCTCAAAAATCTAAATCTTTTTAACTTATATAACAAACATTATAATTTTGGTATTAGATACTGTTCCATATATATATATTATCAAATATATATATATATACATAATAGGTCTCGCTTTTGAAAATTATAGGATAGTTTTGTTTTAAATATAAATGGGCTTCAAACACGTTGTAACTTCCTAATGGATTTGAAAATAATTTTGGATAATTCTTTGAAGTGTCTTGCTCTTGCAATTGTAAAATACACTATGCGACAGTCAAAATCGAGAAATTTTATATCGGTAAAAAAGAAGTTATACGTGTCCCGGCGTTTCGCTGGGTCACGTCTAGGAATCGAGATATATCGATTTGAAGTTAGTAACTATCATATAGGGGAAATTGTGACCTTTTGTGGTCTTTTTTTTGACATAACTGGAGAACCACCAGTCCGATTTTTCTAAAACAAATTTAAAAAAATTAGTAATTACAATTCCTTTAATCTGTTCATACAACGTTTCGCTACATAAGCAACAGTTTCGCAGTTATAAATAAATGTATGAAAAAAAAACAATTTTTTGCCTAAAAAATTGAATTTTTTTATTTTTAATTCATAAAAAATCCAAAACGGTAAAAAAAGTGTCAAGTCCTATTATTTTCACGTAAAGTCACATAACCTTTAAACAAAATGAGACATAGATCACGAAAATCGATGGACGCGTTTCGCTTTTATTCACAATTAAGTGAAGGTATCTCATTTTGACAAGAATATTGATTTTATGTTTCAGTGAATTTGGATAATATTTATTATATATTATTTATTATAATTATTAACACGTAAAATTAAAAATTATTACAGGTAATTATTAGGTTATTACATAGATACATAGGTTATAAAAATCGATGAACGCAAAACTTATTTCCGTTTGCTTACGCCCTTTACTTTCTTGCGTGGTGGTTCGCCCACTTGTTCAGAGTCTGAGGATCGGTCTTCATCTGGAAAAAATCAATTGTTTTTAATCAGTCAGTTAACTTCATTTTTGCGACTTACCCTCGGAGGAAACTCCCATTGTATATTCTTCTTCTTCATCTTCATTTTCGGGATCGTACGTCTTTTGCGACCACCAACAAATTTCAGCCACCAGCGAATCGAGCCTTTTGCCTTTATGTCGCGATTCCATTGGCATTGCCACTTGATGGAAGCGCTTGCCATGTTCATCCGACTCTGAGGCTAGCTGCTTGCTGAAGTATTCGAGATGGTGATGCAAGAAGTGAATTTTGAGGGACATGTTCACTCCAATTTTCTGGAAGTAGTGCAACATCTTGGTCACAAGAGCGGGGTAATTATGTGGTCGCGTACTTCCCAAAAAATATCGTATGACTTTCTTCACTGCCCTCCTCGCAAAGTAATCATTACCGTCTAAAGCACCTTTAAATTCCTTTGATTTCATGAGCTTTCGTATATCCGGCCCATTCAGAACACCTTCCTTCAATTTTGCTTCGCTGATTCGTGGGGAAATATTTTCCAAACAATCAAGAATTTTCGGTTGCTTCACAATGGCCTTGATGAAATTTTTTACGATTCCCAGTTTGATATGGAGAGGGGGCATGAGGACGTTCTCCATTGGCACCAGTGGATCATTTACGCAGTTGTGTCCTTTCTCCGTTGGATCTCGAGCAAGCCACTTATGCGTTTCGTATTAGTTTCCTTTAAATCGGGTATCCCAAAGACACAAGAAACACATGTTTTTCGTATAGCCTCCTTGGAGACCTCTTAGCATCGCCACGACTTTCAGATCACAACTGATCCGCCACATGTGATCAGTCTAGCAAACTTTATCCAAAATTATTTTCATGGAATCGTATTTTTCGCTCATGTCTGTGCTGTAGCCAATGTGAATGCTTGGTTTTTTATTATATTTATGTAGCAAAACGATTTTCAGGCTTGATTTCGAAGAATCGATGAACATTCGCCAATCAGCTGCGACATAATTAATGGCCATCGCCTCCATCAGTCCCTTTATATCGTGGCAGTAAACAAATGTGTTCCCTTCGTTGAGTGTGTAGTACCGTTGGAATAGCAATTGTCGTCTTCGATATCCGGTGACTTTGACATTAGGCTCCAATTTGTTGCCTTTTTTCAAAAGCTGGGCAAGTTTTGCTGCTTCATGTTGAGAAAGGTTTAATTCTGCAACAATCTTGTCCATTCTTGCTTGTGATATTGGAATTATTTTGTTCGATGGGTTCGATAGGTGAAATCCGATTGATCCATTGTTTCAATAGAAAAAGAAGTTTCTCTGTCAGGTCTTGGAAGCAGTGGAATTGGTATTTCATCCGAATGCGGTAGAGGTATTTGTGCACTTTTAACAGATATGTAAACTCTTCGTTTAAGGCCTTTACGATTTACTCCACATATTTTGTTTGCGCAAGCGTAACTGTTGTCGGAATTGTGCTCTCCTGGATCAGTCCAAATCATTGGTACACCAAAACGAAGTGAACTGCGTTTCCCTTGGATCCACATGTTAAGACCATTGTAGCAGGTTTTACAAATTTTGTCTGGGACCCACGAAACGCCGCGAATTATTTCGCAATCAAAATAAAGTTTAAAAGCGCGCTTCACTTGCTCAGTGAGTAATGCAGCATTTGTTGAAAAAGCTCTTTTGCCACAAACGTAACAAAATAAATTGATATTTTCTGGACAATTTGCACTCATTTCGGTTTCATACTTTTATTACTTTTTCGTCACTTTAAAAAAACCGTACTTTACGCCTTCGGAGACACTTGTTGAATGACAAAAATCGATCAGTGAACACCTATATATACTACGTAAGTTTCAATATTTTACTGAGAGGTACTTATGAATTCGCGCATCTTTTAAGGGTGGCTATAAACCTGATTCGTATGCGTTTTTAATTTTTCAAAACATTCTAAAACATGACCACTCATAATTGTGGGTGCAATTTGTGTAAAAAAAATCATGCAGGTAGCCAACGGAAAAAACCCAAATAATTAAAAAAGTGCACTTTCCTTTTTTCCTTTTAATTGTCCACGCACATTTATGACCGTTTTTTAGTTTGTAACCGCTACCATAAAAAATCAAATAACCTTTTGTTTATTACTTTTTTTTAATTATGATAATCATAAAAAAAAAATCATCAATGTTTTTTCCAAGGAATTTTGAGCATATCTCGAGCAAATTTTTGAAATTCATACCTTCACTTAATTGTGAATAAAAGCGAAACGCGTCCATCGATTTTCATGATCTATGTCTCATTTTGTTTAAAGGTTATGTGACTTTACGTGAAAGTAATAGGACTTGACACATTTTTTACCGTTTTGGATTTTTTATGAATTAAAAATAAAAAAATTCAATTTTTATGCAAAAAATAGTTTTTTTCTTCTCCTAATTTTTTTAAATTTGTTTCAGCAAAATCGGACTGGTGGTTTTCGAGTTATGTAAAACAAAATACCACCAAAGGTCACAATTTCCCCTATATGATAGTTACTAATTTCAAATCGATATATCTCGATTCCTAGACGTGACCCAGCGAAACGCCGGGACACGTATAACTTCTTTTTTACAGATATAACTTTCCACGGTAGTTTGAACCCTTCCCGATCACTGACCCCTACCATTTGTCGCACAGTGTAACTAATAAGTTCAAAGGCCTTGTTTCACAAACTAATGTAATAAGTAATTGAATCGTGCTGCTAAGACGGTAACTTTCGATGCAAAATATTGTTCCAACTTACCAATAATTTGCCCAAGTCTTTCGGTTTGAATTTTTTTCCGATCCAAATAACTTCCTTGCTAATTCAGGCAGATCTGTACCCATCCAAAATATGAAATATGACTTCATTTGTTTGGATTCTTGAATACCTTGATTTGGTTGGATGGTGTATGCAGAAAAATTATCAGAATTGATTTAGAACTTTCGAAAAGGCAGTATACTTTTTCGTAGTTGGGTTAAAATTATTGTTGGTCTAAGCAATTGTTTAGCCCAAATTTGCTAATTATTAAACAATTGCGAAAATTGTTACTTCATTTCTAATATATTTGTAGAATTTTATTTTTTATAAAAAAAAACATATTTTCTTTTTAAATTTTCCTCGTCGCCAATTATTGTATATTTTTTTTTACCAAAATTTATTTCACAACTCAACAAAAAATTTATGAGTTATAAATAATAATTGAAATTGTAGTTTATATATATATATATATATATATATATATATATATATATATATATATATATAATTTAGTGATAAGTTCGATTTCAATTAAAAATATATTTGATTTTATAAATTTCGTAATAAAATATGAAATTTAGTTTTTTCTGTGTAAAAATAGTATGTAATTTGTTCCAATATTTACGCTGTAAAAAAGTTTTTAAATTTACTTAAAGAATGAGAAAAATACATACCTTCCGATAAGATAAGACTTCTCTATGCGAAAAAGTAACTATTTCCCAAAATCAATTTTTAAGAAATAAATATTTTAGTCTATCGTCTTGTTAGAATCATTAATTTTTGCAAATGTTGTTTGAAATAACAAAAAATAAGCTAACTACAATAATAATAATAATAATAATAATAATAATAATAATAATAATAATAAACAAAATAACAATAATAATATTAATAAAGATAATAATAACAATAATTTCATAAACATAACAGAAATGTTACTTTTACTTTTTGTTTTATATCCCAGCAAAAACTTTGCTTTCCTGGTAAGCTAGCAGGTATAATTGGAAACAAAAATAAACTACTTATTTTTTTTTCCTGAATAACTAGTTATTTTCGTTCAAGTTGTCCACAAATTCATGTAGTTATTTTTAGACTCAAGGAACGCTCCAAAAACAAAAAAAATTTGCCGTCAGTGAGATTTGAACTTGAACTCAAATTAGCCATCCGTTTTTAGTGACTAAAGTCTTACTAAGTACACCATCTCGCACTTAATTTTCTAACTGACAAAAACTTTTTTTAGTATAAAACATCTTTTTATAAAAAACTAACATCATCAGAATGGGGTTGAACCAGCAACCTTCTGGTGGTTAATTCAGCGCTCTAGCCAACTCATTCACGTGGTTGCAATATTACTGTGCTATTATACTATTGAGTACTTATTTAGGTAATACGGAGTAGGCAAATAGTAATGATGCCTCATTACCGAGAAACTACGTTAATAAGTAGTTGCCATTACCTAAAACCAAAAAGTTTTTGCTGGGATATTTTATGTAAAGAATTGAATCAAAATGAAAGTAAACCTTTCCATTTAGAATCGATGTCCGTCCGACTAACGGTCCCTATAAATCTTGCGCGCAAAATGCAGTTTCAGCTTGTTTTAAAATGAAAATTCTCTAAATATAGTTCTGGCGTTATCCGTCAGTGTTCTGGTCCAAAGAGAAAAAAATCGATAGATATTTAATTTATATTGCAATATATTTTGTCCAAATTGATTTATGTAGAAACAGTTTTGGTAAATTGCTGCCTCCGTCTATGTTGTTTATTCAGTAAGCAGGCGTATGGACATATGTAGCTAAATTGTCTTAGGATTTCATAAAGACTCTTATTATAATAATTGTAAGCAGGCGTATGGACATATGTAGCTAAATTGTCTTAGGATTTCATAAAGACTCTTATTATAATAATTGTATATAATTTATTGGGAATTGGAATATTCAAAAGTATTTCAAACGGAATGATAAACTAATTATAATTAGTATTGGGTTTGTAACATAAAAAAATAATTAATTTTTAACATAAAATTCGTTTATTTGAGCTTTTTTTTCTAAATACTGCACAGCGGGGTAGCCCTGAAGAAAACTTGTTATTAGTTAAGGTAGCAAGTTTTAATATAAGTTTTTGGTATCATTGAAAGGATGAAGTCATTTAGATGTGAAACTAAGAAAAAGAAGTTTGCGTAAAATGCACATTTTTGTTGCAATGAGAATGGGAATTTGTATAACACAGGAGGTTGAGATAATATGTGTTTATACTCATGTTTATAACGCATAAATAAATTAGTTCAATACTCATCTCAAAGTATAACGTTCATCTTAATATCTCTTCCTGATTCGAGATAACGATATCCATCCATCCTGGCTGCATGTTCATCTAAACTTCGAACACGTAAAAATTTTTAATACATAGTAATAAGTTTTGGCACGTATATTTACCTTGGTTTAAGGACGAAGTGGACTGAAATTTGATAGGATTGATTAGGATTAGAATATACCATATAAATTCAGCACTCAGGGAGTCAAAATAACATGCATAAATGTTATTATCATGATAATATTATGCATACAAATACAATAAATTCATATGTTAGATAGAGTGTTAGAAAAACAAATATAACCTTTCTTGGCGCAAAAAGAGGCAAACGCGCTTAGACTCAGAAAATGTTAGCGCATTATATGCATGTGGTTGCTAAAATATCGACAGAGGCCAAAATATGATTTTTCTTTTTCAAAATCTAAAAAGTTATTTAAAATGTATTAAAAACAGTAAAATAATATTTCGGTAATTACTAAAACTTTGCAAGTAATCGCAATTTAAAATAATGCTATTGCATTGAAAGCAGTCGTAAATATAATAAGGAAAATATATATTAAAAATAGTTTCTTTTCTTTACGTAATTGTTATTGAGAATTAATGAGAGTTTACATAAATTAATAAAAGGTATTTATTTTGAATAACTAAAGCCGTTGTTCAGTTATATCTGAACTAGACAATTTCATTACTTTTATATACAAATAGGTCTCTGATTATATAGCAATATAAAATTTCGTCACAATTCACTGTAGAAACACATTAAAATTAAACATTATTTGCAAAAATATAAAATCAAATCAAAAAGTTTACAAATTTGTATTATCAAACTTTATAAATATATACGTACACACATATAGCATATATACATGCTCATCACTCTACAAAAACAACCATCCATTTGTATACCTACATATATACGAATATTGAAGTTTTTAATTTTTCCTTTGTTCACAAAAAAAGAAAATAAAAGTATGCAAATAAAGTATACGCCATATTGGCTGCTTTCGAATCCCGCAAAAACGGCAATAGAAGGAGAAGAGCAACAGCGCACAGTGGTCCCAAATCGATTTTTTGAACATAATTCCGTAACTCGTGAACCGTTGAAGGTATTTAAATAAATTTTTACATGGTCAGAACTGAGGTATTTTGAGTTGATTTGGAGGAATACAGACCCCTAGCGAGTCATGGGGTACAGCGTAGGCCTCCAAAATTGGTCACCTGTAATTTTCTTTTAAATTTTTTGAATGTAAAAAATGAATATTTTGAACGTAAAAAAATTCTATATATAAATAGTCCTTGTAAATCTCTATAAAATGAATATACGTATAGGTTCTCTTTCTGATTAAGAGATATTTATGTCGAAACAAAATTTACCCTCATTTTTGGCATAGTTCTCTTTTTAAGTTTGGGATGTAAAATTGTTGAGAATATTAACTAAATTTCGTACAAAATTCCAAATAATAATGCTGCAAAAATCATTTCATATATATGATAAGAAGTTATACTCATTTGAAATTGATAATTGAAAACACATTATTGGGGTTATTTTTCAAAAAGGTGATAATATCCTTTCACTTCGAAAATATTTCTTTTTTTGGTCCAGACTACAGAATTTTATAATGGTTTCAAACCAAATCTTAAGGTAAATGTATGTAAAGAAAAATCAGAGGCGCTTTGAGTAATGGTTTCCCCAAGCCATATCCAAACTTTGTAAATTTTGATTTTTTTTATCATTTTAATGAAAAAAGTAAATTTTTGAAATAAGTTTTCCCTGACTGAGATTTCGGGTATTTTGGAACAAAATGTTGGGACTTTTTTTAATTAGCTGACTTGAAAAAAAGCCTATCAATATTGTGCAAAAATTTCATTGGAATATCTCTTCTTTTTTAATTTAATTTATTTTTTAAATTTAATAAACTTAAAAAAAAATGAGGACAAATATAAGGATAAAATTTGCTTCGCTCTAAATATCTCTAAAACAGAAGGAGGTAACCTACAAATATAAGCATTACTTATGTAGAGATTTATAAGAATCTCTTATATGTAAAATTTTTTTACATTTAGGGCATATCTCAGCTCTGACCATGTGAAACTTTATTGAGATATCTCCAGCGGTTCATAAGTTACAGAATTATTTCCAAAAAAAATATTTTGGGACCACTGTGCAGCAGTAGAAGCATCAAAATGATTTAACGATAAATGTATAAATAATGAAGATAAAATAAAACGACATCATACACAAAACAAAAAAGGACATATGACAGTAAAAGTTTGACAGTTGTGTAACATTGTGCATTATTCAAAATATATATGTATAAAAAGAAAAATTTGGAAACAAAATAATATTAAATGAGAAGAAAAAACGGGAACAAAGTTGAAAAAACGAAGGATTCAAAACAAAAAAGCAGTTGAACAGAAAAAAATACAAAACTAAATTTAAACTAGAAATGCAAAACACATGGCTCAAATTGACCTTAATTTTTTGTTATACACATACAAAAAATTAAAAAATACTCCGAATAAAATATCAAAAAAGAAAAAAAGCGAAATAATAAAACTTCAATATAAATTTAAGTTTTGCTTTATTCGACCCCTTTTCAGTTTTTTATTTGTATTTTAAATTTTTTGTTTGTATATTTTTTTGCGCACTGCATTAAATTTGTTTGCATTTTTCAACTTATTGGCATTACATAAGTGGCTACGAATTGTAAGCAAACTAAACAAAATAGTGGAAGTGTATATGTAACTATCTACACACTTGTGAATTGTAGATGTGCTATCATGCTGTTTGTCTGTCTGTTGGACCGTCTATCTACAAAACTAAACGGATGCAATATGCAAAACTAAGCAAAAACAGACAACAAATTTTTACACACAAAAGTAACATAGAATATTGTTGTATTCGTTAACGTGAAGGAAGAAAATTTGAAAAAAAATAATAATAAAAGTATATGTTAGGTCGAATTTTATGCACTCTCAGAAGATGAGTGAGGTACTTTTTTATGAAAGATTTTCTGGACATTTCTGAAAAAAAAAAAATAAATAACGATATAGCATTCGTTGTTTCATTTCATTTTTTTTTAAATTTGTGGAGATATCCTAAAATCTTTATTTAACTTTAAATTTACAAAAGAGGAAAAAAGTAGAAGGATTTGGCTTTATGAATTTAAGTTTGGAATTCACAGTCACAATTAATATTTTGAAATTCAGGAAAATTTAGATTAAAGTTTCATATAATATCAAACATTTCTTTAAACCTATGCTCTTCATGATATGCCCCAATTTTACTATGTAGTGTTTAACATAACCAAATTTAAGTATTATGTTTTGCTAGTTTATTTTTTTCATTTTTTTTTCGATACACAAATAAATATATTTCTATTTATTGGTATATTGAGCATTGATGTACAAACTTGCTGAAAATAGAAATCGTACAGTTTCCAGAAATGCAGCAATAACTTCCCAGCAAAAACTTTGCTTTCCTGGTAAGTTAGCAGGTATAATTGGAAACAAAAATAAACTACTTATTTTTTGCCTGAATAACTAGTTATTTTTGTTCGACTTGCCCACAAATTCATGTAGTTATTTTTTGACTCTAGGGGTACTCAAAAATATGTACCTATACGAAAATAAAAATAAAATAGAAAACAAAAAATCTTTCCGTCAGTGAGACTCGAACTTGGACACACACTAACCATTCGTTTTTACTGACTAACGTCTTACTCAGTACGCAATCTCGCCCATAGCATCCTAAGCGACAAAAACTATATTTAGTTTAAAATATCATTTTAGACATTTTGTTATAAAAAACTAACAGCTTCAGAATTGGATTGAACCAACAACCTTCTGGTTGTTAATCCGGCGCTCTAGCCAACTCATCGACGTGATTGCAGTATTACTGTGCTATTATACTATTGAGTACTTGTTAATGTAATACAGAGTAGGCAAATAATAATGACGTTTCATTACCAAGAAACTACTTTAATAAGTAGTTGTTATTACCGAAAACCAAAAAGTTTTTGCTGGGTTCATTGCTGCAATCTTTCAAATGTCTCAAAAAGTAACATGTTTTCAACAAGGATAACATGTTTTCACCACGATATTTTATAAGGCAAATATCTTAGACCACTTTGCAACAGGAACTTTTAAAGCAATCCATATTTAGCATTCAAAATTGATTACATTAATTGAGTAGAACTTACTTGGAAAAAAATTTAATGCAATTTTTTTTATACCTAAAAAGATTTTTGATTTGGAATAAATTTATAATTAAAGCATTACCTTCCTTATTGACTGAATGATATTAGCATGCAGTTACGTACTTCAACTACACTGGCAAAAAAAATTCTTGCTTTGATTAAAAATAGGTGGACTAAGGACTGCACATGAAAAAATCCGTACATACTTTAAGAATTATAACCTTTATTATTATTTTATAGCTAGTTGTTCTTAAAATGAAAATTGAACAAAATTTGATTAAACATAATTCAAATTTATCATCGAAACACATGTCAAACATGTAAAACAATTGCTAGGAATGCAGGTGGGTTAGAAAATACAGTTTCTTGAGTCATAAACAATACAAAAAGTTCATGATCACGGAAAAGAATAGTAATAACCAAAGAAAAAGTTGTTTTAAAGACTGTAGGATCGCAGAAAAAATAATACAAAATTTAAAAGAAAATCTCTACCTGACCTGAGACCTGAGGTCCCACAAAATAAAAAAAGTTATTAAAGGAACAGTAGAAAAAATATGAAGGCAAAATAGAAGATACAAATTATTGAGATTATTTATTTTTTCGTTTATTTTTTAATATGAATTCTAACTAAAGGGTGATGAAAAGTATGTACTAGTGGACTGGTTATGGTTAAGAATTCCATATTACAGATAAATATATAAAAAATTAAAATTGTCGAATAAGATTTTGGTGAAAAAATTAAATCGTTCATAACAAATTACATTTTTAACAGAGAAATATATGAAAATGAGTGCCACCAGAAAAGATCCCTTGCTATTATTAGAAAAATTATTAGAAAACGATCTCGTTTTTTGACCTAATCTCTTTTTTCATTGTTACCACAGAAAGTAACTGTATACTCTTAAACTATTAGTATAAGACCATTAAACTCTCCCTAACTTTGTCTATTTTAAAAGTATTGATCGCGTCTTAGTAAACATATATTTAAAGAATACTTAAAGCCAATTAAAAAATAGAGTTTAGAAAGAATTGGACATAATCCAATAAAAAATTATCCGAAAACACAATAAAGTCCTTATGGAGGGTATTCCAGAAAGTATTAAATATTTTTTTAAAGACTAATAAAAAATTAATTTTTCTTTTAAATTTAAAATTCTTATTAAAATGCATTTTACAAAACAAAAATTTCAAATAGATTGATGCATTGCACAATGGAAATTTTTTGGAAATAAATCTGTAACTTCAAAATCTGAAAATTTTACATAAGCGTAGCAGAGAAGTATAAAATCATTTTAAGTTTGGAAGGGGAGACCCACAGACCCTTCAGTAGAGGAGCTGTTTTTAACCGCTTCCCAAATTTTTGTTTCTTAACTGATTTCAAATATTTTCAATATTTATCTTTTATAGTTTTTAAGTTATTAGCATTTGAAATTTCAACTATCCCAATTTTACTAAATTTTCGCCCAGCTTTTTCAATATATAAAACAATATTTTCGTCCTATTTAGTGAAATGTTTACATGATTAGTTAAAGAACAAAATTTTGTATCAAAAAAAAGTCACTGTCATTTTCATTATAAAAGCCACTGAAGTCACTGACATTTTCATTATAAAAGAAAAGACGCAAGATTCAATCAATGCTATTCCTATTTGACTTATTAAATGTAGACGTTAATTGCCCAGAATTATTAAACAAAATACCCTTTCATCTGTCATATAGAATAACACTCCGTCGTAAGAATATCAGCCTATATCATGCAAATTATGTGTTAAATAGTCCATTAATCAGATCACTAAAATATTTTATTTCTCTAAATAATAATCATATTTTAGATTTTATTGCATCAAAAAATTATTTTAAAAACTTTGTTCTTCAGAATATGTACAAATTATAATAACAAAAAAAAAAAAAAAAAAAAATAAAAATAAATTTTTATAATTTCTTGTTTATAAAAAACCTTAGTCTGTAAATAATACTATTTCTAGACTTAAATAAATATGTCGATATTTCTTCCGAGTTCAAAAATAAAAATTTTATATTCCCAAATATAAAATTTGAAGAATTACGAATTTTTCGGTTCTTTCTGCCAAAAAGCATCTACAATCTTTTTTTCTCTAAACTAAAATGTTCTTTAAGAACATATAATCATTTTGCTTTTCTATAAAAAGTATCTTCATGCTGATAACTTTAGAATTAAAAACGAGCCAAAAAACCAAATAGGACTAAGTACAGACCCAAGCGAATTAAAATTTTGAACTAAGCCTATATGTTCTAAAATGCCAAGCAGAATACAGCTTTAGAAACTGCAAATTGTTCTAAAGAGTCTAACGATTAAAAAAACAAAGAATCATTTATGGGATTTTCTCTATTTTATTTCAGTGAATTGTGGAATTTTCTTTAAAAAAGTCATAATTGTTTTTTACAACTTACGATTTCAAATGACAAAGTCAATAATCACTGAAAATTTTATTAGGACGTATAAACTAATCATATTAAATATTTATAGATACAAATTTTTTACCAAAATTTAAATTTAAATTTAAAAATCAGAGAGAAAAAGAAGTGTAGACACGGAAAAAAACACAAAAAATTATAACTTTTGAAATTTTCTATTTCAATATCGTTTATTTTTGCACTTGGAAGAAATATCGACTTCAATTTTTTCGATACATAATTTTGTTATTTAAATAGAAAATGTAAGCATGGTTTTCATCGGTCCTATTGAGGTCTTTAAAAAGCTTTAAAAAATGTATAACATGGGTTAATAAACATAAATGTGTCAAGCGGTTAAACATTTTATATGTTAGAAATACCCCATTTTGAACCACAACATCCCTGCTCCTGAAGAGTCTGTGGGGCCCACTTCCAAATTTACAATTATATACTCTTCTGCTACGCCTGTGTAAAATTTTATGTAAATCCATACAGCCGATTAGAAATTACAGATTTCGATTCTACCCCATTCACGGTGGTAAATTCCGCTAAAAATTCTGAAAACAAAAGTCTGATAACATGATTCATAACACTTCTCGCTGTTTAGACATCTAGTTTGGAAACAATAATGAAGCAAACTGGAATATTTTTTAATACTAATTTTTTTAATAAATACTGTTTAAATTTTTATATACAAATATGCTATGCATTTTTGCCAGATATACGTTTGTAAAAATTTTCTAATTTTTTCAGAATATTGGTTTATTATCAATTTTTTTTTTTTTTTTGTAAAATAATCATCACAAAATTATCTTTTTGGTACGTTTATGGTTATTTTTATTATCACAAAACTTTTAATCCTGAACTTAAATGGACCAGAAATTTTTATCAATAGCTTTCAGAGGTTAAGTTTAAAAAGAATGAGTTAGTATCAATAAAATTCCTATTACCTGCTACCCTTCTTACCACAACATTTCAAGTTAAATTTAACATAGGCTTGTCACTGGAAGATGTTCTCTTTTTTGATAGCTAGTCACCGAGCAGGAACTCATGTTTACGATGTCATGTAAAATTGAGTTTTTAGATGTTCTTCTTATATCAATTCAAGGAAATTACTTTTGATTTTATATAAACCAAATATTTTTTATTAAAAAAAAACATGCACAACAATACTTTTCATTTGGTTAAAACATTTATTATTAAGTAACAAATATATGTAAATTCTCAATATTTTATATCAGAGAAATAAATCTGAATCACTTTTTAATAACATTTTTGGATAATATTTATATAACTCCTTAATTACTAGAAATCGTACACTTGTTGGAACTTTGGAAGTAACGAATAATTAATTCCTGAAAAAGAATTGGTGTATGATCGACCGAAAAAGTTGCTTTAAATGTTTTAGGAATATTAATTTTAGAGTGGATTCTAGGAAATTTGAAGTAATTTTTAATATAAAAATCATAAACTAACACCTTAATACGTGTAATTAACATTTCATTAAATTGTAGTCGTCCTAACTATGTTGGATAACTAATTCATCTATTTTATGTAATTTTTGAAGCCAAATTATATAATTCCTTAATTTATCTCAATAATTTAAAATAAAAACCTGTATGTATGTTAGGGGGGGGGGGGGGGGTGTCAATTATTTTTTACAAAATGCATATAGCCAAAACGTAATCTTCAAAGAATTCTAAGAAAACCTTCCCAAGAAAGAAATCAAAACCTAGCTCCCGCAGAGTGACATAAAAGTTCACAAAAATACACCAAATTTTCATCTGGAGGTTCAAAATGCCATGGTGAAAAATTTAAAATATTTTTTTTATAACAAGTTAAAAATTGCAATTTTTTGAGACCCATTGCGGAAAAATTTCTCAACTTTTTCTTTGCCTAAACATGGTATTTATGATTTTTCCATCAGTGGTAGGGAACTGATTTTAAATTGAGAAACAATTTATTATTTTTTATTTTTCCGCATATATAAGAATTTCAAAAAGGGGGACAATTTACAATGCATTTTTTTAAATACCTCAAACTGACATCTTTATATCTTTCGGCGGAAGCTAGGTTTTAATTTTAGACCCCTAATTTTTAGAATAATTTTCTTAGAATTTTCGTTTTTGATATATACGCTTTTTCACATTTTTCTCACCCGAACAATTTAACCATTATTTGATTTGACAATTTATTTGACATATAATATATATGTCTCTCGGCTTATCCAAAAATAGTACGGAATAAACAACCAAACAGGTGTTCGCCGCATTAGAGAGGATAACAGTGGACAACACAAAACCGTCAATTTGCCACTAAATTACCTATGTTATTAAAATTTTTAGGATTTATTTTGATAAATGTGTTAAATATTAATATATTTTCGAAAATTTCTCAACAATACAATTTATTTCGATCGGATACGTTATTTTAATCGCCTATATCTCTTCTTCTGCTTAACCGATTTGTGCGAAACATATATCATGAGAAAGATATGGTTGTATTATTATGTTGATATTTATCAAATATGAATTTATCATAAATCTTCTTCTTCCTCATTTATTTGGGTATCCCCATTTAAAGAAATTAGTATTTAAATAAATCATTATATTTTTTAACCATATGTCAAATTTAAATTATTTTTATACAGAAATATAGGAGTTGTTGAATTTTGGCCAGAATTTACCATCGCGCTCTGTACACGGTTTCATTTTATAAGCTAAATTGTAGGCACTAAATTTTTCGTGCACAGTCCTTACTTTAGGTATAACAGCATAATTCATTTTATTTTACATTTTCTCAAAATAGAAAAATATTATATATATATTACCTTATACCTATATATATATATATATATATATATATATATATATATATATATATATATATATATATATATATATATATATATAATAGAAAAAATTTTAAACTTTCTAATTTCTGAATTTGTTCCCTTTATCGGGAATAGTTTTTTTTAATAAAACAGAAACTGTTGAGGGTTTGGTACTATACATATTGAGAATGAAAACGAAGGCTGCTTCTTATACATATGTTTTTTAAGGAATTTTTGAGTTATATGATCACGAAATTAAATTATTTATATTTCGACCTTTCAAGTGTAAGAAAAACCACGTGTCAGATGTCATTTTTTAGGTATTTGTATTACCTATAAATATAGAACTTAATGAAAATTTTAACGTATATATATTGAATGATAGTTTTATTTTTACAAGGAAAATTTATCCTATTTAATTGAAAATATTTTTGGATTTCAAATATAATTTTTAAAAATTTTTAAATAAAATCATTATTGATTTGATATTGATGAAAAAATCTCGAAATACATTACATTAAAGATAATGCTTACATGTTTAATATGAGACGTCAATAAATCTTCTCTCTTAAATATTTTGGTTTTAAATGGAATGATACCTTAATATTATATATTATTTTGTATATTTCAATCAAAATAAATCTTAACTTGTCAATTATTGCTAAATTATAAACGTTAATGTATATATATATATATATATATATATATATATATATATATATATATATATTTATTTATTTATTTATTTATTAGTTTCAGTCTATTTATACAATATTATCCTTACAGACATCAATGATAGTTTAATATACATAATTAAATTAATTATTTAAACAAACTGTTTAACAAATTTTTAAATTCAAGATTTGATATACTTAAGCCTAATTCATTAGAATATTTATTGAATAATCTCATAGCCTTTATTAAAGGTTCATTCAAAGCACATGTTATTCTATGAATATCTATATAAAAGATATAATTATTTTGCCTTAGAGGCCTAGGAGGTACATATAGTGTTATGGTATGAAGCAAATCAGGACAATCAATTAATCCACGAATTATAGCATATAGGAAATATACAGAAGAAATTTTACGTCTTGTTTCTAAAGTTTTCATAGAAATCAAGGCACATTTATCATGGTATGTAGGAATCGAAATTTGAGGGTTTACAAATGAAAAGTTTAAAAATGAAAGAGCAAACTTTATAAATTTTACTTGAATTTTTTCAATTCTATTTGTGTGTAATTGAGTACAAGGACTCTAAATAAATGAAGCATATTCTAATCTAGATCTCACAAAGGATGTATATAGAACTTTTTTGTGTAATGATCAAAATTATTAGAATTACGGCATAAAAAACTTAACATTGAATAAGCTTTAGGTATAATATAATTTAAGTGATTATTAAATGATAATTTATTATCAAATAATACCCCTAAATCTAAAATTTCATCCACGGATGAAAATAAATGTTGATGTATTCTACATCGATATATAACAGTGTTACAACATCTATGATAAGTCATAGAAAAACATTTGTTTAAATTAAAAGATAAACCATTACGGACTGACCAAGAACTCACCCTATTTAAATCCTCCTGAAGATTAAAAACGTCATTGGCATTAGAAATTGTTTTAAAAATTTTTAAATCATCAGCATACAATAAATAATGAGACTTTCTGAAACATAGGTCAATGTCATTAGTAAATATATTAAATAACAGTGGACCCAGAACACTACCTTGGGGAATACCAGAAGTAGGAATAAATGATGTTGAACAAACACCATTAAGAGAAACCACGGATTGTCTATCGGACAAGTAATAACGAAACCAAGATAACATTCGGGAATGAACGCCCAATTTATATAATTTTAATAATAAAAGTTCATGTGGTACTCGGTCAAATGCCTTAGCAAAGTCCGTGTAAATCGCATCAATCTGCAATCGATCTTCAAAACTATCAACACAATACTTGGTAAAAACAGCCAAATTAGTACAGGTTGATCTTCCAGTCATAAATTCATGTTGAGATAAAGAAATATGCCTCTTTACATTAAAGAAAAGCTTATGATAAACAATATGTTCAAGAATTTTTGAAATATTGGTTAATTTGAAAATTGGTCTATAATTAATGACATTATTTTTATCACCAGATTTATAAATAGGCAAAATTGTAGTAAATTTCCACTTTTTAATAAAATAGCCATTGCTTAAAGACTTATTAAAAATAATTTTCAATGGTAGACATAATGAAGAAGAACATTTCTTTATTAAAAAAGCTGGTAAACCATCATTATCACCCTTAAATGAATTAGAAAGCCTAACAATACCTTCTGCAACATCTTCTTCAGATAGTTGCAAATTACCGAAATCCATAATGGTGTTTATTTCATTTAAATTAAAATTATCATACTGCAAATTTTCATCATTAAAATTGGATTTAAAATTGAATGCGAACAAGTTCAGTGAATCAATTAGATTATTATATTATTATAGTTCATACATAAAGGGATGTAAGAACAATTTCTTTTAGAATTTATAAAAGTCCAAAATCGTTTTGGATTGTACTTTAAGTCGTTATTAAGATTCATAATATACTGATTGTATAGAAATTTATTGAGAAAATTAAATTCTTTTTCGAATCGAAGAAACTTTTGTTTATAAACATTATTATTTGCGGAATTATATTTTTTGTAATATTTATTTCTAATTTTTTGAGTCCTTTGGTATACCATGGAAGCTTATGTTCCCTAGGATTTGCTAAAGGAATATTATTATATATATATATATATTTTTTTTTATTTATAATTTTTAAATAATATCATTACTGATATATCTCCTTGAACTATATCATGAGATATGGAAAATTTTGATATTGATGAAAAAATCTCGAAATATAAACGTTAAAAAATAATAATTGTTTAAAATAATAATAAAAAGTAAAATATCTTATTCAAACGTATAAATTTAATTAACTTAATTTGAAATAATATCCGGAAATTTGCAGTGGAAGATGAAAAAACACGAGTTAAAATACAAAAGCCATAAAAGGAATCAACAACAAAAGGCTCTACCACAACAACGGAAGATGTGAAATCATGTTTATATTAAAATTATACACAACAATATTCGTCATAAGCAAAAGTCAAAAGACCGATGATGACGAAAACACCAACAAATAAAGCAAAACAAGCGAAGCGGAAAATTAAAGCAAAAGGATATGTTAAAGCTAAGACCTCATATGTTACAATATATACCTTATATAAACAGACATATGTATAAACGTACATATATTTATATAAACAGATTTATAAAGAAACACGATAAAGAAATAGAAGAAAAAGAAAATATTTTATACACATTACATGTATGTGTCCAAAATAAAATCCAAACTAAAGGCCAATATCAGTTGCAAAAGAAATTACAATAACAACTATATGAATAGTTGCATCAGCATCAGCTGCATTTGTGGTTTTGATGAGAAAGTAAGCTTGATGCGTTACATAATGTATAAAAAGGATTTGCTTAACTCTGTGTGGATAAAGTAGTATTTCTGTAAAACAGGGACAATATTTTGGTTACATTATATAGTTAATTAATATTTTTTCAAAACAAATGGGTTCTTTGTAATATAGAAATGATAATGCTTTCACAAATTTGAGGAACAAAAAAAAAAAAAAAAAGAAAAAACGTAAATCTTTAAAAAAAATAATTTTTTTGACAATAGTATTAAATCAGAATATCTAATTATTTACAGACTTTAGTCCAGTTCAGTATATATGCATGTGTTTGTTACATTTGAAGTTGAGTGTATGTGTGCTAAAGTGCTCTTATATGGTTGTCTGTTAACTCAGCATTATTCATTTCACTTCACAATAATTTCATTATAAACGCATCTGGGTCACTTGTGCAATGTTTAAACTTTATGTGTGTAAATATGTATCCAGACCTTAACACAAATACATACTACTTCTTGTATTCTTATGCGATGCGTTTATATTTACTGATTGAAAACTTACAAATAACCCCAAAACCTTTTCTTCTATATGTATAAACTTGTAATCCCACCTTAACTTTTTTTCTTTTTGTTATAAATTCATATTAATGTATCAATACTTTATACAAAAATATGGGTGTTGTTTCCCATATATAAATACCATTGTCATGGCGGTTCTTATCATCAGCAGCGTTGTCCTTTGTTGTAGTGGTCAACCAACAATATCTAGTTAGCCAGTAGCGGTTTAAATGTAATCCTTTAATATAAATTTACAAACGATAAGTATACAGTTATGACTAAAACTGTAAAAAATTGACAAACGACATCGATGTTATAATTTCCACCTATAGCTTTTAAAGTCTAATTACAAATTAGCATTTGCAATAACAATTTTAAATATTTCAAATTGTGCTCACGATCGATGGCATTTTATACAAAAATCCCAAAGAATTTGAAAATATGAAAATGCAAAAAATTATTTAACCCTCGATATCTCGGTATATAAGCATTCAAATGGAAATAGCATTCGTTAGTACTTATATTTCTACCAAAAATCAATATTTTATATATAAATAAAAAAAAAAATGCCAAATTGATTTCTTAAAAAGCAAAATTTTATATGAGAAATTTTAACCGTAATATCTTCACAGATAAGCGTCTTAATGAAATAGAAATAAAACCCTCGATTATTTGTGTCTAAGATTTCTTACCAAAAATTTTATATGTAAATCACAAAAAAGAATTTAACCCTATATATTTTTGTTAATAAGCTTTTAATAGAGAAAGGACCTCGATTCGTGATTACTTTTATTTCTTACCAAAGATCTAAAAGTTATACAAAATCTGAAAAAAACTTAACCCTCAATATTTTCATAGATAAGCGTTCAAATGAACATATTGCTTTGATTCAAGATTAGTTATATTTCTTACCAAAAATCGAAATTTTATATGAAAATCCTAAAAATTCTTTTACCCCCTATATCTTCCTAAATATGCATTTAAATAGTAATCACTAAGTCTTCTTATCGAAAATTGGAATTATATACATGTTAAGACGAACTGTATGCAAAAAATCTTTATCAATTATAAAAACTTGATATAAGTTGTTATACTCACCATAAAAAATGACGAGGTTTGTCATTCCGTATATAGCATGTCGAAATAATTCTATAAGGTACCGTAAAATGTATATACTATAGTACCTAGTGAAAATCCAAGACGATCTCACGATGTCCGCCTGTCTGTCTGTCTCTCTTCCTTGATGTATAACTCATACGTGGTAGAGCAAACAGGGTTTCATGCTACACTCTAAGACTCGCCTTTCGGTCTAAGAGATCGTTTCATTTTGGCAGATATATAAATGTTTAATATTTCCTGGACTTGTCGGGGGTCTATACTGGTAGAAAAGGACCTTCAAAACCTGACCAGAGACCTATCATAATCTGGTACCACGGGATCCAGTAACCCTGGCACAGCAACACCTGCTTGTCGGTGTTGTTTTACTGGACTGGCTGTTGGAGAGGCCCTTTAGAGAGTTCACGTGGTTGCTGTGGTTTAAACCTAAATCACGGGAAGGGGATTATTTTCTATATGTGGTAATGCATGGCAACAAATCGCCGCCAATAATGCGGCAGGAGATTATATAATTCCAACTCTCAAGCAAAGAGGTGTAACTTATCCAGGCAATGAGTCGCTTTAATTGCTACCTGTGTGTTCCTAACAGGCATATGGCGGCATTAGTAGGAGCATTGTACTCACCCGGTGCTAAGACCAAACACTAGAAATACTAGAAAAACAGGGTGTGGTCATAACTCCTGTTTATAATTTTCGACCGACATACAAAAGAGCATGTACATCAAATAATTCAAAGACCAATGTTTACTCCGCCCACCGCCTATATAAAGTAAAACATTACCGAAATCTTATGCAAATTGTGCAAGGACCAATGTAAACTCAAAAACAAAACTGAGCCACATTACCGCCCACCTTCTACATAAGGTGAAATTTTAAAAAGTTGCAAATGATGGGTACATAGATTCAACTAAGCTGAATATAATATTCTCATTTGTTTATTTCATAAATAGTAATTCCATAACAAAACGGACGAAAAACAGCCGTTTTGGATTTGAGTGTCTGATTTAAATAAAATTTACTGCAGATGTTGCCTATTGAAAATCGAAAAAAAAACTACAAAATTCATAAAGATTTATTGTTTAATTGCTAATAACTTCTAAATCATACGAGGTAAAATTTTAGCTTCAGTTTCATGGTAAATATAAAAGCATTGCCTTTCTTATAATATGTATATAAAAAGGTCAAAGATAGACATATAAAAATCAAAAAATTATTTCTCAAAAAGTGATATCTTTGAAATCTTAAAAAATATGTAAGTCAAGATTGCGTTGTTACATAAACTAAAAAAGGTGTGTGTGGATATTGCAAAAGACACGTCCTCCGCAAAACTTTCACTCAATATATATCTTCTTATAGAAAGCTAGATTTTCCGAATTCAGATCGTCGATTTTAATCATCTCCACAAATATTGTTCTTCTAAGATTTACATGATACTTCAATAAAAATTCAATGTAAAAGTAACGTTAAAATCCATGACAAACATCAAAGATTCGAAAAATTGTAGACGACATCTAAACACTTCGAATTAATTAAAGTTTGTGTTGTTATAAAAACAGAATCCCAACTTTAAATATATGTTGACCGTTTTAGTGGACTTCCTATAACAAAATCGAAAAAGTAGTAACAGAAAATATGCAGGTGTCTTCATCAAAAAACTTTAGTTGTTTTAAATATATTGTTAGTCACTGTTCATCTTAAGTTTATAATAATATTTATATACGTGAAGTGTATTATTTTATGTACACTGCATCAATTCACTTATACTATATATATGAACATATATGATAATAAAGGTACACACACATCTACATACGAGTAATCGTACAACGAACGAAACAGATACATTAAGCACATCCAAATGCAGGGTTAAAAAATTTAAGGCCTCCTTAGTACAGATCTTCTTTAAGATGCGGTCGCCCATGTTTCATTCTTTCCTTCTAAAATATCCGATACAACTTTCTCTTATAAGGAGAGTAAGAATATATTTCGTTTTAGGCAAAAATAAAACTATATATAAAAAATACAGCATCCTTAATTACATTCACTTAGAAGGGAAAAAAGATTACAATATATATATATATATATATATATATATATATATATATATATATATATATATACATATATATATAGCTTTAAAGAAAAACAAAACCATGTAGAAGCCGTTACTAAAACAATATCAAAATTCAAAGCAGAAATTTCGAAAAGATAATAAGAATTCATTTAATTTTGTTTAATGCCATGTTTGAGAAGGTTGTGTTTTTCTAAGTTAATTTTATTTGTTATTTATAGTTTTTATTATAGGTATTTTATTAAAAACTGAATTACTTATATTATGTCTGCGTACCTTTGACAAAATAAATTAACAAAACCTTAAATTTTTTTCAGGAGAGTTAAACAATTAAAAAAAAAAAATATATATATCAGCAATTTCTATGAAAATGTAAATTTTTGGATATATTGTCTTATGTGGACTTAAAATATTTTGTCAAAACTTCAGATATGTTTTTTAATACTGATGTTTTTCTTTAAAGTTTTAAAATAAAAAATTGTTATTTTATATAAAAAGAAAAATATTTTCTTAAATAGTGTAGAAGTCCCGCTGACAGCTTTTCTTTAGAACGCCTTCTGGTATTTTTTATTCAAGAGGTCTTTTAGAAGGGCCGCATTGGATCACAAATATGTAAGGCCTTTCTCTTAAAGATAACGCGTGTAGAAAATACATGAACCTGGAATGCAGGGAGGAGCTCTTCTGGCTATAAAAAAGGCCTTCTAGAAGGGCTCTTTACCCCTACTTTTTACCACTATACATACATATTTCCTTATAATATTCATGTTTCCATTCATGTAAGTATGTACATTTGTGACTAACCATCTTTGCATTATATTACGGTACTCGGATGAATTGTCGACCGTGACCATTTCTAAAAGATCAGCCTTTAGATGAAACACTATTAAACTTTGTAGATGTATGAGTGTTATATGTGTGTTGGGGTAGGTTATGGTAGTTACTGGTTCAGGTGTTATAATGTGATAGTAGTTGTATTAAATTCATGTCCGCTCACGTACACAAATGCACTTTTACGGTGATATTGATGAATTTAATTATAGAATAAATACCAGGAATTATTTAAAATTAATTTTATTAAATAAAAAAATTTGAGAAAAAGGTCATAAGTATAATTAAGTTTGGAATATTTTATTTTTTTTTGGAAAAAGAAGCAACAAATAATAATCTATTAAACACTTTATAAAATAATTTTGTTTTAAAAACTGGAATTAATATTAAAACTGTAATAACTTCCTACATTCCGATTTTATGGTTTGTTTTTCAATGTTATGATTATAGTTTTACATATAATTCAACATCCTTAGTATATAATAATAATAATAATAATAATAGTAATAATAATAATAATATTTACATATTATTACGTGTAATCATTGGTTTCAACCTCCATATGTGGTTGAAATGCATGATATCTTATATTGCTTAAATCACACCGAGTATAACAAAACCTTGTCAATTTATATTTATTTATATATGAAGTAAATAGAATTAGATTTAAGTTAGAAAACAAATTTAAAGAACACATATATAGTTAAAAAGAACTAAGTATTAAAGTTTTCCACTAAGTTTGCGAAAAGGATAAGTATTATACTTATTTGTAATATTTTATTGTTATGGGAATAATAATATTAATATGGTTTGAAAACAGAATGTGGTTTAAGAACAAAGAAAAAGACTGCAAATATTTAATGGATGTGGAAGTAATGATATGTTTCATATTAACAAAACTTTGTTCCTGGTAAAAATTTTTAAAAACATATAAATTTTGCAGTCAATCATATTAAAATTCTCATTGACTGTAAACATTAAATGACAAAATTGTATCAAAATCATTGTTATCATGAACACAGAGTTATTAAAATTCAATAAAATTAGCAATGAGAACATAATGTTTTTGAAGTGTTGATGCTGTAGCAACGTTTTTTCTCGGCGTGTAAATGAAGAATATGTAGACCAATGATTTTCTTTGTTTTCTTCAACTACAAGTTTAAAGAAGTTAGACTGCTATATTTGACTCTGCCGATTCTTATATACCCTACACCAGTGTTGAAATGTTATATTAAAAATTAATATAAAGTTAATGAAATAAACATTCAAATGACAACATTAATTAAAAAATGAGGAGAACATTAATTAAAACAATGTTAAGTGAGAAAGATATAGTTGGTCAAGGGGGGTCTTATATGGGACCAGGGGTCAATTGTTGGCCGATACTTGTATTAAGAGCGTTATATATTTCTATGAAACATATATGTGCTTTATGTTATGTTATTTATGTATTTTAGAGTGACTCCCGTAATTGTACTTTATATTGGACCTATGATTAATTGAGATAAAATTCAACACTATGATTTTTACTTATATCAAACTTATTTCTGTCAAATATTAACTTGAAACTAATATTTGTATGGCATTCATGCACTTTATGGAAGTGGGATTTATATGGGAGCTACGATCAATTATATATCGATGTTCATGAAATTTGTTATATATATTTTTAACTACGTTATTCCTATAAATGCTAAATTTCCTTTAAATTTTGCTATATTTAAGGCATTTATTTATGAATTAATGGGTCGATTATAACCAATTTCAATAGACTTCATCCCTGGACTATAGAAGATATATATGCCAAATTTCATTCAATTATTTTAAAAATTGCGACCTGCAGTTTGATTAAAAGGTTTACATGAACAAACAGGTGGTCGAACATCATTAAATGGACTTAGAAAATTATTCTAAGCCGATTGGTATATATTAATGTGGATCGTAGACCAGTATTTTTGGATGTTTCAAACATCAGCAGAAACGCATAGCACTCCAACCACCTACGGTAGTGTATGGTATAAAAATAGAGACAACATTAATAAAAAACGGTATTTTCAAAGTTTATGGACCGACTAAATTGATATAAAATTTGGAAATTCGACAAAAATATTTGTGACAGATCTGTGCAAGAACGAAATGCATAGCTAGCTTATATAGGGGCTTAAAAGTGTCGAAAACAAAAACTTGTTCTTGATTTTTTTACGATATCGTTTCTCTTATTTACCGATTTTGCTCATTTTAAATAGGCTTCATCTAAGGGAAATTTCCGTAAATAGAAGTATAAAATATGTATATCTTGTATTATTTACTTTTTAGGGTCTTATATGAAGGAGATAAGAAATAAAATATAAGAAAAAAATTTTAACTTGAAAATTGTGTGCTCTAAACTTACTACTAAAACACAAACTGTGTTTTTCTTTTTTCTTTTTGTAAAATTATTTGAACAAAATGAAGAAAAAATCGTCCTAATAATTAAATTTTACGTCATTATACCCTAATATATTTACCTACCCCTCTTGCTTTTGTTTGTTGTGATGAAAACATAATGCTTTAGTATACCCTCCTTACTTTCTCCTTCCGAAAACCTTACTAACAGTGTCATAAATTTAAGGATTAACAATAAAACATTGATATAATGAAAACAATAGTATGCCACAAATCCTGACGCCTTTAACAAAGCCAGAAGAAAAATTAAGCATTAGATATGAACGGTGCAAAAAAAGAACTATAAGGAAAGGAAAATAGAGGAAACAACGTTGATAGAAAAAAAATGCTGTAGAAATCACAGAATATACAAAGAATAAACACCATTACTCGTTTGTTCATCTGCGGTATGGAGAAAAGATCATAACTTTGTGATACATTTCTCATTGCTTCTTATAATGACAACAATATTGAGTATTTTTTATGCTTGGATATTAATATTAGGGTATCCATAACACTTTATAGAATAGGAACAACATTTTTATAGGTTACTAAAAAGTAGGTTAAACGTGGGGTACTAAACTTCCTTCAATGTATTGAAATAAAAATAGTTTTTGGCCTCTTTTTTAATTACCTGGCCACTTCTTCGGAAAATGGCGACTTCTTAAGACCATGTCCAAAATGACGTGTAACTAAGTTGTTTGAAATACCTCGACCCATTATATGTTAATTCTAACGACGAAATTAATTATTTTGAGATTTTTTTTTAAATATAGTGGTGTAGAAAAGACCCCAAAGAATTTATGAACGAACTTATACTATTGATAACTAAAGATCACGATAAAGTTTTTGAACAACGATTTAAAATATCAAATACCGTATGTTCTTGGACTGGATTGGGAAAATAAAGAAATAGATTCGATGAATAATTATATCCTAACTTTTTTTACATTATCTTATAGTAGTACCTCGGTGGACCGTCTTTTTCTTAATTATCACTAATAAAAAACAAATTGTCCAACAGACTCAAGGTCGACACTTGTGAATCTTTGCATTCAGTCGTAAATTTGTTAGAAGGGGAATTGTAAGACTGGAGTCCGAGTTAAGACTTCTATGAGGTATGGATTTTTAATTAATAAAAAGAGAATTTTATGTTAACTATTTTTATGAATTAATCTTTATTTTTGCAATAATAAAAATTATTATCAATTATTTTACCATTAATAAAATTTAATTTAGTAGTTTTTTTCTTTAAATTACAATATTTTTTTTATCAAATAAAAAAAATTGAGGGGTTTTTGGGATGTTGGCATCTTTTTTTAAAACATCCTCTTTTTTTGGCTACTTTTTTTCGAAATCCCCCTTTTTTGGACACTTTTTAAAAATACTAAATGGTAGCGTTGGTTCGTTGGTATTTGGTACATAATATTTTCCACCTGAAAATTTAATTTAACTCATTTAGAGAATCAAAAAGTTTACCGATTATAACTAATAAAATAGTGAAGCTAATAAAATCTGTAAAGTAAATAAATACCTTTTAAGCGAAATATGTTTTTACCAAATAAATGGGGGTTAATCCAAAAAATTGTTAAATTTTTATTGGATGAGTACATAAATTCATTGAACGAAGTGAAGTAATGTTGGCAGCATAGTTGGATATGTAGAGTTATCACGCAATTCCTTACCATATACTGCGTATAAATTTGAATGGGAACATCCCAGGCGGAACCGCTTCATCAACAATTATTGCTGTCAGCAACGCTTTCAAACCTTGCTTCATTGTGTCCATATGGATATCTTACACTTTTTGGTCATTTGCCAGGATCTAAGATAATTTTTGTTTATATTTACAGATTATTCTTTTTTAAGGCCTTATTTATAATTTGCATAAAAATTTATTCAGATTTATTCACCTTTAAAAAAATATAGTGTATAAAAATTTCTCTTTAAATTTTTTAATATGTCAAAACTGCGAGTTTGTGTTTTACGAAAAACTAAAAAAAAAATGCGATGAAAGTTAGTATTTTTTTATAAAAATACATTAAATATGCAGAAAAAAGCTTGTGTTAATATTTAGCTTTAAAAAAATTTTAGTTTAGAATTTTTTTTTCGCGATAGAAACATTTTTGTGTTATTCTATTATAACCTAAAAGAAATATTTATATACGATTTTTCTTTAAAATGATTACTGACTACACTATTCGACATAATCTTTTGCACAAGATCATATACGTATGAAACTCTGAACCAAATATAATAACACTACGTACTCAATTTTTCGTTTTCTAAATTTTTCTCCTTTTTAAAGTACTTAAAATTTTTAAGGATATACAAACTTCAAAAAATTTATTTCACTATTTCTACACCATATTTTTTAGCAATATGGATATCAAATACAAAAGAATAATCTATAGAAGATAAACTTTTTTTCTTTTCATTCGTCAGAGCTAAAAATTTTGAAAAAATGTCCCATAAGAACTTTATAATTTAATATCGTTGTAAAAACTTAACAAATGTTTGTGAAAAAAAAATATATGTAAAAAAATGACAATGACTCTAAAACATAGTTAAATTTTATTTCTATAACTTCATTACTTTATTATTACAAATAAGAATTAAAAATTTCAACATAAACAATTTTATTAAATAATTTCTTCTTAATAAAATATATATATGGCTAAGATTAGTTTTCATACTTAAAAAACTAGTATGTATGAGAATCTGTAGATCCTATATAATAAATCTGTCAGCTCAGTTTTTCATTCTCTAATCTTATTCTATATAGAAAAGGATTTTACAATTTCAATAGAATTAACAATTTCAAGTTCTACATCAGAGCATTATATCTTACAGTATCATAGGTCGGTAGGGGACAATGTGTTTTTGTAAATGTTTCTAACGCACTCAATCAATTTAAAGATCGACTGGTTGATCGGCTGGCTCTTTTCCAGTTTATGTAAACGTTGGTCACATGTCATTACTTTTGGTATTTGAATAAGGTCTATTGAAACTATTTTTGGTCGGTTCATTATTTCTACGATAAATGTTTTCCATAAACCGTTATTTTATTAAAATTTTAAATTGAAGCACAAATATGAATGCAAAATTTTACGCAGAATTTTACGAAGTTTAAACGCATATAACATTTGTAATTGTCTTTAAATAATTTTCTTATGCTGAATACAGATTAACTTTAATAATTAGTTTTCGAGATAAAAGTTGTCTGATAAAAATACAAAAATCTAAAATTAACTGTAAATATAAATATTAGTTTAATTACTTAGTATATACAATTCAATTTTAGAAATGCGCATTTCCCTTAAAAATCAAAAATTCCTTTGAATGGAGACAAGATCAGGAAATAAGAAAAATTAGTATGCACTTTTACTATATAGAATCTATACTTTCTAATATCGACTAATTTTATGAAATTAAATTCTTTATCAATAAATAAAATATTTATAAACAGTAATGATTTTGTATATTAATACTCCATAATTCTTAATAATTGTTAACTGAAAGAGATAAAGAAACAAAATTTATATATGTTATGGAGTAAACGTCTGTCTTCAAAATATATTTTTTCTACATGAATTTGTTAAAATTTGTAAAGTTTTATATCCTTTACAAATTGCTAAAGAATATTTTTTCAAAATTTTCGTCTTGATGAATGAAAGAAAAAACCTATTTAAGCTTCTACGGATTTTTCTCTTTCAATTGATACCCATAGTGTAAGAGAATTTGGTGTAGAGATAATTAAATTAAATTTTTGAAAAATTTATATCCTTAAAATTTTGAAGCCTTTAAAAGCTAAAAAGATCAGAAAGTGAAAAACTGAGTACGGTAATACTGCATTTAAATCATAGCTTCATATGTATGTGGTTTTGTTTAAATCCAAGAGAAAATTCCCAAATTTGTAACACAATATTACCATATCTGAAGCGAAGATGAATAAAATATAAAAATATTAAATCCACGCAATAAATACTTGTAGCGGAAGACTAAACTTTTCGAACGATAGATGGCCACCCAGATAGTTAATGTTGTTGAGCATTGCAGTATGTCTGAAATTATTTTTGTATTTTTGCCATTACACAAAATGCTGAGAAGGAATAATATATATCATGTGGGGCCACATAAATACCAGTTAGTATGGAGACTTTTGACCATTAATAATAATAATAAAGGTCAATGTGTTAGGCAATTACAAAGTACAGTTCTAGGAAACTATTGACACTGTGATGTATTTTGGTATCTTACTAAATTCTGAACGGTCTTTTAGAGACAGGCTGTCCATAACTAAGCTATCAGAATTAAAGTAAGATGTAGTAATTGTAAGTTATATGGAAAGTTTTCTTTAAAATATTAGCATTGTAAAACTTTACCTTTAGTTGACAGATGACTTTTAGAGCCAATATCTCTCCTTTTGAATGTTAGATGTCTAGAAATGTGATACTTTAACCTGTACCCATGTTCTGTAACTTGTGAAAAGTTTTCGAAATGAAAACAATTCTAAAATTCTAGTACTCATCCAGTTTTTAACAGAACGATTCGTATAATATTTAAAGTGAACTCATTTAATCTCAACAAAAAACAGGCGGCACCCTGTTTTAAAGAAAAATTTCTCGAAATAAAATGTTCTTATAAAGTTACAGCTCATGTTTACTGGAGGCAATTTGGGATCTGGAAATGATGTTTCAAATAGTGAAGAGTTTAAGCAACTGTTTTGGGTTTCGCATCTTTAAAAAGCTTTCACATGAAGCCCAGCCAATATATCATAAATTAACTGGACCATTTCTTGAAAGAATTTGACAACTATATGTATATCGGAATTATATTATACTAATGAACGCGAATAGTAATCCCGGTTTTCTTAAAAAACACTGTTGATATTATTAGATTAATTAGCATGTACAGACAAAGAAACTTCGGTGTCACTGTACTGTTCTTTCATTTCATAGAAAGTCTCTTCAGCAAAAAATGATGGATATTTCCAACAAGTTGAAAGTTAAATTCCTGTTAGTTATATACAATCGGTTAACGTAATGTAATAGTATCTTTTAACACCAATATATCTCATCCTTATTAAATACAACAGAATCAGCATTTCCATTACGAACTTTTTAAAAGTGTTTATTAATAAAATGAAAATTTATTTATGGCAATTTTTATTATTGAAAAAAGGATTTATTCATAAAAATAATTAACATAAAATTCTCTTTTTTCAATTAAACTTTTGTACTTTTTTGCAAGGTCTTCACTCGGACTTCAGTCTTACATACCCCAATCTAACAAATTTAGGACTGAAAGCATGGATTCACAAGTGTCGACCTTAAGTCTATTTGACAATTTATTTTTCGTTAGTGATAATTTAAAAAAAACGGACATTCCGCTGAGGCACTGCTATGAGTCAAATTAAAAATATATATATTATGATATAAGCATTCATTAGATCTATTCTTTATGTTTTAAATAGTTGTTCACAAACTTCATCTCAAAACAATTGATTTTTGCGTTGGAATGATGGGTCGAGATATTTTAAATAGTTTAGTTTCTCGTCATTTAGTGCAAAAGGCGCCAAAAAAGTAGCCACATGGATGAAAACGGGGCAATTGGGGACTAAAGTCGCTAAACGGTAACGTTGAATAAGATCAATTTGAAGTGATCCTAATGATAAGGATATAAATTTTTGACAATTAGTGTCGATTTTCAATGTAAAAAAATGACATTTACGAATTGTGATCGAGTTGAGTTTATGGGAGATTGATGTAAAGTAGTAAAAACCTTGTTATGTATTTATACTTCTCATTTTTATGTTTATTTCGCTTCAGATTTCTATAACCCTATTTATATTTTTAATGGGATTGTATGTGGTTTACAATGTAAATATATGTAATATTTTTAGAGAAACCCATGCTGGATAAATTTCTGCGATTCATTGAATAACATCCTCAAGGCCTACATAAAGCAGCAAAAGATAATAAGGAAACCAACAAACAAAATAAAAAAAAAAAACAAAAACATCAACGATTACAAGAAATGACACTGAATGGTATAGAAAAGAACTACAAACATATAGCAGATGTGTACGGGCATACACCATCTATTGTATGAACAATAAGGAAACATACATAATTAATAAGCATATACAAGCAAGTGACTTGTAAATAAATCTAGAGCACAAAAGACAAAAAAAAGTATTAAGATGCGTTGCTATAAGCTGATATCTTTGATATCTTGTAATAAGAAAAACAAACAAAATAATATGTATTAAATACACATTTCTTTTACTTTTGCAATAGCTTGCTGCTCTCTTTGTTGTTATTTTTGTACATTATTCTACACTTTTTCCTTAAAAGCAAAACAAAAAGTTACAGAACTTATCCTTGACATAACAGCTATAAGAAAAAAAATACTATCACACTAACATTACCAACTTGATAAAAAAAAAACCTATAGAGTTGGAATAGTTTTACTAGAAATGATGTTTATGACAATGATAATGTTTCTTATATTTACATGTATTTATACACATATTTATGTGTATATGTTTATTTTAGTTATATAAATTTTTAGTTGAAAAGATTGTTATTTTTCTTTTGAGGTTCCAACGCAAACATTTAGAGTGTTACAAATAGGATAGTTTATAGTACTTTATTGAGTTTGGAATGGTAAGAAAAAACTGCTCTATAAATCGGCAATACACAGTGGTCCTCAAACGCTTTGGTTTGGAAATAATTCTGTAATTTGAAAGCGATGGAGATATCTGAACAAAATTTTCAAGGTCAGTACTATTTTCCGTTTGACTTGAAATGACACAGACCAGGGGTAGATGATAAACTTACAAAGCTGGTAACCTCCTGTATGTATTTTTTTTTTTAATTCTCCATAAATTCATTTATGACTTGAGAGTAAAAAAAATTTACATGTAGGTAGTCCTTGTAAATTTCTTTTAGTTTAAGCGATATTTTGGTCGAAGCAAATTTTACCTTTATTTGGCCTGTTTTTTAAGTTTTTTAAATTTAGAGGCCTTAATTCAGGCAATAAAATTTGTTGAAAATTTCCTTTAGATTTCTTTCAATATTTTAAATAATATTTGAAACTTTTAAAAAAATCACATTTTTGTGGTTATTTTCCCAAAAGGTGGTAATATTATTTATTATTATTTTTTTTTTCTTTTTTTATTCTGGACTACAGAATTTCCGCAATTTTAATGCAAATGCGTGTAGAGCAAAACCGTAGACACTTTAAGCAACGGTTTCCTCCCAAGTCCTATCCAAACTTGGTCAATATTGAACAATTTTTAAATTTTTTTTTTTTTTTTGTAAAATTCTCAAATGTCAAGCCTAGATCAACGAAAAAATATATTGGCTATATACCTCCATATGTTAGTTAAACACCCAAAAAGTATATATATATATATATATATATATATATATATATATATATTACCAGCGAAAGAATATTAGGATATTTTGGATAATAAACCAAAAACCGCGAAATTTTTTTGAGCTTCAAATTCAGAGTAATTCAATTTTTTATCGGAGAGATATATTTACATGATTCTTACAGCAATATTATTTAAAATTTTTAAGTAAATATAGCGGATACTTTAAAAAAAAAATGTTTGGGGCCTAACCTAAGGCCCCCAAGTTTAAAAAAAACTTTAAAAGACTAGATCAAAAATTAAAGTATAATTTGCTTCGACCTAAAAATCTCTTAAACTAAGAGAGATAACCAACATATTTAAACATGTTTTTGTAGAAATTTACAAAAACTACCAAAACGTTTTTTTTTTTACATTAAAGTCATAAATGAATTTTTGGTGAATTTTTTAAAAATATTGCATATCCAAATTCCCAATTATGGAGGTTTACGCTCTATCCCGTGATCTGCTATGGAGCTGTGCTTCTCCGTATCAACTGGAAAGTACCTCAGTTTTAACCTTGTGAAATTTTATTTAGATATCGAAAACTGTTCAAACGTTACAGAATTATTTCCTAAAAAAATTATTTTGGAACCTTTTTATATATTCAAATAGATGTGTAATATAATTTGATGGTGTGGAAAACAGATTAAAAGATCATTTTGAAGGTTTGTTTGTTTTGAAAAATTTTTCTCAAGTGCTGATGTTTCTGAGGAAGATATCCAAATCAATTTCATTTTTAAATCGATTGATATAAAATTGAATATTTTGTTTGGCACATACTTCAGTTGCAAAAATTTTTGTCCCAAAACACATTGATTTTTAAGGTCTCTACTTGATGTAAAAATCATGAAATTGGGGTATTTTGGTATATTAATGTAAAATGCGATGTACAATTTATATTATATGTATATATATATATATATATATATATATATAAATAAATATATATATATATATATATATATAAGTATATATATATATATATATATATATATATATATATATATTATATAAGAAGAAGAAAATCTGGATTTAAAAATTACACAAAATAGTGGATGCTGTAAAATACACACTAGGTATGACATAACTCATGCAAATGATCTGTGCACTTAAAGTGTTCGAAAATTATCGCAATTTGTTTCCTGCCTATTTGTTAACTGCTTATTTTTATACGTTTTGTTTTATTTTTAATTAGTTTATCAGTTATTATCTAACTGTTTTCATCATTTACTTAAATTTTGATATTTGGGTGGGCTCATAAGTATAAACCAATTAACAATAATTTTAATATGAATAAATTTGCCATTTATATAATATTTCACTTTACCAAAATATTTCCTATTTTACCCAAAATAGTTGATTTAAAAATAAATTAATCTTATTATTTTTATGCAAAAAGTTAGACAATAATCCGTTCTATAAAACAGTTTCGTTATAATGTTTAAAAGATTATAGGTTAATATTTTATTCAAGATAGATTAAAGTGTGCTTCACTTTGTCCGTAGCTCCCCTAAAAGTAAAAAAAAATGCAGAAAAAAACAAAGTGTAGACTAATTTGTTTATGCTGATTTTTAAAACATAACAATTTAAGTTACACTGGGCAGCACTCTTTCAATCACTTTCAACTACATACATATCTCGAGAACGATTTGTTTGACGTGATTTAGTAAAATACCGAAAAGCTCAAATTGAAATTGCCCGTAAAAAAGGTCAAAAAAACCCAAAATATAAGGACAGAAAAAAGTTTAAGTTTTTCTACAATTTAAAAGCTTATGTTTTCTTGTTCTCATTAGTTTTTTATATTTTTTTAAAAATGATAGTAAGAAACCCCAAATCGCGATTTGAAGTGATTTTTCGATATTTTTAAACTATAATTGCTTTTTGCTTAAGCACTTTTACGTTTTTCGGCGGTTTTTTGTTTTTATGAGAACTTGCCAAAAATTATGTTTATAAGTAGTTTCTATGGTTAATGAAGCAAATAAAAAATTATAATAATCGATTTCGTAATTACATCAAATTGGTTATTAGTATTTTAATATATTAGTTGTTCTTAATTTCAATAAAAAAAAATTTTCTTTAATATAAAAAATATAGATATCTATATGAGTAAATATAAGAAATTATTCTCTTCGTTGTTGAAATAATAACATTTTAGCCTTCTTAGAGAAATTTTCAAGAATCAGAAAAGGTTAGAAAAAAATGTTTGAAGCTAAAATTAATTGGCTAGACAACACTGATCGCAATTTATCCATAGATTTTAATAAAATGTGGATCGTTTTAATTGCAGCATATGCAACTTTATGAGAGAAGAGATTAGATTTATATTCTTAAAAATTTTTAAAAAACAAACATTTTTCCAATTTGTAAGAAAGTTTATTTCTTATGCAACGTTTTTTTCACGCTTAAATTTATATTGATCTCGACTATGTGATTCCTACTAATTTAGCTGCACTTATTACTACTTTCGCAGTTTAAATATTCAATATACTCAAAGAGCATTAACTAAAAAGATCCACAAAATAATCATAATTTTATTTCATGAAAGTCCACTTAAACTTATTTTCGCTTTCAGTGACTTTCATTTCTAATAATTTTACCATAAGCACACTTTTAATATTAAGTAACTTGAAGAATGCTATAAAAATAAATCCTTTGCTATAAAAACTTAAAAAAAAACACATATTCGAGCTTGACTGAAAGTCAGTCAGTTATATAAAAACTAGTGATAATAATACTCCACAACTTTCTTTACAATAAAGAAAATCAACAAATAATATTAAAAAAAAAATAACGTATATTAAAAAATAACGCATAAATTTCTGTTAACCTCTTCAATCAGTAAAATTCTTTAGAAATATTATTTCCTTCTCTTTTCCAAATTCCTAACGAAATTATCAACACAATTGATGAGAACAATAGTAGCGACATACTATGATGATGCCGTTCATGGGAGATGATATTGCACTAAAGTTTTTTTATATTTTTTAAATCTTCTTATACGTAGATGAGCATGAAAAAAAAAGGAAATTTACGCAATAAAAAAGATTTATTTTTATCGCTTCACATACTTTATAATGCTTAAATTGAGAAGCAATTTAGTCTATAAAAATTGCAAAAAAAAAAAAAAAAATAGGCTGTCTAAACTGACTGTTGGCATAAAAAGAAATAGAAAGGCAATTTAAAATACACAAATTGATAGTGTTCGGCTAAAGTGCAAACACTTCATGGTCTTGGTCATTAAATCAGTTATAATAGAAATTAAATTGAAACCACAAAAATAATATTAGTTTTCTAGTTTTAGTCTAACTTAAAATTTGACTGCTAAATTGCTCTTTATAAATAACCAACTATTCCAGCAAAATTTGCGTTAGCAGTTTAATATTTTCGCTGTATGGCGGGTACCATTTCCCCTAGTCCTACTGTTCTATTTATATCCTATATTACGGAGGTTGATGATAACTTTATTCTTGTAAAATTTTAAGACTTGTGCAGTAAAAGTTCTCAAGATATACGATATTTAATATTTTCATTGTATGGGGGTACAATTTCCCCTGGCCCTACCATCCTATTTATATCCTAAATTATGAAGGTTGATGAGAAAGTTTTTCCTACAAATTTTTAAGACTTTTGGTGTAAAAGTTTTTAAGGTATATCATTTATCCTGGTCCTATCCGTCATATTTTCATCTCAATTATTAAGGATAATAAGGGAGTTATTTCCTCAAAATTTTAAAATTTTGAAGAAATTGTTTACAAGTTATGCTATAATTAATATTTTCTTTGTATGGGAAATACCACTCCCCCTGTTCCCTGCTTACTCTCCCTGCTATATACCATTGGTTTTCCGATTTGGTTCATACTTAGTATATACACACTTTATACCACCAATAAAATATATCTATTTTAAATGACAGAAAATTTGCGGTTACGATTCTAATTCTATAAAAAATCTAAATATTTAACATAGCCATATTTTTAATAATCCATAAACAGCTGAAGTCCGATTTCATTAATTTTGACGGCAATGGAAAGGAAATGTACTCCCTAAATATCACAATAATGGAAAAATTAATTTTCATTTTTTCAATGCAATTTTGAAAACGTCTTCCCCCCCTACATAAAAATTGGTAAATTGACAGAATAATTTGGTTTAGGTTTTAAGGTGACGAAAAGTTCTAGTATTTTTAATATTTTTTTTTTTTTTTTTGTATAAAAAAACATAAACAAATTTTTTCACAAAAAAAACTTTTGTTTCAAAAAAATTAGTTTTTATGCCTTAAAATTTAAAATTTTTGTACAAAGGTTGTTTAAAAGTGGAGGAAATGTGTGCGGAAATAAATATATACTTATACGAGTAATTAGAAAAACTGGCACATTTTAATACCGTATTTTTTTTAATTTTTTGATGAAAAAATTCCACAAAAGATGCACTTAAAAATATGCAAATACATTAATGTATCTAATGTAATTTCTAACAAATCTTTAAACGTTTATTAAATCAATAAGGTTAGTCACGATAGGTTTGCTATCAGTAGTTATATTATAAATAGCAAAATGAATTAAAAAAATTACTAACTTTGCTCAACCCACACACTTCTTTATAGATTATGTGATTATCTGTTTATTTGTGGTTTTGGAAAATATTAAAAATTTAAATAAGTAATGTATTTTGTTGTTCGTAATATAACCATATAACCACATAACCTGATAACCAGCCTACCATAAACGACAAAATCGGACATCAATGTTTATGGTTATGTTAAATGTTTATGGTTGCACACACTTTGGGAAAAACATATAAAATCTTTAATATTAAAAAAATAATATTTTGTATGGGAAAAAATTAAGGTATTTTTTACAAACAATTTTTAAAAATAGTAAACATGAAATGAAAAAATTAAAAGTCGAAAGGGGTGAACGATAAAAAATGCATCTGAAAAATGCAGTTGCATTAAAAATTCATATTTTAAACAGTATTATTTTTCTAATTATACGATTTAAAGAGGATATAATTTATTCCCCTTTGCTATTTATTTCAGTGAACTGGATTGCAGCTTAAAAAGTTGTGTATGTTGAAACCTTGATACCTCCTATATTTTTGACCATTTTCAATAAACTAAAATTGTCAATAACATCGCGAGTTTTTTGAAATTTAGAAAAATAGCAAGTAAAAGTGCTATATTCGTCTGTGTCGAATCTTCTATACCTGTGTTGGGATGTTATATGAAAAATTAATATATTTTAAAGCTAATGATACAACAAAAATAACAAACAAAGACAATGTTAGTAAAGAAAAGGGTATTTTGAAAACTTATGGCCCGATTCGACTTATCTAAAAAACCTAAATTCCAAAAAAAAAAATCAAATATGATAAATCTATGTAAAAATAAATTAGCTTAAATTGAAGATGAAAAAAAGAAAAAAAAAACGAAAAAGCCATCCACGCTTTAATATATATATTTGTTGACTTTCCGCACCTATAAAGTTTTGTTCAAGTTTTTCGTAGCTGCAAAAAGTTCGAAAATGCATTTGGCCGATATCTCGGATACTAATGAATCGACTGAGCTTATTTCTACAGCAATGAAATAAAAAGAAACTTTCAGAAACGTTTGGGCTTCAGAAAAAAACTCGTTTCAAAAAGCATTCTTTTTTAGATATTTCCGCTATTTTTGAAAAGGTATTTGCGAATTTTAATAGAAAAGTTCTCGAAAAAATTACTAATCTTTTCATATATGTATCGTAGAACATTTATACCATTTTTAAGTCGAAAAATCCCTTAAAAACAGGTTTTTTGGACTAATCTCCGCCATTAATGTGCCGATTTTGCTGAATTTCTATAGCAAAATTTTCGAAAGAATTTTCGATCGTCTGATATACGGACGACGTACATCGTTGAGAAACCTATATATATATATCTTTTACACCTGTGGTGAAGGGTATAAAAATGGAAATATCGACCTTATTATCTTGCGTAAATGTCTGCTTAATTTCTAATCTAAAAGTTCTTTTCTTTTTACACTTAGTTTTAGAGTATGTTGCAGACTTTGTTGCTGATTCTTAGCAAATACATTCTTAGTAAATATCTTGTAAACATTTTCAATATTATTCATAAAAATAAGAAGATAAAAGGAAATTTAACAAAATGGTAACTCATTGTAAATAACTGATTTTAAAATTATAGCGTGTCATATATAAAAGCAGTAGAATAAAGATTTTAGTTTATTACTACAAAAACTACTACTGCATGTTCTTGTTTTGAATGTTGAAAATAAAGGATTTTGTTTAGGGATTTCATTTTATTTTACACCCTTTCGTTTGAACAAAAATTATCAGAATAATTTATATATACATACATCTATATATATAAAAGAAAGTGATGTTAGTTACTATTGTTATAACTCAAGAACGACTAGACCGATTTTGATGATTCTCACCAATTCGGACCGGTCACCGGCCAGAAAAGGATAATACGAAAAAAAATTCGCGAAAAATCCGCGATAAAAAAAAAAACTCTTTTTTGTCATAATTTCTTTGCCTTAATAATCATTAAAAATATTTTTTTTAATACAAATTATAACAATTACTGTTTCTGTTTCTATCGAAACGCTTACTTTTTTGTGCAATTTGTTTTCTGGTGGTGGTGTAGAATTCTATTTCCAAACGGTAAGTTCCAAGTAAAGCTCATCATTTAGTGAGGTTGTGATATTTAAAACCATTTGTTGTATTTTTGGCATTCGTTATTAAGTGTTATTCACAATGCCGCGACCCGGGAGATCTAATATTTCGCGTCGAACACGTAATGCAAGTACTTATCGTAATATCGTCAATCAATTGAATATATATGAACGAGAAATCGCACGAGAACAACCCCGTATTAGTTTGGCCCGACTTCGTACATCACAAACGCAGGAAGAAAGGCAGGCGAGAAATGAAACGGCTCGGTTAGCAATGAGAAATCGTCGAGCAAATGTAGCAATTCAACAACTTTAAAATTTTTAATCAACGCATAAGAAGAATTGCTTCAAGTTCTGATTTGAATCAAGCAGCGTTCCATTACAACTGCAATTTCGACTACAGCTCTCATCATTCCGTTCAAAAAAAAGACATTGTCTATCCGCTAACCTTAAGATGAAGTAATAAATAAATATAAATTCAAATTTGCCTTAAATACATGCGTATATTTTTTGATTGAGCCCACATCTACATCATATTTAAATTCTTCTGTAAAAAACACTTTATAATAGGTATTCCTTAGATTTTTATTTAAAGGTCGTAAATTTCGTTAAAATATCAATTTAAATCGTTCAGTAATACAACACTAATGTTTGCTTAGGGCCAGCAACGCGGCTCGGGTCAGCTTCTACATCATATTTAAATTCTTCTGTAAAAAACACTTTATAATAGGTATTCCTTAGATTTTTATTTAAAGGTCGTAAATTTCGTTAAAATATCAATTTAAATCATTCAGTAATACAACACTAATGTTTGCTTAGGGCTAGCAACGCGGCTCGGGTCAGCTAGTATATATATCTATATATATATATATATATATATATATATATATATATATATATATATATATATATATATATATATATAGATATAGATATATATTTTGATATATATATATATATATATATCAAAAAGCGATTTCGAAAAACAAGTATGTACATAAGGGCATTTCTTCAAACTCATTTACTTTTGGGGTTCAAAAAATGTTTAAAATTTTATTTACCACCAATATTAGATGGTTTTAATGAAACACAAATCTTTTCGCGTGAATGGCGTTAGTGTTATAGAAGTTCCAGTTATAAGAAACCGCCAAAATTATATTTTCAATAACATTTAAAAAAATAACATCTAAAATACAAATTAAAAGTGATACAATATTGTTGATGATGCCGAAGATAATCGCGATCGTAGTATTTTTTAACATTTGCTGGAACAAATTTTAATCTACTGGGTATGTATAGATTTTCTCGTTTTTTAATTTTGTAAAATTTTCTTATATATATCTAAGATTTGACAATCAGAAAATTTTCTAAAATGATATTAATGGACAAGTAATGACCGTTTATGTTATGATAGTTAAAATTCAAAAATTTAAAAAAAAATTTAAAAATTCCATTTTAAGTCCGATAACAAAAACAAGTGCACATATGTAAACTACACAAAGTTATAAAAAATACAAATTAATAGAGAATCGATTTTTTTAATAACAGTGAACATAATCGGGACCATAATTCTTATTTAACCTATCTTTTGAAGATTGAGTAAAAAATAAAGTGTACATAGATTTGAATATTTTTTTATGTATATTTTTATATCTAAACACAAAATATATAAATAATGTTAATAAATAAAAAGTTGCAAATATTAATTATATAACTATAAAATAAATTTTTCAATGATAAAATTACACACCCAAAAATGCTAAAAAGTGCACTAAATTAAAGTATATAATAATATCTGAGTGTCACTTGATTTTGATATAAGTAACAATAACACCTACAGATTGGTGTACATTTTCATCGATTTCAATTATCGCCTTGGTTGTGAGTCGACGATTTATGAAATATTAAAGATACAGCGATCTCAGGTCACGAATACCTTTTATTCAATTTTTTTCTTAAAACTAATTTTTCGCTTAACTAAACCTTCACGTAAAATTAAAGAAAATGCTAATATAAAGTACTCAAAATTTTAAGTCGATTTTAAAGATGGATATCATTTTTTAAAATTTATATTTTATTGCGCCACAACTATTTTAAAATGTGATATGGAAAATTACGCTCTGAGTGTGCCTCGCGAAAAAGGCACCTCCTAGAGCCATACACGTTTTGTTTCCCCAAGTTTGAGCATCCCATACAGTACTGAAATTTTCCAATTAAAAAACTGCATAAAATTAAAATTTTTAAAATTTTGGTTTTATCACTTGTCCAGAATATAATTTAACACAAATAGGCCTATTTCTACAAGTGTTTGTAGATTGCATTAGAGTGATTGGACACATAAGCTTCAAAAGAAAGAAAAAAAATATTGTTATTTTCACTTTTTTTTTTTTTTTTTTGATTTTTTAACTTCGAGTGCTCGCCGATACCACATGGAACTATTTCAGATCATCATTAACATAATTGCTTCAAAATATAATTTAAAAAATCTACACCCAAAAAAGAAAAAAAAAATTAAGGTTTAAGGTCGGTTTCTTAAAAAGAAAAAAAAAAAAAAAATACTGAGAATACGATTTTATTTTAATATATCTTACTTTTAGTTTTAGAATTATTCATACACACATATGTACGTACATAAACTTTTTAGTTTGCATATTTTTTAACGGGTTTTTTTCCAAAATAATAAACTCCGGCATTCGCTAAATCTGGAAATTTCCAAATTTGGCTCTTCAACTAATTCTCGTGCTCACGCCTGATATATTTGCATGCATTATGTTATTCTGATCTAATATTTATGTTGGATTTATGTGCTTTATGAAAACTATGGTCAAACATTGATTAGTACTTCATAAATATTATTTGTGTCAAATATTAACTTGATATTAACATTAGCATGGAATTTGTGCTCGTCGAAGTGATTTTCGAAAGAGCAGTTTATATGGTAGCTATGATAAATTATGGACCGATCCTTATAAAATCTTGTGCCAAATACTTATGGTGGCTAGGTTATTATTTAGTTTGAAAATTGTTATATACTAAGAAATGTTTCGTAACTCTGAAACCAATTGAATAATCAGAATGAAAATTAACAAGTATAGGATAATCATATTAGTTAATCAAGTGTTTTTCTTTGTCGTTATGAACTTTCGGAATAATTTAATTACGTGTGCGGCACAGAAATAAATTTATGTCAATGTTTTCCCTGATTTTCTTGTAGGTACACCTTACAAGAAAATTAATTTCAAATGTTCTAAAATTTTTTTAATTTTTAGGTCAGTTGTACAATTGAAATTTAGCTACTTTTACACGCAATAGTATATCATTTTGTATATTCATCAAAATTCGGGTGGTGTCTTATATGCAGCGTTACCGTTGGGCAACTTTGGTCGCCAAATGCCCATTTGTAATCACTTGGCCACTTTTTTTAAATGGTACTATATGTCGACTTTTTAGGACTATGTGCTAAATAACAAAAAATTATGTTGTTTGAAATATTTCGACCCATTACATATTAATTCCAACGAAGAAATTAATTATTTTGAAATTGTTTAAAAATTTTATAGAAAACCCAGGAGAATTTATAAAAGAACTGAAACTATTAGAAACTGAGGGTAAGATAAACAACATTATGAACAACAATTTGAAACATCAAGTGCCTTTTTGGAATACTTAATTTATATTTTTGCTTTCAGCCTTAAATTTGCTAGGAGTTCGAGTAATGAATTAATCTATATTTTTGAAATAATAATAAAAATGATTATAAATAAATTATTTTGTTACTAATAAATCTGAATTTAGTGGTTTTTTTAAAAATGCAACATTTTTTTATATTTTAATCAAATAAACAAATCTTAAAGAGTATTTTAGGTATTAAAACATTCGGCTCTTTTTTTAATTCACATTTTTTGGCTCCTTTTGTGTTTTTTAAATCCCTTCTTTTTTACACTTTTTAAAAATTCTCAATGGTAACACTGCTTATATGGTACCTATGACCAATTGTTTTCCGATACTTGAATTAGGAGTATTGTGTATTTATATTATGCTGATACTAATTAGCGTTGCCAGGAGGTGAGAAAAAATCTCTTAAATACCCCAGAAAGTAAGACCAGAAAAAAACTATTATTATTATTATTATTATTATTATTATTATTTTTAATTTAAACATTTAATTAAACATTTTGTAGATATTTTTAAAAATCTTGTAATTAATTTTTAAATTAAATATAGAAAGGCTGCCATCAAAATGATACAATAAAAAAATCGCAAAAAATGCCATATAATTTTGGGTTATATCCTAGCTGTACGAATAATCGTCCAAGGGAAAATCGCCCAAAACAGATAAATGAATAGTCGCTAAAAAAGACAAATTCAATTTGGATAATTGTTCATTGTATTTGGTCCTTTTGAAGATATAATGGAAATTTTTTCATAGTTTTGATAAGACTGTTATATTTATTTTTTATTGTCATTTTAGTTTTTTGTGCGAATTTATAATTATTTAGGTTTTTTAATTATTTGACACAAATGGAGAATAATACTTGACTACACTTAATTTTATTGTTTTTCTTTTCAAAATGTTCATTTTTATAAAAATTTTTCTTTTGTAAAACAGTTCTCTTTTTAAGTGTGAGTTTACAGGGATTTTGCCATCTAGGGTGTGGAAGCTTAGATTATCTCAGATTGTTTAGACAGCAAATCTGTGTAAATTATTTTAGGAAAAATAATATATGTTCAATACTTTTATATGAAAGTATTATTCTTTCTTGGCAAAATTTCTTTCTTAATAGCCGGCATTTGGCTGGGTGCAGAGGTTTTTAATTCTTTGGGTTTCCCAAAAGCGGCTTCTCTAACATAACTTTCATTTCTACGCAATTATTTTAATAAAAAAAAAAATATGTAAGCGAAGCTGCTTTTCGATATGCCACAGAGTTAAAAATTGTTGCTCCCGGCCGAAGGCCGTCTATTAACAAATGTATTATTCGTTAAAAAAAAACTTATATTATGTAGAATCTATAGCTGAATTACTGAAGAAATGACAAAAAGATTTGGGTGACTATTCATAACAATTATGGGTCATTTGGCATTATTAAAAATAACCCAAGCTGTTCGACGATTATTCATTTTGCTGTTTGGTTGATTATTTACAAAATTTTGGGTGATTTTGCAAATTTTTTTGGTTTTTTGTTCAGAAGTACACAAAGACCCAAAAAGTTGTGTCTTTATATATATTAGAGTTTTGGGCGATTTTCCCTTGGGCGATTATTCGTACAGTCTTATATTTCATATGTAAAATGACTATGCTTAATGGATAATTCTTCAAAAATAAAATTAGTAATATAAAATAATAAACTAATTTCTTTGTGGTTGAATTTCAAAATACTAGCCTTTGTAAAGCAATTTTAAAAATCAAAAGAGATTAGGAAAAAGCTAGAAGATAAAGCAAAAATTTTGAGGCTAAACGCAAAATAAAAAGGCTAGATGTAGCCTTAAAAGGGCTGAATTGGCAATACTGGTACTAATGTTTACATGGCATTTGTGAACTTTAGAGTTATTCCCGGAAGTGGGCCTTATATATGGCATGTCATCAGGATAGAACCAGCTCAGTTTTAAATAATAAATCTGTATAATTTTTGAATTGAGTAACATTGATGATTCTTTTCAAATAAATAACATATTCTGCATTGAACTATTTAAGCACAAAAAAAGTATTTCCAATGTTTCGTAACGTTACTTTTCTCTTGTTATAAGTTATAAACCGCCAAATTGTCATAACCGAAAGCATTTTCGAAATTCGTTTTTGATGAAAATATATATTTCAGAAACATTTACAATATATGTTTTTTTATATATAAAAAGGGGACAACTGCTGCAAGACCTAAGAAACTCCTTAAAATTTGTTCATTTTATAAAAAATGTATTTTAAGAAAAACTACTAAATTCAATTTTACTAATAACAAAATAGTTTATTTATAATAATTTTTGTTATTGCAAAAATAAAGATTTATTCATAAAAATAGTTAACTTTTTATTTATTAAAATTATGTACTTTTGTCCGAGATCTTTGCTGGGACTCCAGTCTCACAAGTGTTGAGTTTAATTCTGTTGGACAATTTATTTTTCATTAATGATAATTTAGAAAAAAAGACATCACTGCTAAGAGCCAACGTAAAAAATATAAATTAGTTATATATAAATAGATTCGATATTTTGTGTTTTAAATAGTTGTTCATAAACTTTATCATAAGCTTTAGTTTTTAACATTTTCAGTTTATCTACAAATTCCTCGGGGTCTTTTTTAACGTCACTATATTGTGAAATAATCTCAAAATGATTAATTTCTTCGTTGGAGTTAATATATAATAAGTCGAGATATTTCAAATAACTTAGCTTCATGTCATTTAGCACATAGTCTTAAAAACTCACTATTTAGTTCCTTTTAAAAAAAGCGAACCAAAAAGGTGGGCAGGTGATTGAAAAAAGGGCAATTGGGCCAATTATTTTACTCAAATGTTATCTTAGAAGTGTAAACTCTCACCATTTCCATGTATTTACATCGAAGATTCCAAAATATGCTAATTTTTAGTAGTATTCAGTTTTCCTCCTTCATAGATATTATGGGATAAAAAGTTTAATTTCCAATAACTTTCGAGTAAAACCAATATTTTGGCTGGAAATCTATGATTTAACTATAAGCGACATGTGTGCAACTGCATTATCTTAGTGACACATAGACTACATAGAATCAAAATTATAATTTATTTTTTATCATTTGTAATTTTTGCAGAGTATTTCTATAAAGATCTTTGGCCATACGGGTACTTTATTTTATAAGATCAATAGTTCATTAATGCGATATTGCCGTCTATACAAAAAAAAAAAAAAAAAAAAAAAAAAACAATCGATAAATTTACCGTAATGTAATTTTGGAAGTTTCGGATGTTAGCTGCCAAAAAAAAGACTGATTTTTTCTAACTACTCCTCCTATATGCTTAGCTTCATTGGTAGAACATAATTAATTTTACGAAATTCAAAGTATTTTTGCTTGCACTAAGATGTTAAAGTAATGTTGTTACCTCTTTTGTAATTGTTATTGTAGCTTTTTTTATTTTGAATATATTTCATTACTAAATTATTCCAGCTATTTTGCGATGAAAATATTTTTCAGTGTAATGAACAGATTTTTTTTACCATTTCTGTTGAACTTAAAGCATTTTTCGAACCATTTTGCTTCCGTTCAGTTCTAGACTGGTCATAACCAATTTCAGTAGGCTTCGTCCTTGAATCATGAAAGGGATTGATACCAAATTTCATTTAATTATTTAAAAAAATGTGACCTGTATTTATATTACAAGATTTACATGGACGAACATGGCTAAATCGACTCAGAAAGTAATTCTAAGCCGCTTGGTATACGTTACGGTGGGTCTTAGATCATAGTCATAGTCTCCTTTAAGTAGTCTTGTTTTAAGAATTTAATATTATTTATTTATTTCTTATTGAAATTATCTGAATGTTGTAAACGAATTTAAAAAAGCAGACGAAAGATTTCACAACTCCCAATTAGTTCGTGTGCCCGAACATTAAAATTTGTATTCAGGAGTATACAGAAAAAGAGTATTTCATACCAACTTGGAAATATTTGCTTAAAAGTACCACACAGAGAAAACAGATTTGATGTGCCAATTGAATTTTTTGTCAACCGAATTTAGAAGGTTCCGAGAACTAAATCATAATTCGTTTCGAATAACTGAATTTCAACTAAATTATATGATACCTACGATTTGAAACAAATTAGGCATTTTATCTATTGTGAATTATTGAAAAAGAAATGCCTTAACGTTTTTAATTAATTTTGTTTAACATAAATAAATAAAAGGAAAACAAAATTATTTGGCTGTTTGAATTCTTGATTCTATGGTTATTCTATTATCGTTCTTTGTTGTTAATATCGTATCAAGTGCATACATGATTTCTGTAAATGAATTATTTTTCCTCGAAAAGAATTGTGAAACAAAACAAGAACATTCTTTAGAAAGTCCACAAGAAAAAAATTTATGGAATACAAAATAAAAGTCGTACGTGTCTGTCGGCTAGTTTTTGGTAGATTTAAGTTTTCCTAATGAAATTTCAGCCGTGGTTGATATGACTAGTATTTGCAATACAAATAAACATGATTTTCAGTATGAAAGTATCCCATGTATATTACATTGAATCACAAAAATCCATGTACTATTTAAGTTCAGCTGCAAAGTTAATAGGATAAGTTATGAAATATGAATTGCACATGCATAATTTATAAGTTATATTTGTATTCTTAGTTTTTTTTCTCATATCATTCTTAAAAAAATAATATAATTTTCTTCTCAATATTACAAATACAAAATTTTTTCAGAATTGTCAGAAAATAATAAATAGCATTTTACTTACTAATGGTTGTGAATATCGTATATGACTTTTCTCTGTTTTAGGTTTAATTATTGATCACTGCTCTTAAAGTCATAATTTTTTTTAGAAAAATTTGAATGGTAATAAATAATTAATTGCAGCAACCAATAAATATAGTACGGATATACTTTGTACTACGTACAATTTGTTTTTTTTTTACCGAAATTATAAAATAAAATTAACATATATACAATATAAATGAATTTTGTTTTTGCCAAATTTTGTCAATATACTGAAATTTGTGCGGTGTACTTTTGTGATTAAAAAATAAAGAAACAAATGAGTATCTCCAAAGGGATAATATTTAATAATATTTTACTTATTTTAGAAAAATTTTCAGCCAAAATGAAAGTTCCTGATGCAAAACCTGACCATAAGAAAATTATATATGAAAAAATAGAAATTATGTAGATTGATGCATATTTGTTTCAATAATTATGTACTCAACCATACTCCACGGTACCAGATCAATAAATGCAGATATTTCTTCTTATGATTAAATATGGATTAAATTTTAATATTCTATTATTTGTTATTAAAATTTGAATTATTTTTATGTTTTGTATTTGTTTAAAAATATCAAAATATAAAACTATGCGTTATAAGATCAGCACATCAAATTATTTTATTTTTTGTTATTATAACCGATTATATTGATTGAAGAAATTGAAGATATATGCAGTTAATATTTAAATTAAAAAATAAAGTGTTAGCAGCAATTATCAATATTTATTGGAAATACGTGAATTCAGTTCGGTTGCTCATCCCGAATAAGCTTAGCTCACTTTTGACCAAACACAGTTGATTACAATTACTGTCACACAAATTTTGATAATCGTTATTCTTAATAGGTGAGTGCAAAATTATAAGGTCATATATAGTTCAATGGGTATTTGGTAGTACATCTACATAGTTTAAATATTATTAATAAATGCTGTTCCCAGGTACATCGTTTGGCATAATTTATTTTATATTTGATATTTTATACACAAAAAGGCTGAAATTTTTCAGTTTCCAATGAGTCAAAATTATAAGGTCAGTGCATTTTTTCCACTAAAGTCATATTTTTAGCTATTTATTTATTTTCCATTTTTATTTACTGATTAATAGAAATGATTGGAAAGCGAATTATTTTAATTCCAGAAGTGTTCCTAGAAATTCATACCGCCTAACTTAAAAAATTGCCACGTTTGCCTATTCAAATGAATTATACAATGCGCAATTAATCCTAAATTGATCTAAATAAAATAAATTTAACATTGAATATGGGAAAGCGTTCATACTCTTCCATAACAGACACTCTGGGGTCTTCAAAACCGTTCTAAGTATATTTACTACCAATGGATTTCGCTATTCTTTTGCGGAAAAATTACGAATTTTTGGCGATATTGCGCATAGTTTGGTAAAGAAATAGTTGGTGCAGACTATCCATTTTAGTTAAAGAAAATGCTAGAATAAGTTCAAATTATGATAAACATATCCTAAATTCTTAAGGAATTCACACAAAATTTTATCTTTTTAAAAATATGTGGATTCCTCTATTAAATCTCTTTTTTCTGTCTAAAGAAAAAATTAATTCTTAATGATAATTTTGGCATTTTCTAAAGAATTTTCGAAATTGTTACGTGGTACGGCTTATCAGATAGGACGTCTTCGAGTTCATATCAAATGGAAACCACTGTAAGGTATCGCCTTTTAATAAAATTAATAATCTGGAATACCAGCGATAGTTTCTAACTACTTTCTGCCACATCTGGTTTCAAAAATACTAAAAACATTCGAAAAGAGTAATAACCATTGGTACTACACCTAATGATTTAATGCTTTATGAACCTTGAGTGTCTTTTATGCAACAATCTGAATGTTCGCCAATTGTCAATGTTAATTTAACTTTATTTAGAACATTTTAGGACTAATCGTTTATTATTATACTAGAAAATTACGGTACAATTCAGCGGATAGATACAAGTGGAAATTTTTAAAGCACATTTTCAGCGCTTTTGTCTATAAAAAGATCAAATTTTAAATAAATAATTCCAAACGATGCATGTAAGAGCACCTTTTAGTAATATGTATTTTATTCAAATACGCGTTGAACTTGTTCACACACTTAAAAAATAAAAGTGACCTTATAATTTTGCCGCGCACCGTATAATGATGTTCTTACTACTATTTATAGAGGAAATCTGTTAAACTAATAAACTTTCTATTGCTATTGTATGATGTTTGAGTATATTTGATCAATTATTAATATTTGTAACCATTTTCCAACAAATCTTTTTTCTGTGTGTATCAATTTACAGTACGAAAATTGTTATTATCTAGCAGAAAATTATTCAAAAGTAATTTTTCTTAGCTTCTTCTTTATATTGCAAATTAGATTATTTTAGCATGAAATTTAAATTGAATTTTGAAAAAAAAAACGAATACATGATGCACACAATTGCTATATATCTACCATTTCTGGAATTCCTTTTTTGTATTAATATAATATTGCTGTATAACTATTGAATAATTTCACGCTTAATTCATTTTCGTATCAGCATTTCGGAATTAAATTTTTGTTTTTCTACGTTGTGTTATTTTGTAATTTTTTTCTGTGTTCCTCTTTAATTTTCTAAAACGCAAAAAGAAAAATAAAAATAAATGTATTTTTAGTTTCTCTTCTTTCAATCTTCCATTTCTTGGTCTATACAATTCTATACCATTAAGCGAAACATTTAGCTCTGTTTTTGTATTTTACATTCATTGTTCAACACAAAACGGATTTCCAATGAATTCAAATTAAAAATCGAATATATAATCTCCAGTATGGCCCCTATTATTTTGTGTACCATTATTTGCATAATAATAAGTTGCAAGAATGATGATGAAAATTTTTTCAATTTACTTTTCAGCTAACGAAAATGAAAGACGAGAAAAAAAGTAAGATTTTGTATATTTGTAAGATTAATATAAATATTAAAAGGAATAAAATTCGTGAAGTTTTATAGAAAATGTACCGAAAGAATTTTAGTATTATGTATGAAAGAAAGAACATCTTATAAAGTAAATGCAGTAGGCATGAAGATTTTAAATTATAATTATGTACATACAATTTAGATAAAAGATAATCTCTTTTTGATAGAAAATTATTTCATGGTATTTGATGTTAAACGAAATAATTTTCAAAATGGGATTTTTCTTTTAAAGATTTTTTACAAGCATTCTAGATACCAAAGACTGCATTAAATGGATGGAAAAAATATTCCAGAGAATTTATTTAGCATTAGATTAGCTAGCGTCTGCAATGCAAGACGATGGGGGAGGGGGTTATAATAACCTTTTACACACGCACACACACACATATATATATATATATATATATATATATATATATATTGTAAAAGTAAATTTTTATATCAAAAATTTGCCGGTCAATAGTTTTATAAAAATGCACTCAATTAGAGACAAGGGTCGTTCTGGAGTCTTAGGCGAAAAACTTAAAAAATCTTTAGTATGCACCTCGTTTATTAACCTGAAAAATAAACAAATCTATGATCAATAGTTTTTCTTTCTCACTTAGAATTTATTAGTTTATAAACTCGAGAAATTTTTCAAATAAAGTAAATGAAATTAGTAAGTAGTATTATTTAATAAAAGTGCTCCTTTGTAAAAAATGATATCTTGAAATTTTATTGTGTTCACTTTTTCAACCAACAATATTCAAATTCGTTTTTATGGACAGTTTAAAGTGAAACCTTAAATGCATTATGCTAAATAAGATAAGTTATATTCGATGGAAATATTGTAATATCTATTCAGTTTTAAAAAATAAATTTCCAAAATCTCCATATAATATATCAGTGTTGCAGTCAAGGCAGTCAAATATATCAGTGTTACCATATATTATATTTTTGTTTTTACTATTTTATTTCTCATTTGTTTTATGCAAATAAGTTGCAGGGTAAGGCAAAATAGATGAAAAAATCTTAGCTGGCTAGGAGTATTAAAATCTTAGTTTTGATACTTCTGCTTCTTATAAATTCTGAACCAGAGATATTGAGATATATAGAAACTGACGACGTAAGATTACATAAAGACCGTCAATTACACTATCGGACAAATTTTGTGTCAACAAATATTGCCTTAATGATTCCAACATAAAATGAAAGCAAAATCTCCAAAGGGATTTGCAAAGTCTGTTCGAATTTCGATTTTATGGAGCACTTTATGCATTATATGTTTAAATAAAAAACATTTCGATCAGTAAATTTTAATGCGTTGTAGTTATTATTTATTATTTTATAGAGTAAAATGCTTCTCTTAGATATTATGTAAGATTTTTATTAAATGTCACTCCCTTTTTAGGACCACATTTCATATCAAGATTGTTTTCAATATATGAATACTCACACTATTCAACCAATTTTGCACATATGAGTAACGTATATCCTCCGAAAGGAAATAGATAATACAATATTAATCAAGATGTCACGCTCGCTTTTTGTGAAAAATATTTTTTAGCAGATATATTAAGTAATTTGTGGAGAAAACTATAGGTTAAAATATGAGTTGGATGTCACACCAAGTTTTTAGCCTTCTTCCATTAAGAGTAATTTGGCTACTTTTTTGATACTACTAGGATTATTCACACAAAATTTGACCCCAGGAAAAAAATATAGCATATTTTGAATCTGTATGTACCACTTTCATTATACCGTAATATTTTTTTACCACTTTCATAAAAATTATGATTAATTTTTAAATTTGCTTACTAAGAAGCGAAATAACCGTTTTCTAAAGTGGGCCTGGTATCCAGTTAGTACTTCTTCAAGGATATACACATGTGCCAAGTTTAATTTTAATCGATTCAGAAGTTCAAATATAAGGTCAATTTTTATAAAGTAACCAATGTTCTGACAAAAGTTAGCATAAAAACGGTGCGACATTCAATAAAAATCTGGTATAGTAACATTAGTAGTCTATAAAAAATACCATTTTTCATACATGAATCAAACCATATATATGTGAAAGTAGAAACTTTTTATGATAGGACTCAATTTTTCATTTCGGGTTCAAATACCCTTTTAACAGGACTTTGAAATTTCAAACTTAATAATTTTTTTATAAATTATTTTAAAATCTGTTAGCTTCTCAACAATGCAAATATATTACACATTGAGCACTTGAAATACTAATGTGCATTACATTTGATTATTTGTTTGTGCATCAACTCGGTTAGCAAATAGATATGGTGGTCAGGAATGCATTTTTGGTCCTTCGTACAGGCGCCCTAATCCGATTTTTAGTTATAATCTATCTATTTTCCGCGTACACTGAGGAATTAATGAAACAGAAATGTTACGTAAATCGATTTTGTTATTCTTGGCTGAGTGAGATAAATTTTCATCCTGAATATTGTAAGATGGTAAATCTTGGTAAAGCACTAAATGCACTAGCGCATTATCTGATGTATTCCAATTGGATAGCGATTTCAAAAGTATAACTTTACTCGGACAAGCAAAACATTTTTTGCAGGCTATTTTCTTGTTATAACTAGAATATCCTTTGGGATTTTATTTTTTTGTCAGTTTAAATGATTTATTGATTCTATAATATACTTAATTTAGCATCACAAATTACATTGACATTTTGAGTAGAGAGGAAAAATTCACTCCAAAAATGATGAAATTGTGTATCTATTTACATTAGTTCTTGAAATATTTTAACATGTTAAATGAAAAAAAAAAACGAAAATTAGATATGTATTTAAAAATAAATTACAAAATAAAGTACAAACAAGTGAGAATGTTATATTCGGCTTGGTCGAATCCACCATCCATCTGTAACTTATTGTGCCACCCTATTTAAAATTTTACATAATGTGGGAGATGGGGTTAAAGTGGGCGGATCATGTCCATTTTCGTTTTCCTAATTAAAATCGTACCTCAAAATATTTTTACAAAATTTAGTTGTAGTTAGTTATCATACATTTTTAAGAGCGACAACGAACATCCTAAGTTTCTAGTGTTTGGCCCATAAATTTTTTGTTTATGAAACGATTATGAACCGATTCCATACCAAACAAATCTTATATAGGACAAATATTTGAACCAAATTTGGTTCCCCTATGTGGTCCGCCAATACAGAATGCCAAACCCAATATATTCTCCATCTTTTTGATGGTGGGTATAAAAATAGATTGTGTTTAATATCTTTCCAGATTTTTAATAACACAAAATAGAAGCATATAAAAATTAGCACCAATATTTGTAAAATAATCTGTTTCTTTTATTGTTTCAATGTGTAGTTTTAGAAAAGTCTTGTTAAATATCTTTCAAAACCAAATTGGTTATTTCCCACTATGAGATAGTTGCAAATGGTAATGAAAAAATTGAACAAATTCAGAGAATGTAATGCTTACAATAAATGTATAAAAATGCTCATAACTTTATTTATTGTAAAAAATTCATAGAAAATGAATTTAGAGAAACATTTTTACAGGTAACCAACATCATCTTAACATTCACCCACATCACTAATAATTTGTAATAGTTATTGCATGAATGTTAACTACTTCTTGTGTAACTGTCTATGTCCGTTAATTGGCTTCGAAAAAGACTATACGACACTAAAAATGAGCTGGTAGCAACCATGATAGAACAGTGTCATATAATGGTTGGAATTTATAGTTGATTGTATACTATATTATGTTTGGATGAAGCACCATGATTAATATGTTTGCGCTGCAACCATATAATGACTGATATGTGGGCTTGATTTTATGTCTATAACTGTAGTATGGTTAAGACACAATAAAAAGATGGTTGAGCTTAACCACAGTAGGTGAGAACAATGACAACTACAATTTTTTTGTAAATATGTTTCCAAAAATCATTATATGTTGCAAATGGATTGTAAACGATGCTATTAGATGCAAATAATGTCAGCGACGTTATAGGTTCTGTATAATTTATATTACAAATATACATTTAAACAACTTACATACTGTATTATTTTGTAACTATACCTAATTTTTATTCACATTTATCTGTGTGTTTATTCAAACATTTTTGTTATGGATTTCCCAAGTCAATTTTTTAGGATTGTTTGAACACTCCGAAGATAAAGTATTGTATTTCGTTCCTTTCATATTATGCATTAAAAATATTTTCCCAAGCACTTGTGTAACTGTTTATAGGTATCTTGTTTAATTTTAATTAATTCAAAATTTAATTATGTATTCAGTACATTTTATAAAATATTTTTTTACACGTCGACAGATAATAAGCTCTATGCAATAAGTTTACTAAACTGAACAAAAATCGGCAAATTTATTTATTGTAAAGTAATAATTATCTATATCGTTGCCCATAAAGAACAAATTTTTGTTGTTAAATGTATAAACAAAACAAACCCGGTCCGGAAAGTTCCACACAAATTTATATGACAAATGCGCAATGCGGCTCGGTAAAAATAAATTTTATTTAAATTCTCTCCGAGTTTTTGAATTTTGTAAACAAAATTGAAAAAAATTTGAAGTAGAAAAAAAATGAAAAGAAAACAAAAAAAATTGTTATTTTCCGTTGCCGTCTAAGTTTTGTGTAATTTAACAATGTAATTTATGTAAAGGAATCCGGACTTGTTGTGTTTATATATTAAATCAAAATAATCAATACAATAATGTTTTTATGTAATGAAAATATTTTTTTTTTGTACATTGAATATTAGCAACTCAAATATATTGCTTAGCATGTTGTTAGCATGTTGTGCCAACAATATAATTATAATATTAAGAACAAAGATATAATCGCTACAACCAAATTGTTTTTAAAGTAAAATATATTTACCAATAATGATGAATGCGATAACAATATATTTTTGTGGAGAAAATAATACTGTTTTCATTAAATCAGAATTGAACCTTGGATAGTAAAAAAAAATCCATATATGAGTCAAATAAAACTAGAATTTTCGAATTAAATACAAATAAATGGTAAATGTTTACGCTTAATACTCAGATAAGATAGTTGTAATAAAATCCTTTTTTAATACAAAGATGGTAGGCATGCTTAATTTATTAGGTAACTAAAAGGTGGTTCTATTCTGATGAAACAAAGAAATTACAAATAACAAGATAAAAGTACGATTATCAAATATTGAAAACTACTTTTTTTGCTTAGGTGGTTTACTTATGTTGGTTTAAACCAACATAAAACGGAAATTTCAAACTTTATGAAAAAGCAAAATATTGATGCGATGTTAGTCTCGGAGACTCATCTTACCAATAGATACAATTTTTATATTTCAGGTATTCATTCCATTCTACTAATCATCCGGACGAAAAAGCACACGGTCGTACTGGTGTACTAATTAGAAATCGAATACGACATTATGACCTAGATGAGTTCTCAAAAGATTACTTGTAGGCAATATCTATTCATCTTGAATACTTCTCAACCGGTTTAACCCTAACCTCGGTATGTTTCCCACCATGATTTTCAATGACTAAGGAAAAATTTTAAGAACTCTTTAATACACTAGGAGATCGTTTATTAGCATGTGGCGATTATAATGCCAAACACACGTACTGGGGTTCAAGATTGATGAAGCTTTATAAAGTACTAGTCGATCGCAAAAATCGCATTGATTTCATGTCCCCTGGACATCCAACGTACTTGCCGGCTGATTCTAGAAAAATTCCTGAATACTTATGAATTAATTCCTGACCATTCTCTTAAAATAGTAACATACTGTGGAAGGACTAACTTAAAAAATTATGCCTCGAATACTTTCTATAGGACAAATTGGTTATAATATAGAAATATACATAGGTATTCATATCCACACGAATCCAAATTTTTAGAGTTAGGAAGATATTAATGTATGCGTCAATGACTTTACGTCAATACTTACTTCAACAATGGAACATTCTAATAGTCAAACTTTTATAACGAATGATAAGATTACTTCCAATACTGAAATTGAAAAACTTCTCCTTGAAAAAAAGAAAACTCAGAAGAGAATGACAATAAACCAGATAACCAGCTGCAAAGCTGAGAATGTCCATAGCAAGCAAAAAAATAAAAGGTGCCCTTCAATTAGAAGAGGATCGCCAAAAAGAAAAAAATAAATTGAAAGCTTAACGAATAATAAAAATACAAATTTTTCAATATAGAAGCCACCGGTAGAGGCACAAAGTCCTATAGGGAAGGCTGAAGGTACCTGGGCCGGTAGTGCAGAAGATAAGGCTAATTTATTTGCATGCTATTTAAGCATAGTCTTTCAACCCAATCGCCAAATAAATGATTTTGTATGTATAACTACATAATTGTTGTTAGACCGGAGGACATTGACACAATCATTAAAGAAAATATAAATGTTAGAAAATCATCTGCATATCAATAATACCATATATGATTAAAAACCTACCAATTGTGGCTTACTTTCTTGCTTGCCGAAGTTGTTCGAAAAGGTATTTCCACAGAAATTTATACCATCTTGAACGATGGAAATATCGTCCCAGTTCATCAGTTTGGTTTTCGTGAAAAATACGGACCCATAAAACAAGTAAATCCTCTAACTGGAGATATTAGGAAATGTTTCGAATTGAAGAAGTATTGTTCAGCTAATTTATAAAACTAAATGTTTATTACCACCATGTACCCACAAATTGCTGGATTCCTATTTATCTGGCCGTACATTTATGGTAAAGTATAATGACTTTGTGATTGAAGAATTTGGAATAAAAGCCAGTGTTTCACAGGGAAGTGTTCTTGGACCCACTCTATATCTAATTTACACCTCTTATTTGCCTATATATGATGAACGGATTATTTCAACATTTGCTGATGACACTGCAATATTCACTTCTAACGAAAACCCACAAATAGCATCTAGCCAGCTAGAAGAGTTAACTGTCCTCCAGCTACAGTTAATGATATAAGTATACCCCAGTAAAATCATGTTACATACCTTGGTATTCATTTATATACGCGACTAAATTGGCGTCGTCATATAGAATTCAAGAGACTTCATGTGAAATTAAAATCTTGCAGTCTTCACTAGTTAATTAACAATTATTCAAAACTAAGCCTTGACAATAAAGTCATCCTGTGTAAAAAGCCAATGTGGACATACGGCATACAAATAACAGCCAGTAATACGAGTATCGATATAATACAGAGAGTCGAATCAAAAATCTTAGGACCATGACGGGTGTACCATGAAATCAAATGGATAGGGATACAGAAGTACCATTTGTAAGAGACGAGTTTAGGAAGCTCAAAGAAAAATACATTCTCAAACTAGAGATTCACCCCAACCCACTCGCAAGGCATCTTGCTGAAGTTCAAACAGACACAAGACTTCGCAAAGCCGAAGAACCAACGATCTCGATAGTGTGTAATTTTTAGTTTTTAAGATTTTAATACATATTATGAGGTCTAAAATAAGACAGATTTATATACAAATAAAATATATAAAAGATGTGGTTTACTACAGAATGTTTGATTTGTTTGAAAAGTCAGAATAATAAAAGTTTTTCCACTCAAGATTTTTTATTTAAAATTGTGCTGCTTCTATTCTGATGACACGGTGTATTATACGGTCTATCCCAATATAATATTCTTGTTTGTTATTTTTTAAAATGCTTAAATTTTAGACTCTATACATAAAAACTTACCATTAATTTAAAACTAATCCTTTCCATAAATAAGATTAGTTGAAAAACTATTTTGATAACTTTTTTGTTCATTAAATATTAATTTTCATTCTTTATTTCTTTCGACTTTTTAATATTATTTAATACTTAGTAATTTAATTTTTATTTTATTTTTAATAAACTTAAATTATTTATTTTATGTTTTCTTTTTGTTTTCATTAGTTATTTAATAATATTACAATATTTTACATAATTGCTTACATTAGTATTTTATAACTTAAGTTTATATTTGTTGCTACAACTATTTTGTTGTTATTACTTTTATTTGTAATTATTTTTAATATAAATTTTATGTATATTTATGTTTATGATTTTATATGTTTATGCAAATTTTCTTTTTGTTTCCAAAAAAAAAAAAAAAAAAAAAATAGTTTTGTTTGTGTTTCTTGTGGGTTTTATTTATAATATTAAAAATAATCTAAATTTACATAGTATAACAAATCTTATGGACTAAAAAATAAAACTAATTTATATTTAAATCGTAGATTAAATATTTTTACATCGGTATTAATGGTTTATATAATTCTCGTTTTTTCTTATTCTTTCTGTTGTTTTATGTAAAAATGATTGTAAGTATTTATATTAACAAATATGTATACATTGCAAGTGTTCAATAAAGTTAAAAAAAAAGAAAAAAACCAATGAATGAAATGTCTGGTTCGAAATCAACATGAAAAATTTAATTATTACATTGTTGAAGAAAAGAAAATAAACAAAGAAAAATTTTGCTATTAAATATATGAGAAGAATTTTAATATTTAACACTGTAGTTTTTTTTTTTGTGCCAAGTGATTTTATACAAGGACCGTCTAAACTCAACGGCACTTTAATACATAACCGTCCCCAAGTCCAGTTCGGAATAAATTTCCACTAAAAACTTTCTATTCCAATTTTATTAATGATTGAGTCAGTTGCCACATCCTTAAATATTCCTAAGTACCAGGGGAAAAATTTAACTATAAAACAATAATCAACAAAATCAGAAAAAAACTAATAAAAATATCTAAACGATTTCTTATAACTATTATATACAACCTTAATAAGTAAAATGTATTTACTTATTTTTTTGTTTTAAATTACAAATATTTTCTGGTATACATTACATTGCATTTTTGGTGCGTCTAAAAGTCTATAAATATGTATGTATGTTTACAGTTAATTATTAAGCATAATTACTTTATTTTTATTACTTTTTTTCAATTACAATTTTTGAAATCTTAAATTAAATTCAATTTTATTTTCACTAAATTTCTATATAAATTCTACATTTTTCTGATTTTGTTTTCTATTTTATTAAGTGCTATTTCATGTATTTTTTTTTTAATAATTTTTTTGTTTTGTTAAAAAATTCTTTTTTATTTTTATTAAAATAAAAACTAAATTTATAAGTCTTGAGTGTCCTTTGCTTTATATAACGTTATTAATTTTAAATGTTAACATCTTTGTTATGTTTCGACAAAAAAGAATCGTATTTTTCTATGATAAATATAAATTCAGTATGAAAAGAAAATTGTTACGTTTTTGTGTATCATATTCTATTTTTGAATTGTTGAACACTTTGAAGAAGAAAAAGTGTATTTGTTCATATATTTGACGTGCATAAGTCATTCTTAGTACTTTTACCTTTTTTTTTTAACTTGGTGAGATTTTATTTCATTTTGCAGCGCAAAAGACAGTGGCTTAGAATTGGAATGCGGATAAATGTAGAGTAAAAAGAAACATTAAATAGAATGAATATAATAAATGGTTATAAAGCTTTTAAGTTTACTTTTAAATATAACTTTTCTCAAAAAACAATCTAATCCTTCTCACTACTTTATATACTGACAAAGATAATAAACTAAAATTGTGCACTAGATGGAATTTGACGTGTTAAACAAGAAACAGCTTTCTTTTTTTTTTTTTTTCTATCAGATTTTTATGGGCATGTCTAATATTTTTCCTTTAATAAGGCGATTATACGGATAGAATTTAATATAATTTGGGAACGGTTTGTCCGACTTAGATAGATGAAACACTAAAATTGTCATCAAGTCGAGTCATTATTTTTCTTTCTTTATATGCTAAATTTTTTCTTTAACAAAAATGAAGAAAACAAACATATTCAGTTTGTAATATTTCATCATAAAGCTGGCAATACTAAGAAATAAAAAACCATGTATTATAAAAACTAATGCATAGATCTTGTTTTTATTCACAATTAAGTGAAAATACCTATGGTGGGCAAAAACAAAAAAATAAATTGTTCATTTCTTAAACAAAAATAGATGAAATTTTTTTCCATCACGAATTGATTTTTTTTTTTGTTTATGGGTATGAACAGCGTTACTGTATCCAAGAAAGGGGATTTCAAAAACTAAAGTCGCCAAAAAGGAGATTTTTTGAAAAAAGGGGTCAACTGCTTCAATACCTAAAAACCTCCTAAAAATTTGTTTATTTAATAAAAAGGAAAAAATAAAAACAATTAATATAAAATCCACTTTTTATTAATTAAACTTTAGAAATTTTGTACGAGATCTTCACTCGGACTCCAATCTTAAAATTTCCGTCTAACAAATTTAGGACTGAAAGCATAGGAATGTTTACCTTAAGCCTGTTGGAAAATTTATTTTTCATAAGTAATAATTTAGAAAAAAAAAACATTTCGCCAGGACCTGCAATGAGCCAAAGTAAAAATATAAATTAGGATATAAGTATTCGTCAAATATTTTTCAATTTTCCCAATACAGTTTAAAAAGTTTCGACATTTGTTTTTTTAAATAATTGTTCATAAACTTTATCATTGGCTTTAGTTTAGTCTTTCTTTACATCACTACACTGTGAAAAAAATCTCAAAATAATTCATTTCTTTGTTGGAATTAATATACGAGTACAATGGCTGGAAATCACTTAGCACGTAGCCTTAAAAAGTCGCACATTTAGCTCAACTTTAAAAAAGTGGCCAAAAAAGTGGCCAAAAAAGTGGTCAGGTGGTTGAAATTGTATGCTTGGTATGAATAATCCGCTTAATATATATAATATACTCGTGTATTCGCCTTATTAAGAAGGAAATATTAGACATGCCCATAAAAAATCAACACCTGATAGAAAAAGGGGAAAAAAACTTAAAGCAGATTCGTGTTCAGCACGTCATATTCCATATACTTCACACATTTTTTGTTCAAAGGTGAACAGAAATATATATATATACACACACATATATATCTTATATATATATATATATATATATGTATGTTTGAATGTATATATATATATACATATATATATATATATATATATATATATAAACATAGGAATAACGAAAAAAATATTTATTTATTTTTTTTCTTTATTTATTTAAATACAATAATATTGCAGATTTTGTGTATATTTTTTAAAGATTTTTCTTTATGATTATTTATGGGTTTTTTATATTTTCTCAAGTATATACCTCTGAAACTAGGTACCCTATGAAGCTAGTTTTATTTCGGTCCCTAAAATCATCAACTTTCGAATAATCAAGCAATCGAATTTTTATTGAAAAACGTCGAAATCAAATTTTTGGTTTGAAAAAGGTCAAGAAATTAACTTTCTTGTTGTAGAAGTCAATAAATTGACTATTTAAGTAGGGAAAGGTAAAACAGTCGGATTTATGTTTCATATATAGCCCAACGCAACATGTGACAAAATGAAGAGTATTGTAATCGAAAAAATTATAAAATAAAATTCTTAATATTATAACAAAAATAAATATATATGTGTACTACATTACTCGAAGTTAGTCCAAATGGAAACCTATTAAATTTAAAAACTATTATCTCAATTTTTATGACAAAAAATGTTTACGGCACATTGTTTTTAATGTTTATTTTGTAGCGTCTTAACAGTTCTTAAGAAAATATCTTTTAGCCGAAGGAGAACTATTATCTCTTACGTTAAGGAAACTTTAGTGTAACATTGTATATTGTGGTTCCTAGACCACACTTTTTAAAATTATCATTTCCTGGCCAGATAACTCAAAATGTAGTAGCAATATAAAATACAATAATTTTTAAATTTTTGCGCTTCCTTGTTATGTTATTGTATGATTGACTTAATTCGATCTTATTTTGTATACATTTTATTACATTTTAAATTTTAAGTCAATATTCAAGGAAAATTTTAGTGAAGTAACTAAATTTCATCAGAACGGAACGAAGAACAAATTTTGCCATTTTGACTCTAATATCCATAGAAATATATGGATAACTGCAATGTTTGCAATCCGGAGCACATGAAGGCTAAATATTTTTTAATAAATAAAAATAAAATAAAAATAAAATATTTTCTAAATATATTTTGGTGTATCCAATTTCGGTTTTTTAAACCGTTGTATTCAAGGCGGTTTTGTATTTTTTATTTATTTATTTATTTATTTATTTTATTTATTTATTATTTTTTTAAAAGCATTTTTTTAACCTTTTATGTAATTTTATTCAGAAAAGGATTTAAAAAAAGGAAAACTACATGACTAAAAATAAGAAGTTTCATGTAACTTTCTAAATGCAATAAAAAATGACAGATAGCTTATTTAACTTTGACAATTCTCTTTAAATAGTTGAAACAAATCGAATTATTTAGTGGCTACAAACAAATTTTATCGTTCAAATTTTTACTTTATAACGTTTTTTGTATACATATGTATACGTTAAAGGACAATTACAAATATATCAGGTAAGGTTTTCGCAGCAATGCCAGCAGATAACATAGTGTGATCTAACACTATTTCATTATTTTCCTTCGTCAACTTAAAAAAAAAACAAATGATTGCAAAGCTATTATTTTACTTTCCGCAATAAAAATAAAAGTTGATTTAAATTAAAAACATTAGTCGTTTAAACCCTATGCAGGATAACTATTCCTTTTTTTTTAGTTATCTGGCAGAGAGATTTTCATGACTTTTTCTTATGTGGGCTTATATAACATTATATCCTCATCGACAGCAAAACTAGGTTTTGTTAAAGGTTCACCAATTATGTGTGGTTCCTTTTTCCTTTGCTATTAGCATTAATATCTTGTACGAAGCTTCAACAGCTCTTTTATCATGCAAATGAATGACATCTCTAGAATTCAACTTTGGCATAATTATATATGCCCAAAAATAAAAGATGATCGACTCTCTCGTCTCGGTCACTCTCGCGGATCTCCTAGAATGTTGCTACGGGCCACTATTTGTGAAACCGTGATTTAGAGGATACTAAAAGCTTAGAAGTATACATTTCAGCAAAAAAGTTGCCCAATACACTGTAAAAGTTTTACAGAAAAGATTACAAGTTTTTTTTTTTTAAATCAATAGGAAATTATTAAAAAAAAAAAAAACATATCAATAGATAGTTCTATTGGTACAATTTTTGTAACCATTATTTTATGCACTAATTTTTTAGTACTAACTTATAAGTATTTTAATCACAAAATATATTTTATTTTGAAAAGACATATTTTCAAATACCAGGATAAGGAATAAAATATTAAATAAAGTTTATTAAATAAGATAATTCAAATAAATTCAAATTAAAAAAAATAAAAAATAATAATTTCTCTACACAGAAAAAAATAAATCATATATTTTAAAATTTTTTCCATAAATATTATGAATCAAGCATAACTTTTTTCCCAAACTTTTTTCATAAAAATATAAAATTTTGTTCATAGATATTATTAAGTTGTTCATAATGAAAATTTTGGTAATTTTGCAAAAATTTTCTTAAATCTTTGACTTAGTTTTATTAGATTTGATTGCATATGGTAAATGAAAATAGTTATACATGAAAATATTAACAACAAATGCCTTAAAATGGCAAAATTCCAAGGAAAATCTGTAAAAAAATAATGTTTAGAAATTTGCATAATTTCGCTCGCATTCTGCAGCACATTATTTTGATAAAAAGTACTTCTCTTCTGTTCCCATAATGTGTAGCTAAAAATCATTAAAAACTGAAAATTTTCCGAAGAAAATTTCAAACATTATTTTAAAATTGAAAATATAAATGAACATTTTAACAATTTGTTTTAAGTCTTCTTGACTTTTGATTCATTTCAAAAAATATAAAAAAGTGTTAATATTTAAGACATTATTCTTAAATATTATGAACTAAAATCAATGAAAATAAATTCTTACATTTATGCACAAACTTTTTTCTGTGTAGTATAACGTGATTATATGACTTTAATTTTGAAATTATGCACATTAAAGCTTGTATGCGCGCAGATTAAAGCTTGCAGATTAAAGCTTGTATGCGCGCATAAATTTAGGCTTTTGTTAAAAACAAAATAGTTTTTTGTTAAAAAATTTAAATGACTGAAACCCGGTTAACCGTATTTTAAAGAGTCCGAAACCAGTCATCCGGTTTTTTCCAAAATGAGATTTTTTCGGTTAAACCGAAAACCGGTTTTCTGAAAAGGTTGGTTTTTTGTATACTCTAATCGAATTCTTTATCATGATTAATCAATACTATGGACAACCTGCACCGTCAATTGTCATGTTGAGAAAGTGGTTTACTGAGTTAAATTAGATTCCACAAGAACTAGGGACTCCGAACGTTTTGGACTGACCAATCGGAGAATGAGACTTAAAGCGAGTGTAATTGGTAATACCGTAGGAATATCTTATGGCTCTTTTAATTATATATTAAATGATCAGCTAAGTTTTAAAAATCTGCCCGGAAGACATTTAACGCAAAAGTGGGAGAACTTCAGCATTTAGCTGTAGATAAAATGTTGGTTTATTAATAGGAATAACAATTCATAGTGAATACGAGTATTATAATTGCTTATTTTATAAAGAAAAAGACTAATTTTTTGTCAACACAATTCCGTTTTTTGATTTTTCCTCCAATAACAATTGATACCAAACTTGACAAGTGAAACGAAATCTTTAATTCAATTTATATTAATTTCTTTTCCCATTCCTATTTTTTTTAACTTTAAAGCATAACTGGATTTAGTTTCTTTAAAACTTTGACAAATATTTAAACACAAATATTTAAAATATTACGATGTCATCGAGTTCTTTCTTTAAAATAACCATACAAATATCATCCTAATTATCGGTCATTTCCTTCGGTTTTCATTCATTCTCATAATAATTACATTTAAGTTTTCTTTAATCCGTACATTTCTGTTCCATCAATTAAGATCGTTTTTTCTTCTTCACTAAAAAGGTAACAATTTTCTTAATTAACTAAAACTTTTACCTATTCAGTTTATTTTTTCTTCTTGTTCTTTAATAAGAAGTTAGATACAAAAATAGAATTGAAAGAAAACCCTTAAACATAAATTAAAGTCTTTAATACATACACAAAGAATATTCTTACAACGCCACTGAATCGTCTGAAAGTGAATTTGATGCATTCCTGTTGCTGGAGGATGCTGTTAGCGTTGTTGCTTTCAGGTGGTTAGAGGCAGGTGTGGTGGCATTATTTTTATTTGAAAAACTATTCGAAAAGTTGGTAAGTGAGGCTACTGCTGCTGATGATGATAATGTTGATATTGAGGTGGTGGTAGACGTAGTGTTATTGGTGGTGGTATTAATAATAGTAGATCCTATTGAACCATTTACTTTAAGCAAACATGATGGCTGTTGTCACATTTCCTGTGTTCCAGCAGATGATGTCGTCGTTACCGATGTTTCATGGCTATCGCCCACATAACCCTCATCGGGACTATCAGCTAGTGGACCATTTAAATGTCGTATTTTAGTATTTTTATCTGTTGAATTAAGAGAACAAGATGTTGTTTCCTGTTTAGATTGTTGCTGCTGTTGTTGTGTTATACTGACTGTAAGTGATGATGTTGTTGGTGATATATCCGTTTCATCACATTCTGGTATGGTGGCAGAATCAGCTGCACATCTTTTTCTTTGTGCATCTATATTGGTTTGCGATGATGCTGATGAAGTGGTTGTTACCGGGGGTGTATTGGCATTTAACGGTGTTGTTGTAGTATTTATAGAGGTAAGTGGTTGTTGTTGCTGTGGACTTAACATACCCATTATAGTCGGTGTATAGTGTATAGGCTGGGCATGATAACCCGGCAGACAGGGTGGCCATTGTTGTTGCTGCTGATGCATTTGTTGCTGTTGCTGCAGTTGATCTGTATTACTTTTGTAACCCTCCGGAGGTGAAGGATACTGTGCTAAATGTGTCTGTGGATATCCCTCAGCTGTAAAGCGTACATTCGGTATATTGTATTTATCATAGGATGTTGGTGTTCCTGAACGTTGTTGCAAAAATTCTGCCTCTAGACTATAGCGAATACCATTATTGTTATTTGCGTTGGCGAATTGTTGCTGTTTGTGTGCCCTATTGTGAGGTAATGTACGATAGAAATTTTGTTGCTGCTGTTGTTGAATATTTGACTGTTGTTGCTGCTGTTGTTGTTGAACCGATGATTGTTGTTGCATTAGGTGATGATGTGATGGTGGCTGTTGTGGCGACTGCTGCAGATGGGCATTTGTATAATCGTAAGCAAAACCATCCTGACCCAGAAAACAAACAGGATTTAAATGCACATCTACTGGGTGTGTGGGTATAGAATTCATTACAGTTTTCAATTGCATTCCTCTGGGTAATGTCGTCATGCCTCCAAACCTAGAAGAAGCCATAGCAGCTGCCGTATTAGGCCTTAGGATTTGTGAACCGAACTGTGGTGCTGACAGTTGATAATACTGATCATATTGTACAGGATTTTGACAATCACTTTGACTATCATACTCTGAACCCCCAGTATCAAGTGAGGATGAAGTTTTTAGTTTGTGTTTATAACCCGATTCGGCATCATTAACTAAATCTGGATTTTTCTCTGTATAGTTACGCAAAGATGAGGGTGGTGAACAGTAGGCTAAAGAAGAGCTTAAGGCGGGATTAACCATGAGCGATTGTGGTGGTGGTGGTGGGGAAGCAGAGTTTAGTGCTGAGGCCTGAGCCATATTAACACTTAATTGTAAAGTCTGTGTGGAACTGTCTAAGGGATTGTACAGCATTATGTTCTGTTTTATTTGATTGCCTAAAATGACACCATTTTCCTTAGTTAGTTTGGTAGGTGTTAAGGTATCACATTGTCCTAACATCAAGCCGGAGTTGCCATTTAAACTATCGTTGTCATTTATAATGGAAGAGCACTTCATAAGGCCATTATCGTTGTTGGATGAACCATCTGAAGAAGAAGAGTTATTACCATTGACCGAAGTAACACCCGAGGAGGGACATTTTTTACGTTTCACAGGAGTTTGACGCTTTTTACATTGTATAATTATAAAAGCTAAGATCAATACAAAAATAATGCCGCCACCTGCTGAACTGGCCACTATGTAATTCATGTAATTCTGGGGAAATGATACTTCATTCACTACAGGAGGTTCTTTTATCATTACTCTAATAGTGTAATTGCTAAAAGTAGTACCCGCTATATTTTGACCCACACACGAAAACGTACCATTGTCTTCTATACCCACATTGTAAATGAAGATTTCACTTCTTTTCTCCTCTGACGTAGTTGAAGACTCATCTATATAATACAACATATGCATATTATCTACAAAGCTGTCATTAGACATTACCTGGCCATTAAATAACCATAATACTTTCGGCTCTGGTATGGCTCTTACCACACATGATATGGTAAGGTTACGACCCTCTGATACTTCAGTATAAGTGGACTGTGGGGAAACTTCTGGCAGGCAGGCAAATTCTTCACGTTTCAAAGATCTGATTAATTGGCCTTTTAGGCGTGGAGGTTCCACACATTTGGGCTCCTCGGTCTGTGGTGTATTGTAGTTATTAAGCCAAGAATGTAGGTCTAGAAGACGACAATCACAAGTCCAGCGATTGCTTTGCAGACTTATGCCATGCAAAGATTTTGGCAGTATATGATTACCTTGAATATAGCTAATACGATTGCCATCTAATCTCAGCCATTCTAAATTATCCATGCCCACAAAAGCTTCATTTTCTATTCTCTCTATTTGGCAGTTACTCAATTCCAAGGTGGTGAGAAAAGACAGATATCGGAAAGCAGCTGTCTTTAATTCTCTTATGGGATTGCCACTTAAAATAAGTCTCATTAGCGAACTATAGTCCTGGAAGGTTTCTGAAGGTATATGCTGCAGTGAGTTTTCCGATAAATCTAGCTCAACCAGATTCGTCAGACCTCTAAAGGCCTTTTCATGAATTCTGATCAATTGATTGCGAGACAAGTAAATTTTTTGTAAATTTAATAAATCCATGCGTAAAAAGCGTTCACTTTGTAAAACCTGCAGGGCATTACCGCTAAAATTTAATACTTGTGTGCCAGGATCCATTCCTTCTGGTATATTGGGCAAAGATTGGCCGCCACATTCTACCGTCTGTTTGCCACCCTTCCATTTGCAGATACACACTTCGGCAGGGCAACCCTCAATACCCTGGATATGGACACAGTTAAACAGCAATATAAAGCAGCTAACTAACACTATTGATTTACGACTTAAACAAGGCATTTTGTGCTATTGTTTCTTAATTTAGCTTTTTCTTACTTAAGAATTTTCTTTGTTGTAAATTAAATGTTCCTTCCTTTGTGCTATCTATAGCAAACGTTATATAAATGCTTTCTTTTAAATTTTTAATATGAGTATCAAAAGATTGTGTAACATCCTTTAAGAAATTTACTTCTAAATATTAAAAAATTGTCTTTTGTTGACCAGTTGAACAACATTAATGTCATATATTGCAAGATAATGAATTTAAAAGTAAAATGTGGTGTGAACAAATGTTTCAATAAGCTACAGCTGTTCTCAGTTCTATTTTTGTGAGTTTTTATTTTCTAAACCAAATCGCCTTTAGGCATTTTGGGTTATAAAGCCGGCTAAATGACAATCACCTGGAAAGACAGCAATAAACTAAAATATCCTAGATGTCCTTGTCTAAGAACTAGTTGGTTTTTATATGTTCTTTTTTTATCCCTATAAAAAATTATTTCTACTTTTCTGCCATTTTTTTAATTTTTTAAACTGTCATTTAAGCTCATATTACGCACCAGTTTATTTATGTTTTTTTTCTATTTAGTTTGTGTTGTTCTGTTCTTTCAAACTCTACACCACAATGTTGTTGTATATAAAGGCGCTTGTTTCTTTTTTATTGTATTTCTATATTTATCCTGTTTTAGAGTTCTTTTTTTTAGTTTTCTTCTTTTCTTAGTATTTTTTTTTTTTTATTAACTCCAAGTTTTAGTTATTTTTTTTTTCTACGCTTTATTTCTCTATCTTCATTATTATACTTGACGTCAGCATATTTTTTTCTTCTCCTCCAACTGACTCCTAAATACTTTTTTCATAAACGTCACTTATTTTTGTTTCCGTATTTTTGTTTTTTTTTATCTAGTACATGTTTGTTAATATTCCTTTGTTGGTGAACCATTTATTTCTTTTCGGGTGTATATTATATTTCCTGAAGTTTTGTGCATTCATTTATTCATTATGTTTGTTAGGAAGATGAAAAAAAAAAGAATCAAATTTGTTTTTTAACTGTTTCTCTTATATCTTCATATACTATTTACTTTCCACAAATCACTAAGGCCTGCATTGTAGTATTTTGTTATTGCTGATGTCGATAATATCTTGGCTATAAAGAAAAGAGAATATATGAGGAGGATTTTATTAAGATTTATTAAAAAGTTTTGATTTAATAATAAGTAATATTGAAAATTCAATAGTGCTTTAAGTTACATTAAAGATTTATTTTTATGTAAAGAGTTATTATAAAATTAAAAATCAAAATAATTTTTTATAATATTTAAAAAAAAAAAAAAAATATTGAAAAATTTTAGACTCGTATATTTTTCAAAATGAGACTTATTTGTTAAGCATGATTATGACTGTACCTTCCTTTCAGTTGAACCAACAACTCAAAATCACTTTTTCTTTTGCGCGTAATTAAAGATGTTGTCCGTCTGGCTATCATTACACCGTACCTTTTAACTTCATTTTGTTACTCAGTGTCATTTTGTTACTCAGTGCCTAAAACTAATCGATGCAAAATTTGAAGCCAATCGAATAATGGGAACTTATATCGAATATCAATTGTAACTTGTGAATTAGTTTTGTGCTTTTTACCTATGATATAAATTTGGAAGTCAAAAGTTGATTTTACCACTATGTTTTTTTTATTTTTTTATTTATTTTTTTTTTTGTGCTTTCTTAAAACAATATGTTTTTTTTTTAAGTTAATGTAATGTAAAATTAAAAATTAGTAAATAATGAGAACTTTCCTTGAGATTTAAACTTTTTTATACATTTCGAATTGAAATCTTAAAATGTATCGTCAACATTTTATGAGGCAGGAATAAAATAATTGAAATAAAATTCGTGATTATAAGCAAAATATCTTAAATGCAAAAAGCAGTTAAGATATATTTAAATTAAAAATGTGAAAAACTTCAAAAACGGTTAACTTTGTTAGAGTTGTAAAACGTATAAAAGCAATGATAAATATAAATTGTTGAAACTTTCTAGATCGCTTTACACACACAGCACAGAACAGAGTGGAGCAGAATCGAAAATATTTGGAAATAAATCTGCTACTTTTAATTGGCAGGTGGATTTGCATGAAATTTGGTACAGGCGTAGCAGAGGAGCGTGTAATGTCTAGTTTGAGAAGGGTGACCTATTATACAGCTCAGGTTTGGGGCTAAGGGGCCCGATTTCAAATATATTTATATATTCTTGTAGGCCTAGATAGGGCCTATAAAAAACATGTTTTCGTGTGCTACTTACCTCTTATATTTTTTGAGTTACTTGCATATATATATATATATATATATATATATATATATATATATTTGACAGTTATACATATATATATCTTAAAGGCTGTTTTTTGTAGGTCTTATTAAGGCCTAAAATAATATTTGAAATCGGACAAGAAACAAAAACTTGGCAAGCAATTAGAAATTTTTGATGTTAGCGGTACTCTAATTTGAACCCCATTAGCTTCACTCCTGAGCAGTCTGTTGGGTCCCTCTACCAGCTTAATAATTTACACTCTCCTGCTACTCCTGCACCAAATTGCATGCAAATCCAACCAGCCCATTGGAGTTTACAGATTTATTTAAAAAAAAATTTTGATTCTGCCCTACTGTGCCATACAAAATAATGTGATATAAAAACTTATAACAAAGTGTTCAACCTCTACCTCTAAGTATACCATTTGACTCAGAATAAATTTCTGGTTTAACGTCTTTTTATAACTATTCTTCTACTTTTCACTCTCATAAAAAATTGAGAACTACACTTATTTTTTAAGTCCACTGATATAGTTCAAAATTTTAAATCTTTGAAGGTTTTAATCACAATTAAGTTGCTGATATGAAATTTAATACAATTTTAATTAGTTTAAAATTATTTTATAAAAATTTTTGCAATTTTTTTCCAACATTAATTTATTATTTTAATCATGAACATATTTTTTTTAACCCTAATTATTATTTGACAGTTGTAACGTTCAAAGATGGTCTTGCGTTTTTTTCTCTTGTTTGGTAAGATATCACAAATTTAATATATTTTAAAAAAACGATAAACAAAAAGGATAACTTTGCGAATAATAGGGTTAAAAGATTTGTTTTTAAGTTTGACGTTTAGTGGACCGGATTGCTAGATTTATAATATTGGTGATAGAAACTGTTTTTATACTCTCCTGCACAATTGGGGTTTTGCAAATGACCCAATTTGAATATAAGCCCTCGATAGGTATATGGACCATTATAAAAAAATATTTTAGACCTTATGAACGGCACACTAAAATCCATTTGTATAAATATAAAATAACTCGAATGCATGTAAACCTTGTTCCCGTTAATTATTTCGCGCAGGAGTTATGAAGATATAGCGGTTTAAGTTGTATAAGGTTTTTGAGTAAGAAATTTTTATTGTGGATATCGGCACATTTTCAGACTCAGATTGGATGGAGAAATAGAATATTGAAGCTCATGCAAAAAATTGTGACAGCCTACTCCTAAATTTAGTCACATGAGCTGATTTGATCGAAAAGTCCCAAATTTTCTATAATAAACTTTTTTATCTTAAAAGATATGTAGAAAACTTATATAGAATTCTATTAAATTTACACTTTTGAATTTTTCCTAAATCGGTTTATAATGCGTGCAAAAGCTACGCAGATAGCTGTAATGGTTTCGATGGTATTCGGACTCAAATTTATGAAATATGTATGCAGGTATGTTCCTGTATACTTTTTTTAATTTAATCAGCGTCTTATATAAATTATCAAATAGTAAATTATTATTTTAAAGAAGACACAATTTCCTTTAGAATTATATATGTTTTAATTTTAACGTATCGATTAATAAATTACTGCTATACAACTTTTCATTATTTTACTTATAAAATAAACAAAACTATGAAATTTTTAACACGAATTTTTCCTAACGAAGCCTCAGTGTTGCCAGAAGATGTGAAAAAAGAGGTTAAATTTAATTTTAAAAAAGGTAAAAAAAGGCTAAATGCCCCAAAAAATAAGACCAGAGAAAAGTTAATATTTTTAAACTTAGAAATATATTTTTTCTCGTTCTCCTTAGTTTTTGAAAATTTCAAAAGAAATTGTAATCAATTTATAAATAACGACAAAATGACCCAAATCAGAATCGCCCAAAGCAAATATAGAAAAATAACCCAAATGAAAAATTACCCAAAATATATATTATATACCCAAAAAAGTGGAAAATGTCCAAATGTGCATTAAGAAATTTTCTGGTATGAAAATCAGTGTTGGCAGTTTACCCTTTCTAAGGCCAAATTTAATCTTTTTTGTTTTACTTTTAACCTCAAAATTTTGGGTTATACTTTTAACTTTTTTCCTTTTTGATTTTTAAAATGCATTAAAAAGGCAAAATTTTCAGTATCGCTACAAAGAAGAAGAACATTTCTTATTTGCTTTTACTAATTTTATTTTAATAGAATCATCCATTTAAGAATTTGTATGTGTTAATTGGCAGAAAATTTAGATTATTTATATTTTACAAAAATTTTCGCATGCGGCGCTTTATCCTTCAAATTAAATATACTTTAACTCGTTATATGTACTTACTTAAATAATTATTTATTATTATTAATATTAAATACGCCATCAACCATAGAAACGAAAATAATATAAAAATAAAAATAATTAAAAAATTCTTATAAAAGCGAAATATCACCCAAAAATTTTAAAATTAGTAATCAAAAATTAATTATAATTCAAAAATGACAAATCCTTTCAAACTATTATGACATTTTTCGTATAAAATATAGTCCAAATTTCTATGGAAATTTTGTGGGCGATTTTTCATTGTGACATTTTGCTAACAGCGGTTCTATATTTTAATATAGAACTACTGTATATATATACATTGGTGCATATTTCTATAAACGCATTTAAAATTTTTGTTTTCCTTTGAGATATATTCATTTCTCTAAACCAAAAACAATGTGTTGTTACAATAACTCGCTATATATTGCTTTTGTTTTTTCCTTTAATTTTGGCAATCAGCACATATTGGTGATCATTTCAGTGCAATATTCCTATAAACGCAGTCAAGAAAAATTTGTCCAAAAGTTATTGTAAATAATAAAAAAATAAAAAAAAATGTTAAAAAATTTCAAGTTTTAGTTGTTTGTTTCACATAATATAAGTTTCTGTTTACTGGGAAAATGGGAAATTTCATCAGCCCAAAGAAACTTTTCTTGCAGATCAGAAAAATTTCAAATTGAATTTTCTCGTGATCAGCGCTGTTCTAAAAGAAAATTTGGACGAAAAATTAACCATTTGGAAGGATATATTCGAGGCTTTCTTAAGAAAGGGCAGAAATACGGAGTGCGGAACAAAAGGTAATCAAAAATTAACAAAAAGGCGTATTAATAAAATAAAAAAGAAGTCGCCACAATAAATGAAATTCCTGTCACTTCTAAATATTGTGCACATATGTTGAGAACAGATGGTAACATAAAATGGAGGAAACCAAAATGTAAGCCAATGTTAAAACATCATCATAAGGAAAATCGTTTAAAATTTTTGCGTAAATACATGAAATGGACAGACGAGTGGAATAAAGTAATACTTTCTGATGAAAAGAAATTCAATTTGGACAATCTTGGTTCATATTCTTGGTATTGACATGATTTTAGGTCGAATGAAATTCGTATGTCGAAACGCAATTTCGATGGAGTTGTTTTGTTCTAACTAAAATGAACAATGCAATTTTTAACGAACTGTTGGAAGATGATCTTTCTCATTTATGGATGAAAAAATTGATGAATTTTTCATTTCCAATAGGATAACGCTGAAATCCATGTCTCGAATCAATTTTAATCATGGCTTAATGAACATAGTACTTCACTATTAGACTGGCCGGCTTGCAGTCCGGATTTAAATCCAATGGAGAATTTATGGGGGTACATGGCCCGTAAAGTTTATGCAAGAAATGCACAGAATGAAACCATAGGGATAACAATGGAGTTAAAACTAAAAACTAAGTAAGATTTTCTTCAAAAATTAGCCGAATCAATGCCAGACCAAGATATTGAAGATATCCAAAACAAAGTTTCACCAACACATTATTAATAATGCTAAATTGGTTCATTAGTTTAAGTGCGTATATAGGAAAATGCCATAAAAAGTGGCAGTAAACTACAAAAATTACAATGAAAAAAAAAAATTAGTTTTTTGTTATTAATTTCTTAATTTATTTTTTTTTCTCACCTCCACCGCTCATGCAAATTAATACATTAAATGATAAAATTCTGAACAAAATCAGCCATATTGAAAGTATAATGAAAATACTTTTTGCTTTGGCCATCGGCCGGACGCAGGGCTTTTAAACTCTGTCGTATTTCAAACCCTGGCTTTGCTAAATCCAGCTTTTCCTGAATAGGATGACTGTTCACTTTACTTTCTCATACATGTTGCAAAAATTTAAACACACAAATAAGAGAAAAAATCACATAAAATATCAAAAACAAATTATAGCCCAAAAATTACAAAAAATCACTACAAAATTTCGAATTATTTTTCATATGAAATATAACCCAAATTAGGGTTATATTTCATATGAAAAATTACCCAATGTTTTGAATAGATTTTTCGTAAATTTTCTAATTAGTAAAATCTTTTTTCAAATAATTTTAATAAATCGTTCCTATTGTTGATGAAGTATATTAAAAAATAATTTTAATTATCGTTTTAGTGACTCCACAAAATTAGTTAAGGCACTTTTAGTTTGGAGAATGAAGTGCCGCAGGCAAAATTTGTTATCAGAAGTACAAAAGTGCTTAAATAGATGATTCTGGAAAAATAAAATTAGTAATAATAAATAAAAAATTCTTTTCTCTGTTGTTAAAATTTGAACATTTTAGCCTTTTAAGGCAATTTTAAAAATCAGAAAACGTCAGAAAAAAGTTAAAAAGAAAATTTTGAGGCTAAATACAAAATAAAAGGGCTATATTTAGCTTTAAAAAGGCTAAACTGGTAATTTATTTCACATTAAAATTAACTTAAGCAATTATGGACCGGAAATCCCAAAATATTACTTATGCACCTAAAGGGTTAAATGAATACATATATTAATAGTATTGAATGAGACCTCTCCAGTGATGCCCTTGAACGTAAATTACGATTGGAAACGTCCCAATTATTCAAACTTTAATAAAATAGTATTTAAAATAGAATCATAGAAAATTTTACTAAAATTTTAATTTCGCGAGAATGAAAACAAATTTTAAAAATTGTTTTACACAGTATGTATTAAATATTATTTGTCCATAATATGTTGTATTTTTTTTTTTTTTTTTTTTTGAAAAAATTAAAAATTATGTACCCTGTTCATTGAAAACTATATTTTTGGAGGTATTTTAAAAATGGTCTAGCTCACGTGAACGAAATAATTAAATCAAAATATTTTGGAAATTAATTTAAAACATATCAATCTTTAATTTTAGGGAGCGTACATTAGCAACATATTTTGTCTCCATAAAAATCGATTAATGGATATAATTTTGGCCAAAAAAAATTATTCTGACTGACCTATGTTCAACGGTAGGAAACTGAAGATTTTTTTTTTTTAATTATTATTATTATTATTATTATTATTGTTATTATTAATATTATTATTATTATTATTATTATTATTATTATTATTCTGTTGGATTTATTATTTATTTTTTATTATTTTATTTATATTTTTTATTATTTTTTTATTTTAATGTTTTTCCTGTATTCTGCCCTCTAATATGAATCGCCTAAGTGGCCTTCCTACAAAATTTGTTTCTCAATGGGACACTCTAATACAAATGCAAAAATTTGTCTTAAATTTTACTATATTCCCCTTTTAGCAGCTTTGAACATTCTGCTTCTTTAAGATCTTAACCAAATCTTTATCTCTTTTCATTTGACATCAAATAGCAAAAAATCACCAATAAAAATTGAACATATTTTTTTTTTTTATTTTGTAGGACTTTATGTGCCATTTAAACAAATAATATTTATATTTTGTATAGAAACCTATTTATTTATTTGTATTTATTTTTATTGTCAGCGTTACTGCCAAAGCAATAATATTACTGGTTTCTTTTTTTTGCTCTGTTTAACCCCATCTTAGCATTAAAACACAAGTTCTACGAAAAATCCATAAAAAACAACTAAGTGTGGAAAACATATAAAATGCAAAAAATAAGAAAACGTTGATAAAATTTTTAGATTTATATTAGAGATTTATATATACATATATATATAGTACATATATAAGTTTCTTTATATACATATTGCTATAAATGTTAAAATTGTTCAAGCTCAAACTGAAGATTATGATGATTATTGTGATACTTTACCAAGAGGATGATAATAAGAAAACGTCATAAACAAACGCAACCACTTGAAATACGATTTCAAGATGAACAAAAATAAGGAAAGGGAAAACATTATATAGTTTTGGGTAAACGTGTAGCAGATTATATAATTTGAAAATAAGATATTCTTGGATTATTTTAATTGGAATATCTGTGTTGTTAAACCCGACAAAAGGGACACATCGTTCTTGGTTTTTTTTTTGTTTATCTATTTAAAAATTTAATCTTTAAAAATAGATTTTAAGTACCCGTTTTTGATAGAAAATATTTGCTGCTACAACATTGACCATCACTGCCGAACAAATTCGCATTAAGTAGAAGGTTGCCTGGAAACAAAACGACAGAAGTTAGAGAGAAAAAATAAAATATGAAATTGTAACAATGGTAATCAAATATAGAAAGCTGGGTAGACAGATTTTTATTCGTTTACACTTAACTTAATTGTTATTTGATTTTTTATATATTTCTTCTTATATTTTCCCTATTTTTCTTTTAAACAATAAAATTGTAATATATATTTTTGCTGCTGGTCTGGGTAAAAATAAAAAGGCCTTAATTTGTAAAAAAACGCATAAGTTGTGAATAAAGGATTGTTTGTTAAAATATTGCAAAGCTGAAAAAAGGAAACCAAAAATAAAATTTTGTTTAAATTTTATTTTATACAACACTTTAAGTATTTTATTTTGTTAGTTGGGTATCTTTATTCCGTTTCATTTGTGTTTATTTTCTTTAAAATATTTTGATGTCAGTAGTACAATTTCTAGATAGATAGAAAGACAGATTTCAGGACAAAAACTTAATTAACTAAAATCGTATTTCACTTTTCATTCGCCTACTAAAAAACAATTGCTTTTAGTTGTGTAACTAAATATGAAGGTATTTATATTTATATGTATGTGTATATAAGTATGTACACCTTAACACACTAAAGTTTTTCTTGATATGTTTTAGTCGAAGTTGCTGTTATCAACACAATGAAATGTTTTATACTTCATTTAGAGCCATTAAGAAATAATGAGGAGAAACTAGTAACAATTGTTGACTAAAAATTAACCCTTGAACGGGTCCAGGATTTTACACATTTAGAAATGAGATAGTTGTAACTGTACAGCGTACAGTAATAAGTTGGTAACAAGTTTCTTACTAATGTAAAAGAAATTAGCTCTAGGCGATTTTCTTGATATACTTATTTGCCAGCAAATTAAGTAATTGAAATTTTATAATTTCAGCTACTAAAAAAAATTGTTGAACTGTTACATTCAAATGTTTATAACTATTTTAATTTGTTACAGTTAGTGACAAATTTTAGGCTATTCCAAATCGTCATAAGATTACATCAATTACAATTCAAATCAACAATCTCCAAATCAACAAAATCAATAAAATCTCCAAAGGAGTTTTCAGAGTAATTTCCAATCTCGGCTTTACAGACTCTTAAACTTATAATATTTTGGAGCACTTTTTAATTATATGTGTAAATAAAAACCATATAAATCATTAAATTGCAATATATTTATGTACATGTATGTATATATTATTTTATAGAGTACAAAGCTTCTCTTAGATATTACGTAAGATTTGAATTATATAAGATATAAAATTAATAAAATTTTTGTAAATAATAATTATTATTAGTATTATTATTATTATTATTATTATTATTATTATTATTATTATTTTTATTTTTTTTTTTTTTTTTTTTTGATCAAGTGTGTTTGGAGTAAACTATGGGCTAAAATGTACCTTAGATGTCATGCCCAGTTTTTGTTATAAAACTTAATTTATATATTACAAAATTTATAAAATTTAATCAGAATGGATGCCGCACCTCATTTTCACCCACTTAAATTGTGATATTTTTACTGCTGTCGTCAAAATGCTTATGAAATTTATTTACTACGAAGCAAGGAAAACCTTTTTTAAAAACGTAGACGTGGGCTTGGTCAGTATCTGCTTTAAAGATGTACATATATGTCTTGTTTCGGTCAAGTCAAATAAAAAAAAATAATCATATTGAACAAAATGCTCCAAATATTCAAAAACATAGAGGACATAAAACCGAAATTCGAACTACGAGGGCGGATCAATAAGTCCGTGACTTTTCGAACTTCCTTCGTAGTTATATGAAATGCAACATCATTCCCATCAAACACCACCTGTTAATAGACTACTGTCAAATTTGGAGCAAGTGTCGTCATTTACTTTGCGTAAAAAATAGGATTTTTCGAGGCCCTTGAAATAGGAATTTGTTTGGTCAATAATTTCATCGTTGGAGCTGAATCTCTTTCCACTAAGCCATTTCTTTAGGTTTGGAAATGAAAGTAGTTACTAGGGGCTAAATCCGGAGAATATGGCGGATGGGGTACCAATACGCAGCCCAATTTATAAAGTTTTGCCACTGAGACTGCACACGTGTGCTCCCGTGCATTATCTTGATGAAAAATAACTTTTTTCTTAATCGTTTTCTTTCTAAATCCTCATTAAATCGGTAAGTTGGCATAATATTCGCCGTTTATTGTTTTTCCCTTTTGAAGGCAATCGATATGGATTATCCCGCGTGCATCCCAAAAAACTGTTGCCATCACCTTATTGGCTGACAAACTTACCTTGGCCTTCTTCGGAGCAGGTTCACCCGGAGAAACCCATTGTTTAGACTGCTGCTTGGTCTCCGAAGTACAGTAATGGATCCATGTTTCATCCACAGTTACAAAGCGCAGCAAAAACTCATTCATTCCAAAAAATCCTTTGAAGTTGTCAAACGTTTACGTTTATGGTTAATTGATAGCAAACGCGGCACCCATCTTGCAGACAACTTTCTTAAACCCAGCTGATCATTTAAAGTTGAAACCACACTGCCATATGAAATGCCTATGGCATCAACAATCTCACGCACTTTTACTCTTCGGTCGGCCAACACCATATCGTGAATTTTTTTCGACATTTTCCGGTGTACTGACCTCAATTGGCCGTCCAGAACGTTCAGCGTCATTTGTACTTGAGTGACCACGACGAAAGTCAGTAAACCATATTTTTACCATTGAAATCGATGGTGCAGAGTCCTCATAGTATTTATCGAGCTTTTGCTTGGTTTGATTGACGGTTTTTTTTTCGCAAAAAATAATGTTTACTGAGCACTCCAAATTGTATTGTTGTATGTTTTGAACAGCTGTTAAACGCAAAGTAAAAGACGAAACTTGCTCAAAATTTGACGGTAGTCTATTAACAAGTGGTACTTGATGGAAATAGTGTTGCATTTCATATAACTATGAGGGAAGTTCGAAAAGTCACGGACTAATTGATCCACACTCGTAACTATTGAAGCAATTTTTTGGTTGCACTGTGTTATTATTATTATTATATTATTTTCATTTAGGCATTATTATCCCCTTTCAACCATTTGTAGGTTAAACATTTATAATCATTTTCTAAGATGTATTACTTGCTGTTTGTAGTAAAGTGAAAACAATTTAGCACAGACCTGATACTCCTCGTTTATGTATTTCAATTTTTTTTTTTCTATAAAAATACATTTGTTTATGTGTATGTACTCTCTACAGAGTATATGTTAGTGGAGATTTCGCATATAAAACACTACTTTATTATCAAAATGTTTTTATATTCGTACAATTTTCTTGCTATGTTAACTGTGATTTAATTTTTTTTAGTACTTTCATTTAATAAAATAAATTATTTTCACTTTATTTTGTTAAATTTAGGTGAATGTACAATACACTTAATTTAATGTAGAATTTTTTAGTAAATATAAAGCACAGTCTTGTATTATCAAACTAAGTTTGTGTGAAGGACAATTTGTGGGGGATTCTTTATCGTTTGGAAATTTTACATGTTTTTACTTGTGCCTTATTTTAAATTGCTACACGGTAGGTAAAAGAATATATAATTAATTATTTTTAGGCTGAATTCGGCTTTAATCTTCAAGATTATCCTATTAACTGGAACTTCGGCAGAAATTAAGTTGTGTTTTTATTTATATATATAAGAAATGAAAAAAATTACCAAAATTTTACTATTTTTCAAAAAAACTTTTTTTGGAAAAATTTTTGATCCAAATTTAAATTTCTGGTAAAAAACTAAATATGAAATTTTTTCGAAACGGGATATTTTAATGCTTCTTCACTAAAAAGAATGTAAACAATTTTTATAATATTCTAATTATAGTAAATGGGAATTGAAAAACGTCTCCTAAAATATTATTTGCTCTACTCTCTCATTGTGGTAGAGCTTTATATGTATTTACATCTTTGATTTTGGCATGTTAAATATATACATATATAATAAATAAATAAATAGTATTACTAAAATTAAATATATATTTTGCGGAGATATTCATATCGTAATCAGTCATACGTACCATGACGAACATTTAATGTTTAATATTATAATTTTGGGATGCTATAAGATTGTACCCATTTAACCAAAAGTTAAAGCATAACTGTAGTTAAAATAATATTTTGTTTGAAAACAATGAAATTTTGACGTTTAACGCTGAGTAAAAATTTTATAAGTTACCAGTCCTATGATATTTTTCCCCTTTTCTGTTTCTATCCGTATTCTGTTCAAACTCGCGAAGTGACCAAAATGGGTTAAAATAGAAAAATAAATATCATTAATTTGTACAAAACAATATAAAAGTCTGAGTTTAATTACTAAAATGAGAACGGTGAATAATGTTCTGTCAAAATTAAACTGTCGCAAATTGTATTCAAATAAAATTTTTAGAAAGGTTACAAAATATCACAAACAAATTTCAAATATTTTTTTGGGAACTAGTTTTGTGACTATAAGAGAACTTAAAGTTGTTCTTAATTGGTTCAGGATAATAGACGTAATTTTTTTTTATCAAATGTGCCGAAACTTTGTTTTCTCAAAAGCTCTGTATATTTGTAAACTAAAATTATTATTTTCTTTAACTATGATATTTTGAATATACATATAGCCCGAGAAAATTACATAAAAATGACTCAACCTTGATTAATGGAGGGAAGCGAGTTTTTGCATATATATTTCTCTTGATGTTTTCTAAATACCGCGAGTTATTCGTGATTAAAGGCTACCAAAATCTTTTTTTTAATATATGCACTTCACTTACTATGCATCATACATGGTTCGATGCCATTAAAACATTTATAAATTACAAACTTAATATATTTTTTAGTCGATATATGTCCGAACGACACACAATTGAATCGAGCTCATAGAAAAATGGAAAAAAAAAATAGAAGTAGTTCTTCTACCATCATGAAAATTTGCACTTATATGTAGATTTGCCTACTAATTTCAAAAATATATTTTTAAGTTATTAAAATTTATTCCGATATGGGGAAAATAAATTTTCAAAATGTCAGATGAAATGTTCTTAATTTTGACATCCAAGTGTTTTCGAAATATTGTTGGCTTTTATTACTTCGGAATCTTCAAGTCAGTGTTTTTATGCTTCAGTCTTTTTTTATAATTCTGAATCAAGGATTTAAAATGTTGTTCGCAATTCAATATGGTCAATAGCATTAAAAGAAGAAACAGGTTTTTAGCAGAGTTTTAATATTTTTTTTTTTAATTTAAAATGTGAAAATTTATTAAGATATATAAGGATTCGATTACAGTGAAAAATACTTGTTCAGACCAAGTTCCATTTCTTACCGATCTTCTCAAATAAATTTGCATTGTTTTTTTATGTGAAAAGAATTCATATGGCTGCATGAAATAACTCTGCACGAAATATTTCCGCAAAAGTACAATGAAATAAAACCCAAAATTGGGCATTTTTTTCATGTGAAACAATTCATCACCGAACGAAATGAAATAAAACCCTAAATAATGAATTAATAACACCCTATTTTTATGGATTAATTCATAGTGAAATAACTACCCAGTTTAAAAATTAAATATGTTTCCAACTATAAATCCTACATCTTCAAATATTAAGTATAAATTCATTTAAGATATTAAAAACTAATCTTTGTTGTTCATTAATTTTGGATTTTTGATTTTAAAATCATTAAGAAGAGCTTTATTATTTTGTGTTTAAGTGCATTTATAAGTCATCTATTTTGCTGAAGGAACAACTTTAAAACACGATTTCTGTAATTGAAACTACAGGAATAAATCATAATTAAAAAAGAACGTGCAGAAACTTTAAAACTATTCCCCTATGAAGAAGATTTTTGGTATTGAAAATTGTTTTTAATGAATTAATAATATACGCATAGATATAACAGTTATCTGAATCTGAGTATTATAAAATTTACTTTATTGCAAAAAAATATATGGATAAGTACCCAAAATTAAAATTTGGGGAATTAATTAATTTTGAGAATTTAGGGATTTATTTCAAATGAAATAACTTTCCAATTAATAAAATGAAATGAAGCCTTCAAAAATTAAACAACACCAACTAACCAATTATCGATGATGTGGCGCCTTGAAAAAATTTTTTAGAAGTTATTTAATTTTATTTTTTGAGATTTATTTCGCAGGGAGTTATCTAATGGAGCGCTTTGAAAATTATCATATAAAAATATTACTGAAATTTAATTATTAATTTGAATTCTAATTCTGATCCATTTTTGTTAAAATATTTTAAATAAAAACATACACTATGCTAGATAATATTTCATCAATAAAGTGGACGTATGGACAAAAAACGTAATTTTGGGTAATTTTTTTCTTGAATCTTATTTGTGCAGTATGCAAAACCATAAATATTTTGATTTACAAATTTAAAGTTCGAAAGGTTATAGCTACCACAATGGTATAGATATTGAAAACAACATAGATATATATTTAACAAAAATATTGTAAGGTAAAAGTGACAATATTTTTTATTCTGAACGGTTCACTTTCAGACATTGTGATATTTTAAGATAAATGTACCGTCCATTAGCTATTGATATATAGCCATCTTTTATTTTGTAGGACATTTTGTGACTTACTAGATCTACCCACTCCATCTTCATCTCAATAATTTTAATTGAGCGCAAAATGCAGACATTGAATGTAGGCATTGAATAAACATAGCTTGTGGTTCTTCTAACACCATGCACTATCTCTATGCTTAATTTAATTTTTATCATCTCAGAAATTTCAACGTATAAATTGGGCGAAAAGTGAACAAAAAATGGAATAGCATAGACACATCTGCACTTATTATACTAAAGCTTTTTTGTTAATAATATAATGAAGTCTACACTTACATATAACGGTGTACTAGCGGTATCACATTTATAATTTACACCACCATAGGTGATTGGGGTGTAATCATTAGACAATCGGTAATACCCTATATATTGGCCACATACCCTATATTACCCTCCTTTCATAGAAAGCAAGTAGAAGTTTATATGAGAAGCAGTTCAAATTAAATTTTCAAAAAATATAATCATTTTTTTCAAAACACACAAATAAAACTTATTAGGTTTTTGACAACCGAATTAGGTTTATTGTCTCTCACATAAACTTGTTAATATATTCTATGACCCTTCTTTAAATTTTAATGCACATATACATAATTAACTTTTCAAATTAATTTGTATTTTCTTGTCAAAAAATGAAGACATTTGAAAAAAATTATTTAAATAAAAATCAGCTCATAGATAAGAAATAATAATTTTTATAAAATACGGATGGTTTTGGATTTCCTAGATTTTATAACTCCAAAATTGCAAAGAATGCATTAAATTTCCGTCGTGATGCTGTATACAGATTTCTTGAATTCTTAAGTAAGTAAAATTTCATGCTCTTGCTGAGATTGTTATAAGTTTCAAAGTTCTTATAGATATTCCCGTGACTTATGGAGGAAGTTAAAGACTACTCCAATGTCAAAGTTAATATTGAAACTATTTGTTGTTTAAAGAGTTAGTATGTATTGATTATTTTATTGATTTGTTTTAACAATCTGTCACTTAATATGCAGAATAAAGTGTCGCCCCAGATATTATATACAACCTAAGTGATGATTTTTTTCGTGAACTAATCATAAATATATACCTAATAACAGTATCGTCCAAAGGAAACATTTTGCATATCTATTACATCATATTTAATTTTTATTTAATATATAAATTATATATAAATTATATATTTTGGGAATCAATACATTTTTAATTCATACTTAAATTGAATTAATAATATTTTTTTAGTTTTAAGCAAAATCTCGAACATTTGTATTATTGATATAATAAACAAGTTAATTAAAATTCATCAAAAAAATCAATTACTTTCATTTAATTTATAGTATCATTTTAATGGTTGGTTCAAAATCAAACAAATAATTAATTATTAAATTCGTAATTAAATTCCATTTTTATTATTTTCTGGGTATGTGATTTTGTATGCACTTTAAGTTCAGGATAATTAGTTATATTATTAGTAAAAGGCGCTTCATTTTTCTCTCTGAAAGTTTGTGCTGTTAATATTATAATATTAGACCTTTAATCTTTATGTGCTAGAATGTATTATTTAGAGTTTTGAACTTGAATTCAAAAAATCTTTCCGCTATAATAGGATCCTAGATTTTCAGCAGCTTTCAAAAAAAATAAAATAATAATAATAATAATAATAAATTAAGCAGCCATAAATAACATTGAGCATAAAATTATACATGATATCTCTAGACCACACTTTTCCAAACGACTATCTTCCGGCCGGTTGACTGCAAATATAGTCACCATATAAAAAAGAGTAATTTTTCCAAATTAATGGAAGTGAGGTTAACAAAAAAAAAAATTAATTATCGAAAACCTAAATTTAATTATAATAAAAGCCGTTCTAAATACTAGGACAAATGTGGTTTTTATACGCAAAATTGTAAAGGCCTTATATTTCCTTATTTCGTTTTTGCGAGTTTCTTTTAGTTCGATTTTAATTTTTAAACATTTTGTTATTTTAAATTATTAAGTGCATATTCACAGAAAATTCTATGAAACAAAAAATCTCATTAAAATTTAATGAAGAACAGGAAATTGATAAGAGTATAAAATATTTATTTCTGATATTTTCATTTAAATATCCATATAAATATACAGAAAAAAATAAAGGTGAACTTCAGTTATGAAAATCTTTACACTAATTAAATTGTTGATTGATTTTACTCTAATCAGCAAAATGGTAATATTAATTAACTGAAATAATGGTTTTTCGTTCAAAATTCAGTTAATGCTTCTTTGTCAATTCAATAAGAATTGTTATCGAAATTTAGTTTAAAATCAGCTAAAAGGTTTGTTCATTTAATTTTAAAATTAATTAAATCTTCACTATTGTACAAGAAGTTTTCCCTTAATAAAAATACACAAATTTCACCCAAATTATATATATTTGTTATTATTTATTAAAAATATTTAAATAAAAACTGTTTTACAATAATAATGCAAGTAAAAAATACGAACATATCGAGCCCTAACTGCGAAAATAACTTTTGTTCAGATCACAAACTTTGCAGGAGACGTATTTTCTTGATTGTTTGCACCATTTGAGATAAAATTGTTTTTGTTTAAAATCAAATTTTTTTCACAACTGATGTAAGTCGCTGCAAATGTCGAGAATGTTGTCAGTTAAGATATTTTGGAGGAAAGGGTTCGATATGAAGTAACGCATGTAATGTATGCTCCAACAAGTGGAATTTGAACTACAACAATCTCAGAGACGACATGAAAATATAAAACAATAAACAACATATGGCGCCTATTTGAAGAAATCCTGAATGTAATCCGTATAAACTTACCCCTAACGCATACATATTATTTCAAAAGGAAGGCTAATATATACAATATACAAACGTGGGCCTTGACTGGAACACCTAAGTACAATAATTCCGAAATAATCTTATTATTTTACTCATTGAATCCTAGCAAATCTTTAAAGCTTTATTTACCGAATAATTCACGTCATCTTTGACACCTCAGTAAACCTTCACAATCTCTATTACTCAGTATTATTTTGTAGTAGAGTCGAAACGGTTAGAAATATTTCATGAATGTCATAAAATTACATTCTGTATCAAAATTTTTATTTTATTATTATTTTTTTACGATTTATGTCGCAAAATTTAAATTAATTAGAAAGTTAATTACATTAATAAACATATTCTATTAAGTTCCAGTTTTAAATAAAATTAATTAATCGAAAAAGTTTATGGAATAAGTTTGCTGTGTAAATTTAGTAAATTTACATCAGTTAATATAAGTTAATATTCTCGAGCACATGAATATTAATAACAAGTTATTTTCAGAATAAATTAGAGCTGATTTTAAAAGAAAAATTCAGCACAATTGTCGGTAAAATATTTTTAGTTTTAAATTTATAATGACCGTTTTAAATAGAGAAATATCTAAAGCCTTATTATAAGACAATTCGTTCATTTACAATATCTAATGCACTACGCTGCATTCAACTAATAATAAAAACAAACAATTTTTCATAAGAAGTAGTATAAATAAATAGTATAAAAGTGTAATGAATACATTCCTTTAGTTATAGCACAATAACAGCTATTATATTGTTGATAATAAATTTGCTTTGAGAGTAACTAATGCTACTACAAATATACTATATTCCAACTAAAACAACAGTCTTTGTTAGAAATACTTCTACATGTACTACATAAATATGCAAACATATAAAAACGTACACCTATTGTTCTTTTGTGTCCTTTTAGCATATTTTATACAATTATTTATTTATAGCAGAGTGTTTTGAGTGTAGGTATATATGTATGGGGATGTATATGAATACTTGCTTGTATTTGTGTTGTATATTAGCATTATATCACGACTTTAGTTGTTTTTGTGTGTATTACAAAGTTGAGATTCATTATATTTTGTTATTATTTATATGAACGAGGGTGGGTAGAAAAATAAATTTAAGACTTAATTCGTTGCTTTTAAGAAGTTTCTTTTATAAAGTATTTTGCTTCAGACGTGTGAATTTAAAAACAAACCTTGAGTAATAAAAAAATGTGATTGTTTCCTTAAAACTAAGAAACATAACTTTTAGGATAATCTTCGTATATATTTGTTGTTCATATCACTTCTCACAAGTTTGTACATCTGTGCGTTATGTATATTTTGTTTAGTCACTCTTATCTCAAAATTATTACCAAAGCTTTACTCAGCATTCCTTTCCTCTTCTCCTCCTCAAAACATTTATTATTTATCTTACTGTCTATTTGGACAAAAAGCTAAAAAGCTAGAATTTATCAAAATTTATATTCATCTAATTGTACGAGTGTATTCTTCTTTATGTATATCCGTCTGTTTGTTCTTCGGTTTATTAGCTGTTTGCTGTTATTTTTTGCTTTTATTTATATTGAAGATTTTTTATTTTGGTTTTAATTTGTTTCATTTATGTGTTTGTATATGCGATTTTAAATACAAAAATACTAAAATCTAAATTTGAATGTTTAAACGTTTTTAAGTTTTTGTGTATGTAGGTTTGTGTAATTTTTGTTATAATTCTGGTAATTTATGTTTTATTTATTTATATTTTATTTATGTTTTATTTACCTCTTAAATAATTTCCTGCAATATGCTACATTTTGATTTATAATCAGCTGCTTTTGTACAAGCCGGAAATTGTGTATTATTTCATTATTTTTTATTTGCCATGTCCTTGTATCTTTTAGTTCTGGGAATTCTTGTTTCTTTATTTTTAATTTCTTAAAGCAAATTTAGCCTGAAATCTTTATTTTCTTAAGAAGCAAAAAAACATGTTTACTTTTCGTCTTACTTGCCACAAATATCATAATAATTACTTGGCCATAAATAACAATAAGAAGATATATATTACATAAAATAACATAAAGTGAAGTTGTAAAAAGAGCTTAAGTTTTAAGTGGCCTATAATAACTAGCATTAACTTTTTTGGCAATTTTTATGGATTTCATAAGAAGGAAATTGTATTTGTGTGGTTTTTTAAAGGAAGACGTTATTCTCGATTTTTTAGTATTTTTATTATTTATTAACCTTAAACTTAGTTTTAAAAATTTCGTAACAAAATGTTATCAATTGCATTACAACAAAAATATCACATTACCAGTATGAATACTGGTGAGGTAAACCTTAGTGAAGATAGCAGTGGCGATGATAATGATTCAATTTGGCAAAGTGTACCAACAAAACGCAAACAGCTTGAATCTCCAAAACTACAGCAACAAAAAAGAAGGAATTTGTTCTGTGAACCAAGCACTTCAGCAAATAACAAATATGCAGCTCTTAGCATTGATGACGATGAATGTGAAACCAATGAATCTACACCAAAGCTTCCACCAATTTATTTATCAAATGTTCAAAACATCAGTATTATGTTAAAAAAATTTAATTCTTTAATAACATCTAAAGAATTTAATTATAAATCTTTAAAGGAAGGTCAGGTACGCTTAATGATTAAATCTGTAGATTCTTATCGAAAAATTATTAAGTATTTAGAAGAGTCAAAAATTAGTTTTCATACTTATCAATTAAAGCAAGAAAAGGCGTATAGAATTGTAGTTAAGGGTATTCACCATTCAACACCAATCGAGGACATAAAGGCTGAACTACTATTACTAGGCCATTAAGTCAGAAACGTAACTAATATTAAAAGCCGTGTAACTAAAGAACCTTTATCTATGTTTTTCGTAGATTTAGACCCTAACCCAAATAAAAAAAGTGTATATGATATTAAACATATAAACAATGCCTTGGTTAAAATTGAACCACCTTTAAGAAATAACGATTTAGTACAATGTCATCGGTGCCAACAATTTGGACATACCAAATCATATTGTAAAAAACCATATAGGTGTGTTAAATGTGGTATGGATCACGCCACATCTGAATGCACTAAACCCATTGAAACTCCACCTCGTTGTGTTCATTGTTTAAATAACCATACAGCTAATTATAAAGGATGTAGAGTGTACCAAGATCTTATTTCAAAAAGACCTCAAAGACAAACTCTTTTCATGTCATCTCAAAGACCCAATCAATTCAATATAAATTCAGCAGAATATCCAAATTTAAATAGTAATACGAATAATCCACATAACAATCGCTATTATCCATCCTACTCCGAAGCTGTTAAATGCCCTGATGCGAACTATATATCTCGTTTGGAGAAATTAGAAAACATGATGGAAACTCTCATGAACATGATGTCAATGATTATGACCAAATTATGCAAATAAATTTTAGGATAGGAATATGGAATGCCAACGGGCTTTATAATCATAAAAACGAAACTGAAGTTTTTCTTAAAACTAACCACATAGATATATTTTTAATATCTGAAACCCACTTTACGCCCAAAAATTATTTTAAAATATATGGATTCGACACCATAAATGCTTTTCATCCGGGTAATAGAGCTCATGGGGGAGCTGCTATTCTAATAAAAACAAATATAAATTATGAAATTTTGGACCCCGTTTAAGAACCTTATTTACAAGCAGCTGGTGTTAAAGTCAAGTGCAATAATTATGACCTAAATATTTTTTCAATATATTGTCCACCTAGACACAGTATTAAATGTCAGCAATACGATGATTTCTTTAGTAGAATCGGCCCGAAATTCATTATTGGTGGCGACTTTAATGCGAAACATCCATGGTGGGGTTCACGTTTAGCCAACCCAAAAGGAAAGAAACTATATAAATGTATTTTAAAGAATAATTATACAACACTTTCTACAGGAAAACCCACATATTGGCCAAGCGACCCTACTAAAATACCAGATCTTTTAGATTTTGTTATTTTTAATGGTATTTCCAGATCGCTTTTAGATATTTTAGACAGCAATGAACTAAGTTCGGATCACACTCCAATTATCGCTTATTTTAATAATCATGTTGAACTTGAGGCAGCAAATCAAAATCTATTTACCAACAAAACTGATATTCTTCAGTTTGCGAATTACATTGAAAACAATATTAATTTGAATATACCAATTAAAAACGGGTATGAATTGGAGGATACTGTTGAATTTTTTTCTAGTCTCCTATGTCAAGCGGCTTTTGTATCCACACCAGTAACTACCCCTCAAAACGGAAATATTGTAAGAATATCTGGAGATATCAGAAATCTCATATTGAATAAACGATACTTACGAAGAATATACCAAAGAAATAGAAATCCCTTAAATAAAAATAATTTAAACAATGCGTCAAATCATTTAAAAAGGCGGTTAAAAGAATTTAAAAATGAATCTGTTAAAGATTTCTTGAACAACTTAGGTCCAAATCGAAATGATGACTACAATCTGTGGAAGGCGACAAAATACCTCAAACATCCAACAAAAAAACATATTCCTATTAAAGATGCTAACGGAACCTGGTGTAAATGAGACCAGTCCAAAGCAAATGCATTTAAAAATCACTTGGAAGAAGTTTTTCATCCATTTAATCTAAATCAACAAGTACAAAAGATTGAAATCGAAAATTTCCTTGACGTTGCGTGCCAAATGAGTTTTCCAATAAAACACGTTACATTGTCAGAAGTTCAGAAAATGGTTATAAAACTTAACAATAAAAAAAGTCCTGGTTATGACAGCATTTGTTCCAAAATGATTAAGTCTTTACCTAGAAAAGGTATGATCTTTCTAACCACATTATTTAATTCTATTTTAAGATTGAATCACTTTCCATCTCAATGGAAGTACGCAGAAATTGTTATGATTCCAAAACCAAATAAACGGGAACACTTAATTAGTTCTTATAGACCAATAAGTTTACTGCCAATAATTTCAAAATTGTTTGAAAAAATATTACTGAAAAGAATGTTGCCTATATTAGAAATGCAAAACGTAATACCAGAACATCAATTTGGGTTTAGGCATAAACACGGTACACCCGAACAGTGTCACCGAATTATTGATGAAATTTCTAACGCTTTAGAACGTAAACGTTACTGCTCTGCTGTATTTATAGATATACAGCAGGCCTTCGATAGAGTTTGGCATTCAGGACTTCTATATAAACTGAAAAAAATCCTTCCGGCTCCTTTTTATATTCTTTTGAAATTGTATATACACGAGAGAAAATTTTATGTTAAAGTAAATAATCAAAAATCAGCATTTGACTTAATTCACTCTGGTGTTCCACAAGGAAGTGTTTTGGGACCAGTTTTATATACTATTTTTACATCGGATATGCCTGTAACAAATGATCTCACCATTGCAACATATGCAGATGATACTGCTATAATGGCTTCCAATGATTCTCCCTCTGAAGCTTCTAATATATTACAAATTGGACTAAATGTGATACAAGAATGGCTAAACAAATGGAACATAAAAGTGAACACACATAAATCAGTTCATATAACCTTTACATTGAGGAGAAACAATTGTTCCCCTATATCTCTAAACGGAATAAATCTTCCACATTCAACTAATATAAAATATCTAGGACTTTGTCTAGATAGAAGATTAACGTGGAGAGAGCACATCAAAATGAAACGGAAACAACTAAACATTAAGACAAAAAAGTTGTACTGGCTTTTAGGACCAAAATCTTCACTTACATTAGAAAATAAACTTATATTATATAAAACTATAACTAAACCAGTTTGGACTTATGGTATACAGCTTTGGGGAACAGCTAGTAACTCAAATATTGAAATTTTGCAAAGATACCAGTGCAAAACTTTGAGATTAGTTACTAATGCTCCCTGGTTTATAAACAATGAAAATATACACCGCGATCTTGGTATACCTACAATTAAGGCCGAAATAAATAAATTCAGTAACAGATATCTCCATAGACTAAGTAATCACTCAAATATTTTAGCTATTAACCTTCTGAATGATAGTGATGAAATAAAAAGACTAAAAAGATATCATGTACTTGACCTTCCTTTCAGAAAATAGAATAGAAAATATATTTATTGCGATTCATATACTAGTTAATTTAAGTTAACATATTTAAATTGTAATTTTTATAGTTCATTTTGTAATTTTTGAACAAAATTTGCTTAATGTTACTCTGGGAAATAGATCGCAAATAAAATAAAAAAAAAAAAATGTTATCAATTTGTTTAATTATCACAATAATGTACAGTGACGCTCTGATTTATTGACTTTCGTAATACTTTGCGTGTGAGTGGTGTATTTTTTGGAAAATATACCACTCATACGTTTAACAGTTTTTCATTGTAACCAAAAATTAACATATTTCTATGTTATTCTAAAAGGTCATATATTTTAAAAAGTTTAATCTTTTCCAAAGTAAATCAATTTATCTTAAGAGAATTTTTAACAAAGTTATGTAAAATTATCAAATTAGATCACATATTTACCTTGACTAAAAAGTCCATTAAGGAATAAAAAAATCTGCAAATACCCCAAAGCCTAAAAATAATTTTATATTTTTATTTCACTTAATATCTTGCATCCTTAAAAAACTATTTTTAAGGTTACAAAATAATAAAATTTTTCAAAAATAAAATATTACGTATTTTATTGGTATGTCAAAAAATCTAATAGAAAAATGCTTAACTAATTCAGAAGGTAATATAAAGATTTTATATTTAATTTTGTTTTCATTTTTCTTTCAATATTTCAATATTTTTGTTTATCTTCTTTTTCAATGCAAACTTTTTTGTTTTTTATTTTTATTAACATACAAAAACATTATTGAAATACTGAAATACATACACAGGAAAAAATCATATATTTGAAAATTTTTTCATAAATATTATGAATCGAACATGACTTTTTTCCCAAACTTTTTTTAATAAAAAATAAAATTTTTTTTCATAGATATTATTAAATTGTTCATAATGAAAATTTTAGTAATTTTGCTAAAATTTTGTTAAATTTTTGGTTTAGTTTTATTAGCATTGATTGCAAATGGTAAACGGAAATAGTTATACATGAAAATAGTAACAACAAACGCCTTAAAGTGGAGAAATTCCAAGGAAAATCTGTAAAAAAAAAATTTAGAAATTTGCATAATTTCGCACGCATTCTGCATTTCATCAATTTGATAAAAATTGCTTCTCTTCTATTCATATAATGTAGCTAAAAATCAATAAAAACCAAAAATTTCCCGAAGAAAATTTCAAACATTTTTTTACAAATTGAAAATATAAACAATTTATTCTGATCAAAAGTCAAGAAGAACTTTTGATTCATTTTAAAAAATGTAAAAAACTGTTAATATACAAGACATTCCTCTTAAATATTATGAACTAAAAGCAATGAAAATAAATTTTTATATTTATGCACAAACTTTCTCTGTGTATGAAAATCAAATATTTTTAGTAATTTCAGAAAATGAAAAATACCATTGGTATTTCGAAACAGTCATAAGTATCTTTTGTAATCATATAATTTGTCTTCAGACGATAAAATTATATTACGATATTCGAATTTTGATAAATCGTAATACAAAACCTGTACCCTGTACCTTAAACACTATTTTAAAAATATATATATATATTTTTGTTCATATTTCAGCTTGCCTTTTTGTGCAATTTTATTCTTGGCTTAAGGATTCTTTATTCTGTTTTTTTTTACTAAATATTACAGCTGTTACAAAAAACTGTCATATAACTGTCACCTTTTTACTTCTCTTTCGCAAATTCGTGTTGGATATTACGAATATACAACTAAAAATATGAAATCTTTCATAGATATTTACAAATATATTGCTGTTATTTTATTATTATTTTTTTTTTCTTAAGAAGGATTTAGGTTTCTTTTTTTAAAACAAATTTTTGTTCACTTTTCTCCCTTGTCAAATACTTTAATGAAAATTTATTTCTAAAATATATATATATGATATATATATATATATATATATATATATATATATATATATATATATATATATCACATATATATGGGCCATTATAAAAAATAAAAGTGAATTAAATCCTTAATAAACTTAATAATACAATTTTAAACAAACGGGTTATCGATCTAAACTTACAAGATTTAATGTATATATATATATATACATATATAATGTATATATATATATATAATATATATATATATATATATATATATATATATATATATATATATATATATATATATATGTAAAATAATGTAAAACGAATGTAAAATAATTCACGTAAATCATTTCGTGCAAAGGGAATGAAAAATATAGTGGTTTTAAGTTAAACATATAACAATTTTTACAAACTTGAAGTTTATGTATATTTCTGTAGAAAATCTAATATCAAAACCTACAAAGGTACTCAAATAAAATTTATGATATTTTCAATATTTGATGGTATTAGTGTTGTCTATTTTAGGGTAGTCAAATTTTAAAAATTTTCTTTATGGCAAAAATCGCGATTTTTAAAAATTTTGTGAAAAATTGAGAACGAATCGAAGTTATTTCTCCATACATAATACGAAAATATAGTATGTTAGAGTTTATTACAAAGAAATGATATTAAATAATGTCATCCTTTTTAACCCAAGAAAATATTTCTTGGTCCATAAAATTGGTATCTTTTGAAATTTTTTGACGCATTGCAAAGCATTATAAACACAACCTAATTATGCCAGTTACGATTTAGCAAAATCTGTTTTGACAAAAAAGTCCCAATTTCAACTATTAACGACATTTAAGTTAATTTTGAAGTCTCGATCAATTATATTTATCGCTGTTCTTACGTTTATATATCCGAAATTTGTACAAGTTGCTATTAGCTATATAAAAATACAAAAACAAAAAGTGCAATTTTTGTTTAATTTTAAAAAGGTGCATACAATTTTTTTATTAAAAATATTTTTAATGGTCCGTCGATTTTATTATGTAAAATAACAAAAAAACTAAGTTCACGCAATAATCCAGGCTATTCTATACGAAACTGCGAATGCGCCTAGCGAAAAACTTTGAGACTATCTACTATGTGGAATATTTCGGGCACATCAACCAAATGTAGCGCAAAATTACAACAATTATCAATCCCTATTTCAAATTTTGTATTCCATTCCCCACGGAAAATATCAAAAATTCAATTTAACTGTTTAAAGTCTGCATAATAAGAAAGATAGTAAAGGTCTAATTAGTTTATATAAGATCGATTGAGATCAAAAAGTATATGGAAGAATGGAAAAAGTGAAGTAATCTTTATCTTTGAATCATGATTATAAAATGAAACCCATGGTACTAAAATGGATTCTATTAGCATCAAAACTTGTGAGTTCATATCGATAACCATTTTGTTTAAAATAGTATTACCACAAAACTTATTAAGGATTTAATTCAATTTTAGCCAGGTTAAAAATTTTTGATAATGGCCCATATATATGATATATACTACAAAAAAAAAAAACAAAATCTTTATACGTATATATGGGTAAATTGTGATGAAGCTTAATAATTTGTGCCATAATAAAATTAATTTATGTTTATACTAGATTATTTAAATTTTTTTCTTCTTTATAATCTGATTACATTTATGAAAGTAAAATTTGCTTTAAAAGTTAATAGGAAATTGAGAAATGTTTATAAGTATATTTTCATTTTATTCTTGGAAAATTTTTGTGAATTTAAATTATGGTAATAAAAGGTATTATATATTGTACAGTTTTACGTTTTTTTTTTTTTTTTTTTTTTTTTGTATTACCACATTGTTTAAATTGAAGCATGAATGCGTATAAAGGTATATAAACAATATATACAATTTTACAGGAGATGATAAAAACTTCATAAGATCACAAAACTTAATTATTTTCTTACCTTTTTTTTCCATATTTGGTAAGACTTATTAATTATCTATCTGTACCCAAAGTATCATTAAAAAAATTTGGATTAGAAAAATTTGGATTCAAATATTGCGACTGAAAATAACTTAAAATTGAATAAGGGCTTATATTAGCATATAGTTATATATAGTAAAAATTAATAAAAAAAAGCTTTACATAAAGTCACGATTTCATAAAAATTTGAACCAAGTGAGCTGAATGAATGCGTAAATCAGTGTACTAAACCTCACGAAAATTGGTAGAAAACTGACCGTGCTTTCCAAAGAAGCCCATCTTCCGAAATTATTTTTAAAGTGAATAAGACCCGTATATATGCAAACATAGCAATAATATTTGACGGAAATAAGTTTTATATGAGAAGAAAATCTAGCGCAAAGTTTTATCACTGTCGGTCCACAATTGACCATATCTCCCATATGAAATCTACTTTCAGAAATCAAGCATGTAATAAGTTCTATAAAAATCACCATAATATTACATGAACATGTAGATGAACAGGTCGTTAACTGACCATACGTTCGATAAAAGACCTTGTTCGAAAAAAATTAAAAATGCATGATGTAGTTTATATTATTTCGATTAAATTTGTTACAATTATTATATTTTACTTGCTCTTAATTTGATGCATTAAAACTCACAAGATAATACAATCTTTGGCAATATGAGTAAATATTGTATAATTTTGACATGCTTTTTTTCTATTCTGAAGTTTATTTCTTATTCGAATAATAGATTTTATTCAAAAACACCAAAAAATCCAAGTAAAAAATTAGTACGAAATAATAAAATGTTCATAAAATCCTGCTTTTAAAGTTATCTCTTCAGCGAAATTGGTAGATATTTAAATCTACTTTGTATAAAAAGATTTAAATTGGTTACTAAAGCAATAATATGCAAAAAGAATAAGTCAAGATAGTAAATAATTCCAGTTGTGCTGTGTATGTATAAAATTACTTTAAGAAAATAAGTCATAGGAAAGAACAGAAAAGAAAACTTTCCATTAATATTAAATAAAATTACAAACATTAGAAAATTCATGCAATTTTAAATGAGTTTCTCATAATAAAAGAATGCCTTATATACCTATTAAATAAGTACGTAAGTAGTATTGTGAAAAACTGTGTTTGAGTAAAAGAAAATTATTCTCCTTTTTTAGTTAGATTGAAGGGAAATGCTTGCATTACAAATACGTATATCACAAAAAAATCACTTTACAAAAATTAATTTGAACATGCTAAATCTATCACTGATTACACACCTTTTAGGTTTTGAGATGTTTCGAGAACAAAATTTTTAAACTAGCTATTGCACCAAAGATCTCAAAGTTCCTTAAATTATATGTCAGTTTTAGAAGTTTTTGTGCATTTTGAAATTTGAAAATGTAGTTTCATATACTATTAAGTTTTCAACAAAAATCAAACAAAATATCCGTCATTAAAATCATTATCATTAAAAAAAGTTATTGAACATTGTCTAAATTTTCTCACTAAATTATTATTGTTGATGTTCTGATGAAAAAACTATGTGTGACTTTCTGAAATAAATTTGTGTTGGACCATCAGAAGGGTTTTTTTTATTTTTATCTTCTTTCAAATATCTGCATTAGTTTTGGGCCAGATATGAAAAATAAATGGCAATATAAGTAAGTTATTTTAGATAAAATAGAATAATTCTACAGTTTTTGTCTAGTTTGAGAAAAATAAACCTTGTTATATTTACAACAACAATTTGTTGCATGTTAACTTTATAAAAAGATTTACATAAAAATGGCGTAAAAATTTTATTATTGTTGTTTTTAATGTTGTTTAATTTTTTTTAATAATTAGCCAATACATGATTAAATTTAACACAGTGTTATTACTACTAGTACTATTTTAGAGAAAAAATTAAGAGGGTTTGAAGTTAATTTTAATTTTCAAATAAGTTATATTCGGCTATGCCGTATATTATATACCCTCCACCAGTGTTGAGGTGTTAAATGAAAAAATAATATATTAATGAAATAACAGCAATACCAAATGACAACATTAATTAAAAAACTAATAAAACATTAATTAAAACAACATTAATAAAAACCATGCATAGTAGTCATGCACGACTATATGATACCCTACAATATTATATATATACATCAAAGTTCAGGGAGGGGTTTTATATGCGACCTGTGGTCAATAGTTGGTCGTTACTTGTATTAAGAGTATTGTATATTTCTATGAATCATATGTATGCTTTATATTATATTATTTATGCATTTTAGGGCGATTCCGGAAATGGGCTTAATATATGATCTATGGTTAATTATAGGCCAATTGGGATAAGATTTACTTATATAAAACTTATTTACGTCAAACATTAACTTTAAGCAAACACTTATGTGTAATTTATGAACGTTAAAGTGTTTTCCTTAGGTTTTATATGGTTTTATATGGGACCGATATTCATAAATTTGGCATATAAATTTGTATACATTTTAGACCTATATATGGTAAATTTAATTTAAATACTGCTGTACTTAAGGCATATATGTAAATCCCATATTTTGAAAAGATGTTTTAATAAATTTAAAGAAATTTGCAAAATATAAGTCAATTATTTTAAAAATTTCGACCAGTAGTTTGATTAACCGATTGACATACCGACATCGTTAAATCGACACATAAAGTGATTCTAAGCCGATTGGTATACACTAAAGTAGGCCAATATTTTTGGGTGTTAAAACATCAGCACAAATACATTACACCCCAATCACCAATGATGGTGTAGAGTATAAAAATGAAGACATTAGTAAAATAAGGGTATTTTGAATATTTAGATGCGATTGCATTGATTTAAAAACTCGAAATTTTAGAAAAATATTTCTGACAGATCTGCAAAAAAAAAAAAACAAAGCCTGACATCTCAGACACTAATCAACTGAATTATGATTTCATTTCTACTGAAAAAAATTTTGAATTTTCTGTGAAATAACGAAGGGTTTAGCTTATATAGGGGCTTCAAAAAAATTGAAAATATTAAATATGATATAGCTTGTTGTTGCTGTTATTGTTTTTCAGTGATAATAAAGAATAAAGTAATTAAATTTACACCTTAAAGTACGCTTTCATAGTTTCACATTTATACTCACATTTTTTCCAAACACCAAAAATGTAAACACTAAATTAAACTATCATAGCAAGCTTTACTTCCATAACAAAAACAACAACACTCATATAGTCCAGTACTACTAAATTTATATGCATATATTAGTATGTAGATACATGCTTATGCAAAAAACAACAACAATACGGAGTCATTGCAATGATTCTATTTCCAACTAAAAAACGTTCAAAAATACATAAAAAATTATTGTGTTTATACATGAAAAAAGCAACCGCTCCATATATGTTTGAGTGTGTATATTTTTAATATTTTTTCAATTTTTTTTTTTATATAACGCGGTTGTTTAAGGGCCTATTTTGTTAACACAAAAAATTGAAAATTCAAAAAAAAATAACAGATATATACAAAGCTTATATATAAGGTTCACACAGTCCAAAAGCGCGTTTTAATTGATACCTCAGTTACTAATGAACCGATTATTTTTAGTTCTTCCGCAAAAATATTCTAAAAAAAGATTCCGAATTTTCTGTGCAAAAACGAAGTCGCTAGCTTATATAGGAGCTTAGAAAAGTCGAAAAAGTTACGTTTTTAGAGGGTTTTTCGGTTTCTTGGCGATATCTCAGATATTAGTGGACTAATTTTGCTAATTTTTATTAGCGCCATCTAAGAAATATTCTCTATAATATGATGTACAAAAGCAAATATATCCGATAACTGGGGCTTTCTAAAAAATTATTTCAACAGACCCACGGACATCGTTATATCGACTACCATGTCGATATGGATCCAAAGTATATACATTTTGGGGTCCTAGATGAATATTGTATAAATTACAAATGGACTGACAAACTTTTATATATACCACTCACACCTGTGATAAAGGGTATGAAAATAGTCTCTTTTTTGATTAAAAATTAAGATGTTTAAAAACTATCACTATGTTCTTCAGAAACGCATTTGCAATTTATTAGGATTTTCGTCTAAAAATTTTGGTTACATCAAAATATTGTTCTTTTCATCAAAAATAAAATACTAACGAATTTATAAGGGTTTGATTCTTTTATTTTTAATTTTTTATATAAAAAAGGATACTTTTGGTAAAAAAAAATTAAGGTGATCACAAATTATGATTATTTTCTCGAAAAACCTAATATCAGCAAATTTATAAGTTTTTGAATTTTATTTGAATTTTTTACACTACACAAAAAATCGTCTTTTGGTCAAATATTTACGTTATCGCATATTATTGTTATATTAACAGTTATTATATTTTTATATACAAATATGATTTTATGAAGGTTTGAAATTCATTTAATGTTTTCATGTAAAAATTAAAATTTACTAAATAGTTTATGTGATCACGGATTTCCATTATTTTCTTCAAAATCGGAATACTAACAAAGCTATGAGATTTTGAAATTTAATTTTATTTAATTAAAGAAAAAATTAAATCTCGTATTCTATTACTAAATTCATAAAACCAATTATATTTTTTTACTGAAATTGGACCTTAAGAAATTCAATAATATGGTTTATTAAAATCAATAAAAATAATATTAAATTTTTTTCCGATTTTCAAACAATTTTTATTTTTTATTTAATATTTTTTTTACATTTTCTTTAATATATACAATAATTCGGATAGAGTGTTAGTATTGTATTTTATCATGTAAATGCATGTATGAAAATTTGGTGTAGAGAAACTAATTAATGGAGACTTTTTTAGATGAAATATAGTTTAACAGTAATACACAGTGTATAGTATGTGGATAATGTGTAATTATACTGATGAAAAATAATGGTGCCATAACATAGTAACATAGATATATCATAAAGATATGTAGTATGTTAGTAGTATATGGTTTATTAAAATATATAAAATATACATATATGAATAAAAAGATATATATGAAATAAAAGAAGAAGCATTTTCTAAATGAATTCAACTAACACACCTTTTAACGGAGTGAAATATTTAAGTTTCAATGAAACCAAAATAGATATAACAAATGCGCAAACAAACTCTGCTTTGGTACCGCCAAAACCGTACAACAGGTCTACTTACAATTGCAAACATGTATCATTTTGTTAAGGACCACTTCCGCTGAAATAAAAAAATTAAGACACATTAAATTATCTTCAAAATTATATCACGAGAGGGAGCTACATGTTCAGGCACACAATTGAAAGGAATCGACTTGGGGATTATACAGCAATATACAATAGACCCCATTATTTATAGGATATATGCATATTTCATATGCTTTTGATTTATCTAGAAGATACACAAAAATAAATCACTATACATGTTTGGTAATGAAATATATATGAAAATTAAGGTAACTTACCTTTGGAGTCCTGCAAATGATGAATCTTATATTTTTTTATGTCAACATTTTTATAATTTTATTTATTTTTATATTTTTAATTGTCAAAAAACAAGAAATTATTATTGTTTTTCGTATTAGTTTCGAGTGAGTTTACGAGCAATAAAATAATATATTAAAATCAAACAAATTTTTTTTATAAAATTTTATTTAAAGTTAAACAATGATTTATTTAAAAAATTCTAGTCATAATTTTTTCTGTGCAATAAATACAAACACATATATATATATATATATTTGTTTGTAGAAAATAGAATTTGTTACGTTACCAAAAATTTTATATTATTAAAACTAATAAATATATAAATTCAACTGAAAAATTAATAAATACAACTAAAAGGGAACTTATAAAAAAAGAAGCTAAAACTTCCCGTGCATTCTAAAGAATTGAGAGGATAAATGGATACTTTTTTACGTTTTAAATAACTTTAACAAATTTACAGGTATCTTTATGGTATATCTATTTTACTTTACCTATAGACTGCTGAGGCCTTTAGTATATATAATTTTACTAAAATTGTTTTAAAGCTAACCAATTTATATATCTAAAATATTGAAACTAAACTGCATGAATTCTTATTTCTTTTCTAAATGTAATTATGTATGTTATTATTAATCAGAACAAATAAAAACTATAAACAAAATACTTTAAGTAGCCTTATATAGGTACTTATGTACCATAAGATACAAAACATCTAACTAATTGTGATTTAGCTTTCTGCATATTTATTTGTGCACGTTGTCGTCTTATCGTAAAAGTGACAAAGTCATTAACCTTAAGCCCTCTTGTTATGTGCAAATCTTTTAAAAAAACCTATTATTCATACCTTTGTCGTTATTTCTTTTTTTTTCATACTCTTAAAAATTTATTGGTTTTTTTCTCCTAAGTGTCTAGCAGACAAAGCAAAATAATATGTGCTAATATCTGCTAGTAATCTTTTGTTACAATTCTTATATTTCTGATGTTCTCAATTGTCTATTTAAGCTGTTGTTATTTACAACTGCTATATAATTACACGTCTACTTACGAGTACAAAACTCAAAATACATGCACTAGTTTTATTTTTGCATTCAATGCCAAGTATAGGTATTTGAAAGAGAGAGAAAAAAACATAACTATTGTTTAAATTTTGCAATCTATTGTTAAAGTCTTAGAAATGTACTCATTAAGGGATATAAAAACTAAATGCAATAAAACATCAAGAACAATATGACAATAGCTCTGTAATCAAAAAATAAAAAGGAATACAAAATATAAAATAGCAACAAATTGTATGCTGTTTAGAAGAAAGCACTTATGGTTACATACTATGACACTTACAATGCCACATGTAAATTTTTATACACTTACAAATGCAAACATATGCATATAACAATTCAACATAAGAAGGATGTGTCTCGAAAATAAAACAAATGATTTTCAAGTAATACAATTAGAAAGAAAAAAATATATGAAGTGTATAATTATGCAAGGACATGATACGAAAGTTAAAGAAACTATACAAAAAATTTAGGAATGTTGTTGGAAGAATTTAAAATAAATTGGACATAAATATTTGCTGAAAACTATACTTGAATTGTTTATCTAAAGAGTGGCTTTCGATTTATATTTTTAATGACCAGACAATTGGTTGTAAGTTTTGATATAAAATTTTTTTAAATGAAAGTTTATTTGTTTTTATTTTTTTATTTAACAATAATGGAAATCTCCTCTTTTGTGCAAACAATAAAACACTTTTTACATACGAAATTTAATACTGGCTTTAAGCATTTCAATCATTGTAAAATGCGCCTGAATGCCTAAGGATATAATTTTCCCACTTAATCATAAGTATGCTATTATCTTAGGTACATAGAAAAAAATAAAAATGGATTTTAATTACTAAATAGCTTATATTAATTATTATTTTTTTATTATTTACTTTTTTCATTTTGCTCCAACCGTCAAGGTGAATTTTAATAATTTTTTTTATTATAGCAATAAATATGATTGAGATTTTGTAAAAAATAAAAATTATAATTAATTGAATTTAGAAATTAATTAAATCTGTATTGATCAGAGAAATGTTCCCATAAAAAAACATAAATTTCAACTAAATTATTTATTATAATATTATAAATAAATTATAAAATTATTAAATATAAATAAAATGTACTATATATGTGTATGATGTAATATATTGTTAATACAAACCAAAACAATTATTAATACATACTAACTCTTTAAAAAACAAATAGCTTCAATTTTAACTCGGGCATTGGAATAGTCTTTAACTTCTTGCATTAGTCACAGGAATATCTATAAGAACTTTGGAACTTATAAAAATCTCACCAAGTGCATGAAATTTTACTTATTTAAGAATTATAGGAATCTGTATATAGCATCACTATATAAATTTAAAGTATTCTTTACAATCTGCATTTTGGGAGCAATAAAATCTAGGAAATCCAAAACCAACAATTTTTATTTAAAATTATGTTTTCTTTTCTTTGAATTGGTTTTCTATGTAAATATTTTTTTTCAAATGTTTTCAATTTTTGACAAACAAATATATAATTAATTTAAAAAGTTAATTATGCTAGTTAAAAGTAATTGAAAAATTTTATAAAATATTTTTTTCTGTGTACTAAACTCTTCGAGTTCATAGCCATTGCAATAAGCTCTCAAATGACTGCATTACATACGACAATATTTCAAAACAAACAATTTATGGTTATGGTCGGATTCCTTATATTTATAAGTACTTAAACATGCCACAAGTATAACAATTTCATCTTTAAGCTATTAAAATAAAAATATGTTCGTACAAATTTTATTTCTGCATACTTATTATTATTTCCCTACTCTTTTAAATGTATTATTCACAATAATTTTTTTACTATTTCCTGCAAAGCATTTATGAAGTGTGGTTTCAAATTGTAAGTATAAATTCAAAATTCCTTTTAAAACTTAAAATTTTCCTTACTCTTTTAAATGGTAGTGTTTTTTATCTACATGATTTCATAATAAGATTACAACATAGTCAAGCATAAGAACAATGACTAAAATTTCAAACGATTAAAATGTGACGAAGATGATTTACAATAAAAAGAAAATATAAGAAAGTGGTAAGGTCTGTTAAGTATGTTTGGAAAAAAGTGGTAAAACCATTAAACTGGAACTGTAAAAAAAAAACGGAGGAAAAAATAACAAACAGGGAGAAAAAAGGAAACTTATAAAAAATTTTGTATAAAGATGAAAGTTAAAACAGCTTAAGTATAACCCAAACAATATTATGATTGTGTGTAAGGTGTATGTTGTTTATTTTGAAATTAAAAACTTAAGATTCTATAGCATTTTTATATGTATGCTTTTACCCAGTGTGTTTCGCTTCCCTCTTATTTTGCGTTGTGGATTAATACTTCGCCTGAACATACCCGGCCTATTTTTATTTCAATTGCAAAAAGTTATCTCCATAAAATTTAAACTCTTTTACTAGATATGTTCCTTAGATATGCGTAGGATAGCAATTTTCCAGATTTTTTTTTCCCAGTATAGCAAGAGAAATTTTTCGACTTCCCGGGATTCTCCGCATCTCGGATTAAAAACTATAATTGTCACTACTCTCATTAGTTGAACAACTGAGACCCAAAAAATAGTTTGCTTTTTTTCTTGAATATCCTTGTATGATGGTAGAATTGAGTGTCCCTTTTCAATCAGAGCTTTTCTTAAAATTTGATATTTGTTTCGGCTGAGGTCCAGTTCAAGCATTAAAGCAATTCCTTCTTCCTATGTAAAATTGGGTTGTGATGTTGGAGTAGGTACACTTTCGGCAATCCGTTTAAGACGTTTTAGTGAAGCAGCTGGCAGTATTTCAGTAATATTAATTGCACTCTTAGGTTGCTTCTCCTTTTTTTTGCATTTCTTTTAATGTATCAGAAACATCTTCATTCGAAATTATAGAAAGCTTATGGGCCAATCTTTTCTTCTTAGATCTTGTACTTAAATCATCATATGTCTGCAGGCTGCTCCAGTTGATATTTTGCACTCCGATATTTCTATATCAGTATCCATACAATTGGAATGTTTAACTTTTAATCTGTTAGTAGGCTGATTCAGGGACTTCATTTTTATGTCATACAACTTTAAAAAGCTCTCTATCTGAGATTTACCAATGACGTCGACTTTTGCATGTTATGTAGTTTTTATGAATTCCACTATAGCTTCTAAACGATTAAGATCATTTTTAGATAAACTCCACAGAACGCAACACAATTGTTCATGTTTCAATGTAATCACCATGATAATCAACTTCGTTATGATGTTGATAAGGATTAGCTGAGCATTTATATATATCCATTTTATATATCGCACAGGTATATATATCTACAGGTATTCTTTGAATTTACATTAGGTAAAATATTTGAAAGAGTCAATTTGGAAGAGTACCTATACCGAATTCATATATATTGCTGTTAGGTATCACCGGGAAGAATATTACCTGTGCATTGTCACTAGCTTATAAAAAAAGATTTTGAACCATCAGTAATAGATAAATGCTGCAGCTAGGTATCACCGGAAAGGATACCTGTATATTGAAACTAGGTCATAAATATATAAATTTTTAACCATCACGAATAGATAAATACATTTGTTAAATTTAGGTAAACACCATAAATGGAAACTAATAAAATACTTATTGTTAAAATAGACATTTTTTGTTTGTTTTGTTATTTTAAATTCATTAGTAGAAATATATGAATGCTTAGAAAAGGACACAGATTTACTTATATGTGGGATATGTGGCAACCCTTTAAAAATAAAAAATATTTATTAATTATTTTTACAAAAATATTTGTGTATAGATATTAGTAAAAGTATACAGAAATATTCATAATTTTCTAAGTAATTATTCACGCACTAAAGGCAAAAGTTGCAAGTTGGTAAAAATATAGTCATATATACAATAAATTGGAAATATAAAAGTTTAAAGGCGCATATTCCTGAAACGAGGCTTGATATTGGCTTGAATCTTTTTGTAAAAGATCGGAAATTATATATGCTAAAGGATAAGCTTAATTTGTAATACATATTTTTAAAATTTCTTTATTTAGAAATAAAGCAAACAAAAGGCCCAATTTGGGGTTTTTGGAGAAAATACAAATTTTTAATTGTAATAATATATCTGTTTATAAAGATATCTTAATGAAATTTGCAGAAAATGTGGACCTTATTAACATAAAGAAAAGCGCGTTAACCAAATTTCAATCAGGGGTAGAGTTTTCCTGAATTCCCAAATTATCTAATCAAAATTCCCAAAAATGGAATTTTTTACATTTTTGGCTATAGAATCCACATTTTTTCGAAGTCCCGTAGATTTTGATTTAAAACTTTTAACAACATATTGAAGATTCTTAAAATGTAACAAAATAAAAAATAAAATCAAAAATTTCATATAAAATGGGTCGAATTCGGGAGAGTGTCTACCATGACCAATTGAGTTATTTGGCTTGTTTTTTATCTTACAGTCATCTCTGTGAAGTTATTTTTCAGAAAAGTGTAAAATTATTATATTTTGCTACAGAAAATTTTATTTTAGATAAAAAAGAGTGTAATTGCAATTTTCAAATTCAAAATCGTTTATTTTTGGACTCGGCAAAGATATCGACTTCATTTTTTTTTAATTCAATAGATAATTACTATGATATACATATATGAAAAAAACTGGACCAAGAACATGCAAAATTATGGTGCTTAAAAATTCAAACGCAAATAACTCGAAAACTATAAGAGATAAATAGGACATGTTTTTTGTAGGTCTTATCGAGGCCTACAACAATATATAAAAATATTTGAAATCGAACGAAAAATAAAAATTTGGCAAACGATTAAAATTGTTTATGTCAAAGGTACCTAACTTTGAGTCCCCTTAGCTCCACCCCTGAGGGGTTTGTTGCGCCCCCCCTTCGAAACTTAACATTGCACACTCCTCTGCTACGGCTATACAAAACTTCATGAAAATCCAGCTGGCCGATCAGAAGGTACGGATTTATTTCCAAAAAAATTCGATCGTGCCCCACTGTACATTATAAGGAGATTCACATTTTCTTATAAATAAACAAATAAATAAATATATATATACCATTCAAACATCGAATATTACTACTTACTAATCATTTTGAAACATATTATTTTTGACCACAATGAAAAAATATGCGGAACCTTGTATCCGTTTTTAAATATTCGCATAAATGGAATTATTTCATTTTCTATTAATTACACAAAAAAGCATGAAAAACTCAGAAACTATTAAATATATTTAGATATTTCTTTAAAAATATTTAAACCTACAATATAATAAATAAAATAAATTAAAATAACATAAATAAAAATTAATGTATAAATATATTATTTACTAAAATATCTTTATATTAGTTAGAAAATGAAAACGTTTTGAATATACAAGAAATCCCAGGAATTCACTCATGATTTCTCGGTATTATAGAAAAAATTTTCCTTTAGAAAAAAAGCAAAAAAAATAAACAAAATTCTTTATCTGCAATTATATATATTATTTTTCGCAAAAGTATAACATTTGGTCTAGGGGAGACAAAATTTTAGACCATCATTGGCAAATATTAACCCTGAATTACTGATTCATGAAGCTACGTAAATAACTTTGAAATATAAAAAATGTGCGTTAATTCTTTTTAAATAAAAAATTTTTAAAAAGTTTTCCTTTAATATCAGAAATAAATAGCGCTACTTTTTCAAAAATTACCATAGTCATTACAACAACAAAAATATTTTTTTTTTTTTTTATATATATTTTTGAGAACAAAAACAATATTTGACGTCTTTCCAAATTTTCAAAAAATGTTAAAAAGTGTAAATATATATGACTATGACTTTATTTATATTGTGTGAATACATTTTAAATATTTCAGTGAAATTATTGTTGTTTGGAAATTTTTTCATCCGATAGAAAAAGTTGAATATAATTTTTAACTTTTGTAGTAAATATCACAAATGATAATTATATACTTTATTTCGATCAAAAAAATAAAAAAAAATAAATAAACTGTTGATGAAGATTGTTTTTTGATTGAAATAAAAATAAAAAGTAGTTTCTTTTAGTACTAAGTGCTATCTCTAGTTTAAATGCTACCTTCTTTAAAATTAAAATAGGTTAAAAATTTTAGAAGTTATTAATACTACATTGGCTAGACTTTATATGAATTTTTATATTTTTACAAGAAAAATTCCAAAAGTTTTGAAAACTTCTTTAACTACAAGCGCCACCGAAAAAAAAAATTAATCCACAACTATTGAAAACAATGCAAACGCCAAAGAATAAATTAATATGTTGTGTCGTCACATATTTTCTCCCTTCTACTTGATACAAGAGACTTGCATTGACAACAAACGTATATATTTCGTAAATTTGTTTACGAAAGGGACATAAAACAAATAAAGTCATAAATATTCACAAACAAGGGGAAATGATATACAAATGTATTTTCTTAGTATTCACAGAAAAAAATAGCAAAGTTTCTTTAAACTCAAAGGCCTCAACAGACCTATCCGCGTATTCGGGGTTTGAATGTTATTAATAATTTATCAGTAAATTGTTCATTTGTTTTAAGACAAATATTTTATATTATATTTTATTTCGAGCATAATTTTCGGGGCCGAATTAAAAATCAGTGGAATGTCGTTGGAAATATAATGAAATAAGTTCTATAATTTTCAAAATCTACAACAAAATATCTTAAAAATTGATTTCTTTTATACAAGATGCAGTTATATCCAAAAAAAATTTGATTTTTTATGTTGTTTAAAAAGTTTTTTTTACTCTTTGAACAAGATCTAATTAAATTTTGAGTTGAAAAGTGTAATTCCTATACTTCACAAAATAATTTAGAAAGTAAAAATTATTAATACAAAAACAGAAATTAGGAAACGTTAATGCATGAACCTACCCTAGAACTTTTTGATTACTCAAAATTTTGTCCTATTGGGATTTATTCTTTTAATTTTAATAACGTTCCCAAGACAGTATAATTTTAATTAGTTTTCATATTTTGCAATCATAACTAACTAAAGAACTTACTATATTAAATATCTACCAGAAAGTCTTGCATGAACGAATAACTTATAGTAAAGTAATTTTAAACCAACAAATGAAATTTTGTTGCACTTGTCTTTTAAAAAATATTACAACACCTTAAGATAGTTGAATTTATCTAGATTATTATTCAATTACATTTATTTATTATATTTTAACTAAAAATTTCAAACACTTCTTTTCCATAGATCTTTTTAAGCTTCTTCACAATTATTTGCTGGGTTCCCTGATTAAATTCTAATAGGAAAAATAATAATTATTGGTCATAAAGAGGGGTAAGTAATTAAAGCAATATGCTATATGTACCGTGAATTTTAAATATTAAAGGGGTTGTGTAATAAATTTTATCACCTTTGAGCAAATAAACGCTATGAAATATTATAATTTTAATCAATATTAAATTCCAAATTTAATAACTTTAACTTAAAAGATTCAAATAAATTATTTAAGCTAGAAGAAACTTCAAAGTAAATTAGAAGTTTTAAGCAAAAAATCTTAATTTTTAAGAAATTGTCCACCTAGAAATATCTGCACTTTTTACAACCTTACACTTTACCAACGGCATTTTAGGAAAGCTTACTTTTTTAAGAAAAAAATACTTTTAAATAAAAAATGAGTTTATATGGCTCCACCTTTAATGTTGTAAGTAATAATAAAAAGTAAAGTGTTTACAAAGGTGTTAATAATAAGTCTGTGTATATGTGCATGTATGTGTATATACTAGTATGGAGTGTGTTTGCTTTTGTATATCAAGAAAAGAAAACAATTTTCGTATACAATATTTTCTTATAACTTGCCTTATCTCAGTGAGTAGTTATCAGTGTTGCCAGTTTAGCCTTTTCAATGGTAAATCTAGTCTTTTTGTTTTGATTTTAGCCTCAACTTTTTCGTTTTAGTTTGTAGCTTTTTTCTAGCCTTTCTTAATTCCTAAAATTGCTGAAAGGCTAAAATATTAGTTTTTCAGTAACGAAGAAAATATTTTTTTATTTGTTATTTCTGTTTATTATTTCGTACAAAAAAATTGAGATTATTTATATCTAATAAAAATTTTCTGGAGCTTCATTATTCATATCGAAAATAACTTTGCTAATTTTATGTAATTACTAGATCGTTTATTATAATTATTTTATAATTTACTTCACTATTCATAGAAACTATTTATAAATATTTTCTTAAAGAATATCAAAAACTAATGAAAACGTTAAGAAAGTTTGTAGATTTAAAAAATGATAAATTTTTTGGCCGTATTTTTTAGGGAATTTAGCCTTTTTTGAAGTTCGTTTTAGTCCCTTTTTTTCTTATCTCCTGGTAACCCTGGTGAGTTTGTTTATAGAAGGGAGGGGTGGTGTTGGTGATAGTAGTTTAAGTATGCTGCATATTATTTAAGTTAACATGCCTAAAAGCATGCTATTTTAATAAATATTAAAAATTTTTTTCTTCATAACTATTATTTAGTAAATGAGCTTTTTTAAGAGCCGACAAAAAACATGTCTGTTCTTAATAAAAAAAAAATCATCTGAAAATCTGTAGGGAAGATTATTGAAGATTTACATTTTGTTGTATTCAAAAGTAGGTCTTCTCTTCAAGTTTAAAATAAAGTAATAAAGCTAAAAGGAATTATAATAATAAAAGAAGCGAAAACAGAAACATTAAAGCATTTTTAACAAAAATACAGTTGCTTATAATGACTTGTTTAGGCAAACGAAATTTAACTAAACATTACTGACTAAAATGTAACAGCAGATGCTAAAGTAGTAAATTCAAAGAAGGATAATGTTTTCTTAAAAAGGACGCATAAGTGTTTTTTGAATGTTGTAATAACATGTGCTTGTAAAGCGACGTATAGCACGATAATTTTAATCTCTCGTTGATACAAAATTAATGTCAAAATTTTTTTTTTTTCATATTTGATCTAAAATTCTGAAGCTGGAATTAAAAAACGAAAATTCAAGAAAACCTAATGTGCTTAAAAAATCCCACGTATCTATTATTTACTAAACCAAATGATAAAATACTAGGAACAATTAAAAACAATAAATCGGGCTAAAATTATATCCAATATTTTAAATAATTTTTTATAACCCTAAATATGATTTGATTCAAATATTAAAATCTTTGGGTATGTCTTTTCATCAAAGATATTTTTTCTATCATTACACAGCGGGACAGAATCGAAAATTTCGGAAATAAATCTGGTTAGATTTACAAAAAATATCAGACAGGTATATTAGGGCAGCGTAAAATTTTAAGGTTGGATGGGAGATCCCACAGTACCCTAAAGAGCAGAGGTAAGGAGGCTAAAAGAAGGATACCTCTTACATAGAAAATGTTTAATTACTTGCCAAATTTTTGTTACTAACCCGATTTCAAATTGCATGTGCTATTTAACTCTTACAGTTTTCAAGAAATTTGTTTCAACTGACTCAATTTTGCATGATCTTGGTCTTTTTTTTTCCATATATAGCCAAACGTTTTCAAACAACTTAGCTTAATGTTTCTGCAGTTAGTTACAGAAAAAAATTATCTGTGGAATAAAAAAATTGAAATCGATATCTTTTCCGGGTTCACAAATAAACTACTTGGAATTTCAAATCTACAAAAATTATGTTTTTTATGATTTCGTGATCGGAAAAGTCTCTACAGTCTTTTTCTTCTGAAGTAGAATTTTTCCTAAGAAGAGATAATGATTTTATGTATTTCTGAAAGATATATTCAGGCAGATTATTCCAAAATTAAAAACAGGACGAACCACTCAATGGAGTTAATTAGAGATCCCGTAGAACTTGACCTATTTTGATCGAAGTTTTGATTTTAACCTATATGATCTACAAAAAGAAAACAGCTTCAGAAACATTAATGTGTTCCAAAGAGTATGCCAACGGCTTCCTTCAGACTTGTAATAAATTTGGACTTTATGGAAAAAATTCAAAAAGTACCATTTTTTATATTTTCGCCGGTTTTTTTGGAACTGCGGGATTTTTACCAATACATTTTGATATAAAATAGGTCAAATTCGGGAGAGTCTTGTTTTTAACTCTGAAATTATTTCTGTAAAGATTCTTCCAGAAAAGTACAAAACTATTATACGATCTTAAAGAAAATTTTATTTTCGAGAAAAAAGAGTTCAAACACCTCTTCGGTAAAAAAAAAACATAATTTTTGCAATTTCCAATTTCAAAATCACTTATTTTTGGCCTTGGAGGAGATATCGAATTCTTCAAGTAATTGAAAAAAAATTTTGCAAAATCCCACAAAATTATAAAATATAAAAAACACATTTAAGCGTGTTTAAGAAAATGTAAAAACATTTGAAATTAGATAAGAAAAAAACTTGGCAAGCAGTTAAAAATTTTCTATTTTGAGCCCTAATAGCTCCACTCCCGAGATATATGTTGCGTAGAACTTAAAACATAAAATTCTACACTAATGTGCTATAGCTGTGTAAAATTTTATGCAGATCCTACTAGCCGATTAGAAGTTACAGATTTATTTCCAAAAAATTTTGATTCTGCCCCACTGCGCATAAAATATTACTTACATCGCGATATCCAGTTGTCCATCAAATTATCTATAGTTAAAATTTAAAGTATTCAAATTTAATTAATGTTAAAATTAAGAGTTAATAACAGTTAATGTAGCAGTTATGACTTTGTAAAAAAGCACAATTTTATAAAATTTATAAAATTTTATATTACATATTTTTTCTGCTTTGCGATATTACAAATCGAGAATGACCTTCATTATTTAGGTATAATAAGTAAATATTGAGTCAAAAGTTTTAAATAAAAGTTAGGATTATTCTTGTGATTCGGTCATAACTTCATATTCTGTTAACATAGTCACAAAACATACTATATTCGAAATATGTGTTCTTCAGTCACAATATTTTCTATGAATAGGTATGTTAGTTTTCAAAGTTAAGACCTGATATGTAGACATACAGAAAAAAATAAAAATGCATATCAACCAAAAATTTGTTTTTTGCTCCAATCGTAAATCATGATAATAATAATTAAGTGAAATTAATTTATTTTTTGTATATATTTAAATTAATTTATCAAATAAATTACACTTATGATTCGAATTTTCTTAAAATGCAGTAAAAAATTTATTAAAAAAAATTAAAAAATAATTAAATCTATACCTTTGCGAAAAAATACTTTCACTAATAAAAATATAAGGATTACTTACAAATTATATTGTCAATTTTTTAAAAATAATTTTTCGTAATTTTTCGTAGGATATATAATTTTCCAAGACGAAAATACGAGTATGTATCATGTTTCGTTTCCCTCTATCAAATTTTTCTGTTATATCCGTACTTAACTATAAATTACAATAATATACACAGATTTATATGTAGTTTATGTATAATATGTATCGCGTATGTGTAATGTTTGTGTAATACTCCTTTCTAAATAAATTTCGCTCCAATAAAGATTTTCATATTATCCTATCTGACTGCCTTTATGACCTAGGATGATAATAAAATTGACAAAAATAATGAGTATTAACCTTTTATAAACAATTTTCCATAGAACAGCTTTGAAACAAGAATGGATATTGAGTTTGAATCAAACCCCCGGTACCAATGTCGGAAACATCTACAAAACTGTTAAAACGATTCATAATCTCATCAAATGTTTAGAATTCGCACATACTAAATGATTTTTATTAAACACGGCTCTGAAGACTGAAAAATCATGTACGTATTTCGAATTGTTTTCGTATTGTTTTATTACAATTTAAAGTTAATTAGTCATTTTATTAAAAATTTTATTAAGAAATCATAGTACAAAATATTGTGGGTATTGCCCAATAACACCTGCTAGAAGTTTATCGCTTGTTGTAAAGCACGATCCAGCTAATTTAAAAGTCGGATATATAAATATAATCTTGCTTACAATATGAATTGATAAAATTATTGAAATTTTTGATTAATTTTTAAGATTTTTTATAAGAATGTAAATAGAAGTATATTTACATCATTAACTTTTAAATGCAAAATAACCTTCAAATTGCGTCTTTAAGTAATTCTCAAATGGGATCCCCATTTGAGAACCGTTGACCTAGGGGGAAGAAATTTGGCTCGAATATTTGTCTTATAAATTTTGTTTAGTAATCATAAACAAAAACGTTTGGGGTCCAAATACTAGAAAAACAGAGAATCCGCCATAATTTCAGTTTATACTTTTCCTCCAATATCTCTTAATAAAAAGCATATTCGACAACTATACTTTATAGAAATAGTTCGGAAACCAAAAACGCCCACTTTGCTCTCATATAAGGTGTAATTTTAAATTAGGGTGGCACAAAAAGCTTCAGATGGTGGGTATAACAGATTCGGCCAAGCCGAACATAACATTCTCAGTTGTTTATATATTATATATCTCTTCTTTCAAATGACAGTTAATTCGTTAAATGTATCATCCCCTAAATTAAAAGAAAAAATATTTTTTTTTTTTTTTAAATTTATTTGTAAGAAATTTAAATTTCTTTGAAAATTTTACATTGAAATACAATAAAATCTTTCCTAAAAATGCAAACTTTATATATACATATATAACTACAAGTCTAAAGTATTACAAAACTTTTCCTAAAGTCTTAAATATAAGCAACATTGAAATACAATTTCATCACACATTGAATACAACTTTTGTATTTTTTCAATACGTGTGTATAGCGTCAAATGTTTTTATATAACTAAATAGTTTTGTTACCACTTTTTTCCTTAAAAGTAAACTACAATTAAAAGAAAGTTCAATTTTCTTTTTGTTTTTTAGGTATTTAAAGTTTAATATTTTCTTAGTATTTTAGAATTTCTTGCCACATTTAATGTTTATGCACATGTTTAAGTTACATAGAAAAGTTTTTTTTTTTTTAACTACAACACAATACGAATTTTTAAACTATCTTTTATTTTTTTCTTTTTTATTCAAGAAATATATTTTAAGACTTACTACTCGTGCATGCTTTGTTATTTGGAACAAGTGGAGAAAGTTGTAAAAGAAATTGTAACAATATAGTTCAATTGTTGTATTTACTTTTATTTTGTTATTTAAACATTGAACACTTACATCTGCATTCATTGTTATAAAAGAAACCAGCAAAGAAAAAATAAAATATTTCGTGTCTAATATAGCAACAGAAAATAAAAAGTAAACTGATATTTTGCTACATCTACCATCAATGTTTTTTGATTTAATCATTAGCAAATATTTAACAACTTACGAGCTAATAAATCAGTGAAAATGTAACTCAGTTCTATAGTTGTGACTGTGCTTTGAGATTAAGATAAATATGGTGATTTAATATTTTTTAACTAATTGAGTTTAGTTTGTGAATAATCGAATTTTTTTTTTCTTTTTTTGTAAACAAATCTTATATTAAGAAATAAATTTAAATACAGTGTTACTACCCTACTTTGAAACAAATAAAAAGGTGCTTATTGAAATAGGTAGTCTACACATATGGCCGATGGAAAAAAAGTTTACTTTGATTTTTACCTTTTAGAAAATTTACATTTATACCCTACACCACCTTACCAAAAATAATAAAATCTATGCCTTAAAGTATGTCCGCACATTTTCACATTTATACTTAAAAAAATAATTTACTTTTTTTTAAATTAAAAAATTTAACTATCCTTAAAAAAAACTACAACACTTATATCATTTATACGCACCGCTTACTCGCAATTAAAAATATTGCAATATGAAAATATTGCCATCTAAACGGTGAATTAATATTTTATTTGTGAGTTACTAATTCAGAAAAACTATTCATGGTTAGTGAGACTAATTGCAAATAATGCGTACGATGTTGCCACTTTCTTTTGCGTTCATAGAATTTTCTATGGTAATTGTTGTATATTTCCCATATGGCATAACAAAAAGGAACGGTGAGCTAATTATGTACAAGTAATTTTTATTTGCTACAAAAGTGCGTATAAATGTAATAACTGATAGCTTCTGATAACTACTAAATTTATATACATGCATATGTTTGCACCAAAAATTTACTGACTTTTGAATCGTCCAACGTATTGTAAAAGAATATTCATCCCTGTCATGAATATCTTTCCTTCGAAATATTTTCCCTTTCCCAAAATTTGCAATCGTGAACAAATTTCCCATGAATAATTTCATGCTAAAATAAAATTTCCCTTATCGTGAATGATTTTTTCCGAGAGTTTTTCTCACTTTTCCGTTTAATTTATTCACTTTATTTTTGCTGGGGAACAGAACAAAACATGTAAGTAGTTCTTCTTATAACTCAAATATCAAAGTTTAAAAAATTAAATTTAAGAGCACGATACGCTAATAAGGCACAAACTGATTATTGCTCAACAAAATACAAAACAATAGGTCGATTGCCTGCTCATTTGTGAAGCTTTCTAAAGACGTGGATAAATCTAATACAGAGAATTAATTTAATTATTTTTCTTTTTTTTTTTTTTTGTTTTATTGAAATAGGTCATACACAATATATCTGATAACTGCAAGGGGTTAGATGAATCCCACATACCTCGAAGAAACAATTCGTTGTTGCTTGTTTTCCTCCTCTTGCAATAAAATTACTGCTTTAACTCTAAACATTTTGTACACTTTAATTTGCTGTAATTTTTTTTATTTTGTTGGGTTTCCAAAAAGTAGCTGAATTGTTTTACTAGGTAAAAGATGAATAGTGCAACAAACTAACGTTGCAATCAAAGGATCACTCCAATGCTAAATATTTTGATTTGTTTTTTTTAACTTCTTTTTAAATATTATATATTTTTGAACAAAAGTTTCTTCGATTTTTATTACTTTTTTATTTTTTTTCAATTTCCTCCTGATTGTGTGAAATATTGGTGAATTCGGATATCGTCAACCCGTTCCGCATCGGACATGAAGTTTGTATGGTGTGTTTATATGGGAAAAATATGACTTTTTTACAGTTTTTAGAAAAATGTTGCTATTAAACACTTCGATTTGTAACAATATTAAAAAAAATTAATCTATATATAAATATCTATCAAACAATATATAAAAATGTCGGTTAATAGAAATTAAAGTTATTACGAATTCTCCAGACCGTTAACTTATTTTAGACCTTTTGTGTAAGGAGTGTAAAAACAAGCTTTTAAGAGTTTGAGAAATGTTTAAATGAAATGGTATTTTTATTTAAATTTTTACTAAAAAATATGTATTTGTTTCTGCGGCTTCTCATCAGCTAAAAACTAAATTGGGGCTAAAATATGAATATGCCTATCAGAAATATATATATATATATATATATATATATGGTAAAAGTTATAACAAATAAGCCACTTGTATTGGCAGTCATTTCATTGAATTTTGCACTTCGAAATTATTTCATTTATCCCTTTGAAAATTATTTCATTCCTACACTTGGTTAAAAATGTTAATTTTTTTAAGAATGTTTTAAAACTCCAATTTCAAACTTTTAAAATTTTTTTAAACAAATTTTAAAAAAGTTTATGTAAAACTATGCAAGTTTCTGGACAATACTAAAGGAAGTAAATACCTTGTACCACTAAGACGTACTTGCGATTTTTCGGATCTAGGCAAAACGAATTCAATTTTTTACAAATTATATTCAGATTTATTATAGAATACGAAAAACCATGTCTCAAAAAAAAAACATTTTGAAGTTTCTAGAAAAATTGTACAAAGATAATCTTTAAAACATGAAGCCAAAATTTCGAATATTTGAAAGTTTTAAAGAAAACATAACGAAAAATTGTTTATTTATCTGGATTTCGAGAAAATGTTATGAAAATATTTATGCAAGACTTTCGTTGATATTAGCAATAAAAAGGCAAATTTGAGCCTCAAATAAGCTTGGGGTCAGCATTTTTTAAACGCACTTATTCTTAAATAATTGCAAAGTAAATTTTAATACGAGTAATTAATATCATGGACAAACAAAATGCTGATTACCTCATCTTGACAAGCAAAGTCATGTTAAATAATAAAAATTCTTCACAGAAATCATTGCATTCAAATCCAGTTAAAAAAAAATTCGTGATGCTTTCCTTATTTCAAAGATAATTTTTTCAAATTTTCTCAAAAACTTCAGCATATATTTGCTGAGATATGATTAATTTTATGATGTAATAATTTTTTATATTCTGAATAACTAAAAATTTTAAAAAATGCCGAAATCCGAAAAATTATATCTAAAACATTCATTCAATGTTTATATTCAATTAAAATTTTAATATAGTTGAATGCTATTTTATACTTTTGAATATTTTCACCAGAAAAATAAATTTAATAATATAAAATATATCATTATTTCTACAAGCATTAAATAATACCAAAACTGCTTAGTAATAAGCAAACCTTTTTTTATATTAATTTTCATTCTCGTGAAATGAGGATTTTTCCAGTACAATTGATATATATACCCATTTAACCCTTTAATAACAAAAGTAAAGTTTTGCGATGCGACTAAAATTTAAAGACTTTTATTTATTCGATTACTATCGCGATTTAAAAAGAATTTATTATATTTTTCATAAATTTATTGATCTTTAAGTACAACAAATACTTCCATACAACTTAAAAAAAAATGCTGATTAAATCTTTTGGAAAACAAATGTACAAAATTGATCCTTTTGCTCTTAAAGGGTTAATTTTTTTTAATTTTCAATAGTATCCAATGCTACTTTAAAATTCTATATATATTGAAAATTGTCCGAAATATATACAATTACATGTTAACATAATCATGTTTACAAAAATCATGCAACAACATAGTAGTCTTCATTTCTAGATGAGTATATTTGCAATTATTTTCGTAAGACACTTTAACATATAAAGGCATTATATTCTGACTCCAAGTTATGTGGTCACATTGCTAATGTTGCGCAACATCTGGTCATTTTTCATCGTGTCACTGTAAACGTAAAAAACTCATCAGCTAAAAACTAAATTGGAGCTAAAATATGAATATGCCTATCAGAAATATATATATATATATATATATATATATATATATATATTTATATATATATATATGGTAAAAGTTATAACAAATAAGCCACTTGTATTGGCAGTCATTTCATTCAATTTTGCACTTCGAAATTATTTCATTTATCCCTTTGAAAATTATTTCATTTTTTGATTTGGGAGTTTCTTCATTTTTGTTGGGATTAATTTCATTGGACGTTATTTTATTGGGACTTATTTCGTTTGGAAATTATATCATGGCAACTACATTAGCTTGTTTTTATGTATATAAAGTTCTAAATACTGAAAGGGAGCATATACCAGATACGATCAAACTATTTACTATGCATTAAATTAAAATTTTGAAAGCTTTAAATTTTTTAAATATTTTTTGGTATATAGATTACCAATACTTCACTAAATTGACATTTTTATTTTTGTTTTATTTTAAATATTTGGACAACTGTAAGCGGTTAAATATAGCACATGTTGCAGCAAATATTTTGAAATAATTTGGCGTCTATTTATTCAGTATTTGCTTTTGGTTTAACGAAGGTTGTTATTTATTTTAAAAAGTATATATATATATATTTATATATTTTTTTTTTTTTTTGGAAAACTGAATGTATACGTTAATAAAAGAATGAATGTATGTGGCCTATGTTTATCTAGTTTTAAAAATATATAGTTTCGTGGACAGCAACTCTTGGTATTCCACAGTATTCAGTTCAATTCGTATTTCATTTATTATCTTGGTTTATTTTTGTTGTAAAATATCCAAAATGATCTGCCCGTCCTTGCACGTTTATTTGTTAATGTACTTTATATAAACAATAAAGCCTCCCAAAAGCACGAATAATTATTTTGGTATAAGGACCAAGAATGTTGAAATTGATTAAGATCGGAACATTATTACACCCAGCCCCCATATTAATGTCATACCGGAATAGATGTTTAACGCTCATAAATGCCTTTAATATACAAATATTTTAATGAAATTCTGTACAAATAACTTTCTTTTAATTATAAATATATGTAATATATGTGTTAATGAAGATCAATCCATAATTGATCATATAAACCTCTCAGGCGAAAATAACTTTAACGTATATAAATCCCATATAAATGCCAGTATTTCAATTATATTTGACACAAAACAACTTTTTTACAAGTGGAAAGCAAAGTGAAAAATTTTATGAGTATCAGTCCATAATTTCGAAAATTACTCTAAAGTTCATATATAATACTATTGACATAATATTATGTTCATATATTAAAGGGGCGTCATCCAAAAGGTCTGGCATATCTTATAATTAATCGGGTAATATGTACTATATAACGCCAAAATTTCATATTTATATGTCGAAAATTATAAGATCAGAAATATAATATGGTTAAGTCAAAGTAGGCATTATGGCGTGGTTCTCAGTAAATAAATCATTTTAACTATAGAGCATATTTTGTGTTATAAGTGTATCGAATTTGATGTAATTAACTTCATTAGTTACGTGAAGAATATCTGTTATTAAAAAGAGGGCGTAACATGTTGTGCAGAAATTAATTACATAATCAATTTAATGCCGCTAAAATGGGTATTTCGACCACAATATAAAACCAAAGGGGACAGCACACACCTTTGGTTTTTATATTGTTATGTAAAAAAGAGATCTACTTACAATCATCTGCTGTAAAATAATGAAAACAAAATCACTCACAACTAACAACCAAAGACCGAAAATAACTCACTCTTTTATCAAAATCTGATAAACTGACATTCATTATAAGGTATAAAAATTAAATCACATAAAAGTACTCCTTTTTTTACATGGTATAGTGTAACCTCAGTTTGTTGTTTTTTATGGTAGCCCAGCAAAAACTTTTTGGTTTTCGGTAATGGCAACTACTTATTAAAGTAGTTTCTTGGTAACGAGGCGTCATTATTATTTGCCTACTCGGTATTACATAAATAAGTACTCAATAGTATAATAGCACAGTAATATTGCAATCACGTGGATGAGTTGGCTAAAGCACTGGATTAACAACCAGAAGGTTGTTGGTTCAACCCCATTCTGATGCTGTTAGTTTTTTATAACAAAATGTCTAAACACATATATTTATACTAAAAATGTTTTTGTCACTTAGAAAATTAAGTGCGAGATTTTGTACTGAATAAGACGTTAGTCATTAAAAACAAGTGATTAATTTGTGTCCAAGTTTAAATCTCACTGAAGGCAAAATTTTTTGGTTTTTCTTTTTATTTTAATTTTCGTTTAGAACCCCTAGAGTCTAAAAATAACTACATGAATTTGTGGATAACTCGAAAAAAAAACTAGAAAGAAATTAGTAGTTTATTTTTCTTTCCAATTATACCTGCAAGTTTACCAGGAAAGCAAATTTTTTGCTGGGAGAGAAGAAAACAAACGTTTTTATTTGTGCTCGAATTTAATAACTGTTAACATTTCATTTCTTATATTGTTATATTTTTTTTAATATTTTTTTTTTTTTGGCAAAAGTAAAGGTTTTATAGCTAAATGATTTTAAATTACTTTACACGAAAGTGCCTCGATTTGTATGGAGGTAAAAATGATAGATATATTTTAAGCTAATCTCCAAAATATTGGGTTTTAATTATTTCGTTCATGTGAGCTGGACCATTTTAAAACATCTTCAAAAATATAGTTCTCTATCAACAGTGTATATAATTTTTAACCTTTTGTAAAAAAAAAAATACAACATATGATAGACAAATAACGTTTAATACATGATGATATAAAACTTAAAAAAAATAGTTCTTATTCTCACGAAATTAAAATTTTAGTAAAATTTTCTACAATTTTTTTTTTAATACTCTTTTATTAAAGTTTGAATATTTTAGACATTTTCCATCGTAATTTTTATTTTAGCGCATCATTGGATACTCGTATTCATTTAACCCCTTGTTAGATGCAGAAGTAATATTTTGGGATTTCCGTTTCATAATTCGTTAATTTAATTTTTATATCAAATAAATGGTTAGTTAAGAAAATTAATGTCACCAAAAGCATGCATTTATCATAAAAACTATAAATTCGTGTAAAATAGTGACTATATTTCAAAAATCTCTTTAATTCGATAATTATCTCTGTTTTAGAAGAATTTATTATATTTTTCATAACTTCATCTATACTTAAGTATGATAAATACTTCCATTTTTCCATCTTTGGAAACAAAATGCATAAAATAGACCATCATGCTGTTTAAGGGTTAAAGGTATCAGGCTTTTCCAATGGTATATTAAAACCCATTATATGTTGAAAAATATCCAAAATATATATATATATATATATATATATATATATAATTATATGTTTAAATAAAGAAAATATGACAAAAGACGTTAGTAAAATCTTAATATTCTGCGAATAACAATAATTTAAATGAATATTCCAGAGTAGAAGTATACTAAGTTCTATTACAATTTGAATTTAATTTTCTTTTAAGGAAAATGTTGATAATAATATTGAAAAAAATACGTATTCATAGACGTGTTTTGAAAATGGTCCAGCTCACGTAAATTTAAAGATGTACTATTTAGGGAATCATATAAGGACAGACCAATCCTTATTTCATGCAACTTTTTTTCGTGAAGCTCTTTACTATGCATATGATGTCCAATATATTTAATTATAATTTAAAAGAGTACAATTCCATGAAATACTAAAGCCATTTTATAAATCATACAAATAAAAGTTAAAAGTTTACCCTTATCAAAAATAATATGTTTTTGACAAATTTTGGTTTTTATTTATTTGTTTTACTATTATAATTTTATCAAACACATATATAAAATTTTCTTACATAAATTAGTCTCACAGCAATATAACACAAAACAAGAAAATTATAAACGGTATATGTTGCCAAATAACCGCAAAAACAGGGTTCCCAAATTTTCTTGTCATATTCCCAAATAGCAAATTTTCATCTACAAATTCCCCAAATAACTGCTTATATTATCAACAAAAATACAAACTAAAATAATACATTAATTTGAGAGATAGTATAAACTATATATCTTTTTATTTTTACTTCAATCCATTTGTATAAATAAACAACTTACGCCACTTTTGATGTATAGACCGAAGATTACGTTTTCATTTATTCTTCAATAGTATGAAATTATTATTGAATAAGTTCCTTTTCTTTAATTGTATTTAATGCACTTTCTTAAACTTTTAAATAACTATTTATTGAAGGCTTTTAAATTCTTGTTTATAATTGCAGCAACAATAATGGAGCATCAATTGCACAATCATTACTCTCACAGGCAATCCATACAACAATCATTTGTTTGCGTAGATTTTAATAAATCTCTTTACTTTATGGGACCCTATTCAGTATATTCTTCATTGGACAGTTATTGAAATAAATATAAGCCAATCTTGCTGAAAACTTCACATCTGGCGGAAAATTTTCTTTTTTAATTTTTCTTAAGTTAAAAAGAGAAATTATAAAAATAAAATAAAAATTCCCAAAAGTCTTCCAAAAATTCGTAAATCATAAAAACCATCCCCCAATAAATCCCTTAATCTCCAAAACATAATTTTCGTTCCCATTTCCAAAAGAAATCCCTAATTTGGGGATAAAAATATAAGCGACCACTTATAAAATCCCCGAAGTCTTTCAACAAACCCTAAATCTTAAAATACATTCCCAATAAATCCCCTAATCCCCAAAACAAATTTTCATCTCTATTTCAAAAAAGAAATACCCAATTTGGGGATAAATCACCTGATCTGATAACACTGAGAAAAATATAAATGACCACTTATTTTTGCACTCTGCTAACCAATGTTGGCAGGAGCGATACAAAAAAAGACCAAATTAAACTTTAAAGAAGGTAAAAAAAAGTCTAAGTGGGCTAAAAAATAAATCCAGCAAAAAGTCAATATTATTTTTAATTTGTAATTCGTTTTTGGTTAAGCATTTCTAAACTTTTGGGTTATTTTTGCGTTTTAGTATTCTTTAATTTTTATAAGCGTAAATAATTTTTTAAAATTAAATTATTATGGACGGTGACGTACATACGATCGTTGATACGATCGTATTTTTTTTTTTTTTTTTTTTTTGACACTAAATACTATTAAAAAAAACAAATTGTTGCCTACAATTTATTTTAAAAGAAAACGTTTTCAAACGATAACGCATTTTGAAGACAATTTTAAATACAGTATAAACTCGATAATACGGCTTGATTGCAAATTTGTATTGTGTTATAGTTTGAGAAACAAAATTATAATTAAGATAAGAGATTTTATTTTATTTGATTTGAATTGATTAATCGTCAGTCAACTCTTGACATTTTGTTCTAAAAAAAGAGAACATATATAATAAAATAAAAATTGTTGAAAAGCTTAGAATATGGAATCATTTTATATGAAAAATTTCAACTTTATGCTTTTACTGTTTCCTATACAAAATTATTAATATATTTTAATAGTTTTTTAACGAAAGTCCAGGTAAAAACCTCTATAATGCAGATTATCGAGTTTTTACTGTATTGTATTTTTCGAATAGAATTACGGTACGCAACATTTTTTCCATTTAGATTTTATGAATTACTTGTATGTTCACCTGGTATTTGGAAGTTTATGAAATTTTTACGAATAGTATCCTTTAAATGCATTATTTTTTATTTTGTTTCACTTTATTTATTTATTTATTTTTTTTTTGGTTTTTTACAAGCTCCAAGTAAGTAATGTTACAGGACAAATAATCTTAATCTTTATGAAAAAAACTTGCGTTCGGCTATATTCTGTAAACCGAAGTCGATGTAAATTATTAGTTATTGTATTAATTTAAAGAACGTACGGCTCATTTTTAGAAAATTTATTTCAATTCCAAATCAAACCAGAGGCAACTATAAGATCTTTTCATCATCTTGAATAAAAAAAAAACGTTGAGTAACATAACTTTTATTAAGATTCAATGTCTTTCATTTTCGAATGATAGATAATTTAAATTAGGATTCCAGTATTCTGAGGCTAAAAAAGTACTATTTGAATATTTTTTTAATACCAAAAATATATTTTCATTTTCCATCCCTGGTGACGTTAATGTGACGTTAATTAAAAAATAATTATAATTAATTTAGTAAGACTACAAAATTAGTTTTGACATGTTATATTTAGAGAATGAAATGACGCAGGCAAAAAATTTTGTTAAATTAAATAATCGTACAAATGAGTACATAAAACCGCTTAGAAGTAAAAATAAAATTAGTAATAGAAAAAAAAAACTTTTCTTTGTTGTTGCAATAAAAATAAAATTTTAGCCTTTTTAAGACAATTTTTAAAACCAAAAAGATGCTAGAAAAAAATAGAAGCTAATACGAAAATCTGGAGGCTGAGGGCTAAATAAAAATGCTAGATTTAACCTTAAAAAGGCTAAAGTGGCAACACTGCTGCTAACAACAAAGAATTTTCACACACATATTATTTTAAATACAAAAGGAAACAAAATGTAATACTTTGTTGAAAACTTACTTATTTTTTTACATATGTATCTGATGAAAGAATATTTTTGCTTTTACAAAAACTAAAATGTACATGAGAAAAAATTTTCCAAAAAATATTTTTGTAACATTTAAAATAAAATGAAAAACAGCACAAATACTTATCCTACATAAAATTCTTGAAAACAAAATTCTAACTAAACTACCAAATAGATATACTACAAATTAATGCTTTGAATTTTAAGTGTATACATTAATCAACATTTTTGCAAATCCTTACATTAATTCTTATGGTTTCTGTTAGTAATGTATAAGTAATTTCTTTTTTCCACTGCATTTTTCTCTACTAAAAAAGTCCATTTTCCATGTTATTTTTCAAATACTTTAATCTTCTTTCCTAGTACTTCTTGAAATTTTAATCATAGAAATGTTTGCTTACCCACATACTCATTTTATGCTATTTCTTTATTTTGTATTCATTTTAAGACTACTTAACAATAGCAAAAGATAAATATGCATCAGTAGCGGCTAGAGTACACAAACAAGAAATCATTATACTTGAAGAAATATACAAAATAATACAGAGCAAACGCAGCAGTCACCGGAAAAAAGAAAAAATGTCTACGGATATGTACATTACAGCAGTAGTCTGGCATGGCTGAGTGACTGCCTCGCATAACAAGCTACTAACAATTTCCTTTAGTTTTTTTTTTTTTTTTGTCTTTCCTCACATTTATAATTTGTTGCATACTTTCATTTCTAAGAAGAAAAAATGAATTTGCATTAGGAATTTTTCACTGCTCTTTTTTAAAGTTAAAAGCTTAGATTTAATAACGATAATGGTTCGGCTAGTACAACAGAAAGAGGATATGAAATACGAAGAAGAAACTGAATTCATAATTTGTTAATGTAAAAGTAGTTAGCAAAAGTGTTGTATTAAAAGAAATTGTTTTGAATACTGCGGTTGTGGAATTGTTGTATTAAAGAATTGTTTTATAAGAATGTAAGAATTTATAGTTGGCAAATGTTAATTAAACTGAAGATGAAATAAATTGCAAAATATGAATGAAAAGCTGAATTAGATATAGTAAAAAATATTTTCAAAAAAAAATTTTTTTTTCTTCTGACCAAATCAAACCAAAAATCAACGTGTGTTCAATTTTTTAATTGGATTTTTTTCATTCTTTACAGAGTTTAGTAATTGATATAATAATTTTGGTGAGAGGTGCAAATTTAAAAAAGCTTTTAATTTAGTGAATTATTTACTAATATACTTAGTGATTTGTGACTATTTTCTGTATTATTATGTACCTATATATCATTAATATTTTTTATATTGTATTAAGTTTGAGTTTGAAATAAAACATAAAAAACATAAAAATATCAGCTTCAAATTTTAGATTGGGAACAAAATAGAAATGAAACAGAATCGAAAATTTTAGTTTTTGAACTATTGCGAATAATAATCACAATGACGGGTGACCTCAAGGAGCTCATATTCGGATCGCCAACGATAGTCGTTCTCGAATGTTCTCTCAGAGAAATTTTCGCGAAATGTTCGAACGGGATATTATTACCGAAGTTTGTGGCTAGTTGGGTAGAGCTTCCAATTCATCCATAGATAAATATAGAGACGAAACATTAGGTTGACAATAAAAAAAATTGTTTTTTGAAATATATATATTTTGCAACTACAAACATATATTTCGCTACTGCATGAATTTGGTTTTCAAAACCATCTTCAGTTTGACATCCGTGTCTGCTACTCTTTGTTCCATATTAATTATAAATTTCAACTTCTACCATCTTCTTTGATGGTTGGTATAAAAATAGTAAAATTTTTCAAAAATTATTTTTTTTAAAAAATGTTATTTTTCTGCATAAAACACCTTAACAAATAACACAATAACGAAGTTGTAAATTTGGTAAATGTTTATAACAAAAAATCCAATCCTCTGTATTTAATTTATTAAAATATAATTCTTCATTTTAATTACATTTTTAAAACTTTAATTATTTTACAGTAAAAAAAACTACAATTTAACCCTATTCTATATTCACAATTTATTTTAATTTAGCATAGTATTAAAAAATGAATAGAAATAGGAAGCTCAATAGCAATTCTAGTTAAATTAAATATTTCCAGGTACTCTAAACCCAAATTTACTTTACAGTTTCTTTTTTATAAATCCCTACTTTTTGCTCAAAACGTTAATATGAATGCTTGTTATGAAAAAAAGAAAAACGAACACTATAGATAAATAAACTTTGAAATGTAATTAAATACAACTGCAAAAAACACATTGAATTGGAAAAAATCAATTAAATTTTATATCTGTTCTTTTTAGCCATCAATCATTTAGTAGTGTCATGGGAGCTTGAAACAACAAGCGATAGCAGTACTATAAAAGCGAAAAAGTGATTTCTACTTTATTTTTCAACATATAAAAACTAAATCAAATGAATGATTTGAGATTGATTGTATAACACGTGCAAAAAATTCAATAAAAATAAAAAATATGGAGAACAAAAATTTGAGATTTTATGCAGATTAAATAAAATGTGTGTGTGTGTTAGTTGGTGTTGGAACCCTACAAGAGGCAGGCGCGATATTTTATTGTTTGTGTTTGCTTATGCTACAGAAAGGGATTAGTATAGTTTTAGGCAGCCATTAAATTAAGATCGACAATTTATAGAAAAGTGTTTCTTTTTGAAATGAATTTTTTGAAATGAATTTTAAATTAAATTTGGACTAAAGGTAAAATATTTTCAGGTTCAATGAATACAATTTCAATCATTATTCGAAAATTTAGTCAATATGAAGTAAAATTTTAATGCAATATTATGTCATATGATAGACGTAAGATAAGCTAGTGTTAAATAATATATAACAAAATTTTATTTAAAACATTTGAAATAAATAATTTATCTATTTAAATATTTATTTATTTTTTCATTGCATATTTTTTATAGAAAATATTTTTAAATATAAAATCAAAATGATAAAAAAATTAAATAAATGAACATATTTCTTGCTAAATTTAAAATTTAACAATTTGTTCTGTAATTATTATTTTCTACAGATAGTATTAATTAAAAATATATTATTTATTGTGAAAGCAATATTATCGCTAAACAAATTACTAACAATATTTTAGACAAAGTTGAGTAAATATTATAATGCCACTTATCTTTCAGTTTCATTTCATATGCAACATATTGTCGAAAAATATTCCAAATAAATTTTTTACATTACATATTGACACTTACTTA